>OV702286.1:2622320-3156173 GCA_916181665.1 Avena sativa
GAAGGGAGGGTGGTGTAGAAGTATCCAACCAAACCCTAGCAGGGGGATCTTCGTCTTCCCACATTTGTCCGAAGAAAAAACTCCAGGCCATGTCAGCTTCTTCCTCCATGCTAGCACACGTGAGCGTCGAAGCAAGACCAGGTGGCTCTGGACCGAGTGTCGAGGTGTTCGTCACCTGTCTTGTCCCTCCTCCAGGTGGGCGCACATCACAGCCCCCACGTTGACCGAGTCTCGCCCGAGCGCCACCAGGGTTGCTGCTGCCAGCGCATCCCGAAACGAGAACCTCCCCTGCTCTGGGTGCAGGGGAATGGAGAAGATGGCCGTGTCTCCCGGCGTCGATGACGATGGACCCAACAGTGAAGCCATACTCGTAGATCCTTGAGGGCGGCCACGCTTCCTCTTCCCCGCCACCGCAGGGGTACTTGCTTTCCCTCGACGGGCTTGAACAGGATTGTAGACGTCGACGTCGAACTTGTGGGGGCGCCCCACCGCACGCTTGCCAGCACGCCGACTCCTCCCCAACCCCTTTATCGAGGCCGGCGAAGTCGAAGAAGGAGTCGATGAACCAGAGACCGGCATCAGGGGCGCGAGATTTTCTCTTGCATGGCGAGCTTGCCGAAGTACTTCCCCTCCCCAATCGACTGTTGGAGGAGGACGGCTCCAGTAATCAGGGGAGGAACATCCTGGCGCTTCAATCTCTCCGAGAAGCCCTCCAATCTCCGTCCCGCAAGGAGCCGAGCCGCTATCCGGCTCATTCTCCCCTCCATAGACTGGAATCGCCAGGGTCAGACGCCGCGCCGCGAGATTCCTCACCAGTGGAAGGCGGGGAAGCCGCAGCAGGGACGGGGGCGATGGCGTAGTCGAGCACGGAGAAGGCGAGATCGCAGGCGAGGATGGAGCCGAGAGCGGCGAGCGCAAGGGCGGAGTCGAGAGTGGCGAAATTGAGGTGGTCGGCAGGGTGGTGGAGTGGGTCGGAAGGGTGGTGCAGATGGTTTATTATGAGCATATTAGCTGGTTCATGTACATACTCGTACCTTAATGCGCGCGCGCACACACACAGAGCATTGTTCGTCACCGTGTGATTCTCAATGCAGATGGTTTATTATGAGCATATTAGCTGGTTCATGTACATACTCGTATCTTAATGCACACACACACGCACGCACGCACACGCACACGCACGAATCTAAATCACCACATCCGGTAAAATAGGACCAAATATATTCACTCAGATTAATTGGCGTATACACTCTTCTGCTTCCCTAGTTCTCCAACACCACAAGTCTACCACCAGCGCACTCACTGCACGCCTGTCTTCTCTCTCATTTCATCTTCAGGCAGACATGCTACTGAAACATTTTCTGCAGCAAGCTTAGGATTTGGAGCAGGTAACACGGCGTGGTGCTTAATTTAAACCTAAAAGTACTGTCATTGGCAAGTGGTGATTCAAAACTAATCCGTCGCTGTAGCTCCTAGTCAGCTATATGGGCCCCTTCTTTTTAGTTTCTTGGACAGCTTCTCCCAGAAGCTATCCTTGACCAGCTTCTCCCAGAATGTAAAGATGTTTAAAGCCTTGAACACTTCAATATCCTAACAAAACCATCAAGTAGTTAGTGGGCAAATGCTGCTTTCAATATAAAGCAGGGCTTTTAGGCCATGCATTGCTCTAAAAAAAAATAGTTAGTCAACAAGACTGTAGCGACGCCTCAACGAAACAGGGCAGAGACAATTTTTGATGTTTGACCCAATGCTCATGGGTGACAAGTTGGTGGGTGTTTTAATAGTCGGACCAGTGAAAGTACTCATTGGTGTTATTAATAACTTGACATGTTTTCTGTGAAAAATGTACTACTCCCTCTGTTCGGGATTATAGGTCCTACGTGCATACTTAGGTTATTAATTTAATCAACAAAATATAACTTATATATCACAAAAGTTATATTATTAGAAAATATAACCTCTAAAGTTTCTAATGGTATAATTTGTATGATATATTATTTTTTGTTGTTTAAATTGGCAATATAGTTATCCGCGCGGGACTTATAATCCCAAAAGAGGGAGTACTACTCAATCTTGAGTGGGTAGATAGAATTAATGAATTTGCACTCAATCTTAAATACTTATTTATGGATCACTATAATATTATTGATTAATTTGTAGTTGGAACAATGGTGTACAATCAATTACTGCGACTCCACACAAAACAATGGACACTGCTGACTAGAGACGGAGGAGGATCAGATGGAGATGCTATTGGGGATGCCCAAGCCCGAGAGGCCCCGGCCTTTGTCGCCGGTGAGGTCCGACGTGTTGGGGTACAACAGCATGTACGGCATATTCGCCGGTCTGTTCCTGTTCTTGAGCGCTGGGTCGTTGTTCCTCGCAGTGATCTGCTCCTCGATCTCCACCAGCCTTTTGCCGAACCTCTCGAACGCCTCCAGGGCCATGGCGTCCGACGTCCACTCTGGCGTGTCACGCTGCCCAAGGTACACCTCGTCCGAGGAGTGCTTCGACAGGGTCTCGATGAGGGTGATGCCGAGGATGCTCTGGAACTGGCTGGTGATTGTGTGGATGAACACCCTCTCGGCCTCCTCCTCCCCGCCGCCACGCTCCAGCTGTGCATACTCCTCGCCTCGGTGCCTGGCTGCGGCATCTTCTGCCGGCTCACCGTCGGCCGGTTCAGGGGGAACCCTGCGTAATGGTACTGCCCGAAGTTTATTGCCGCATGCAGGGCGGACGCCACCCAGATGATGGTGGTGCACGTCTTGGTCAGCTCTTGGACGGTCTTCATCTTGGGCCACCAGTCCTCCTGGTCCTTGAGGTCGCCGTGCCCGACCTCGCGCACATCTGTCCACCACTCCTCCAGCTCCTTGTCAGCCTGGAGTACGCCGTCGTTGGGGTAATAGATAGACAGGTCCTCCAGATCACCAGCCCGTCCACGGCATACGGGTAGTCCTTGAGCAGCAGACGGACGCCGTAGGGAAGTTCTTGGCTGCCTGCCCAGGACAGGCCGTGCATATTTCTCGCCCCTGTCTGGCTCACCCAGGTCATTGTAGTAGTCATAGCCGTACACACGGTCATGCTCCTTATACGCTCCGACTGTAGGATTGAGAATACATGATTTAAAAGTCAAAAACACCGCATTACTGGATAAATGGTTATTCAAACTTCTTACCGAAGAAGGGGTCTGGCAAACCATTCTATGGAGGAAATATGTTGGCTCAAAAGCGGTGTCTACACTAGTTTGGAAACCAGGTGATTCATACTTTTGGGCTGGGCTAATGGCTTTCAGAACAAAACAATGGACACTGCTGACTAGAGACGGAGGAGGATCAGATGGAGATGCTGTTGGGGATGCCTAAGCCCGAGAGGCCCTGGCCTTTCTTGCCTGTGAGGTCCGACGTGTTTGGGTACAATAGCGTGTACGGCATATTCACGGGTCCGTTCCGGTTCTTGAGCGCTGGGTCGTTGTTCCTCGCAGTGATCTGCTCCTCGATCTCCACCAGCCTTGTGCCAAACCTCTTGAACGCCTCTAGCGCCTTGGTGTCTGACGTCCACTCTGGCGTGTCACGCTGCCCAAGGTACACCTCGTCCGAGGAGTGCTTCGACAGGGTCTCGATGAGGGTGATGCCGAGGATGCTCTGGAACTGGCTGGTGATTGTGTGGATGAACACCTTGTCGGCCTCCTCTCCGCCACGCTCCAGCTGTGCATACTCATCGGTGCCTGGCTGCGGCATCTTCTGCCGGCTCACCGTCGGCCGGTTCAGGGGGTACCCTGCGTACGGGTACTGTCCAAAGTTTACTGCTGCATGCAGGGCGGATGCCACCCAGATGATGGTGGTGCACGTCTTGGCCAGCTCCTCCACGGTTTCCATCTTGGGCCACCAGTCCTTGTCCTTGAGGTCGCCGTGCCCGACCTCTCGCACCTCTGTCCACCACTCCTCCAGCTCCTTGTCATCCTGGAGCACGTAGTCGTTGGGGTAATAGATCGCCAGATACTCCTTCACCCATTGCTCGATTGCCCACCAGATCGCGAGCCCGTCTACGGCATATGGGTAATCCTTGAGCAGCAGACGGACGCCATATGGGCTCGACGGGTCTGCGACAGCCATGCCCCTGCAGACAGATGCAAAATTCATCATCTTCAGGCAAATATATATATATATTCGTTTTTGCTTCAAAACTTATCCTTCTCTTTACCTTTTGAGGAGATCGTCCGGGAGGCCCTGCTCGGTGAGTTTCCACTCCCTGTACACCACTGAAGACATTTCGAGTGCGTACTCTCCTGGGAAGACTGTCAGCTCAAAAATGCCACCAGCGTTGATGAGCTTTGTCCGTGCCAGGGCGTTGATGTTCATCGTCTCACGGTAGTGAGGGCTCAGCAGTTTGTGCACGGGATGCACCACACTCAGTTGCCTGTTCGTCGCAATCACAAACGGCTCCATCACCGCATGTGTGTTCAACCTACAGAAACAGGACAGGGGCAGCAGATTAGCCTTTTTTTTTCCTCATTTGAACCCAGATTAAAGAGGGTAATTATTAAAAAAAAGATCAGGCAAAGGTGGACAGGGGTATACAACCTCCATTTTAAAATATAAGACATTTTAACTTTTTTTTGAACATATCTAAACATCTTTTAGTGTAAAGGTTTGGAGCAAAATAAGTGAACCTAGACAATAAAATGCGAACTTTATCTAGATTCGTATGTATGTATCTAGTTAAATATTTAAATTAGATGCATTCGTATCTACACAAAGCTAAAACCATTAATTAATATGGACTGAAGAAAGTACTATATTTTGGAAGGGAGGGAGTTTATAATGATGCATATATATACCAGTGGCTGATCAGTTGATGCCAAGCAGAGTCATTGACGCAGGCATAAGCCTTAGCAAGCTGCCAGATCTGGCCGTCAACGCCGTCATTAGCCGGACTATACACGGTGCTAAAACGGTCTGGCAAGCTCAGCTCTATGGCCAAGGGCTTCAGCGTGCCATCAGCCTTCAGGAACAGCAGGGTCCTGGAAGCGTAGATGTAGTTTCCTTCCAACTTGTTGATGCGCTCAAGGAATGGCATGAAGTTATCATGGTGATCTAGAATGTAGAGCCTGCTGCTCTCCAGTGCCTGCACAACACATCTCATTTAAAAACTCAGTTCTGGCACACTGACAATTTGAAGATTAATGATTCAGCACACCTCGTTAACGGTGAGGCCATCTTCTAGGTAAGGCTGAATTTGATCTTCAGTGATTTTGCTTGTCTGGTTCCTGTATACAACGTAATCTAGACTACTTTTTACAGGGAACTCCTGCGATCATCAAAAAGAAATCCCACTCTATTATGTGAGGCAATTAACGTGTTTATCATTATAATTTAAAATAACATATATAGGCTCGAACCGTCACACGTTTGATGCAAACTGGGTTAACGCCTGCAAGCATCTCCCGCGTAAACTCCTCATCTGTCCTCCAAGCAAACTTTTCTGGAATATAAGAAAATAAGTTATATCAAATATAAGAAGAAGTAAAGCAAGGTAGCATAATCATATAAGGAGTGTCTTGCACTTATGCACATATATCGTATATTACCTGATTTGATAACTTGCGGAAGGGGAAAGTTTAGTAAGTCGTCGCGAGCAACAGGTAAAATGCTTTTAATAAACTCAAAGGGGATCTTCTTCTTCATCTCTGCTAGGGCAGGGGTATGGGTTACTTTAAAATTGCCATCATAGAGATCATAGATGTCTTGAAAAGAATCTAATTCATCCTTGGGTGTCGTGTCAACATAGCTCCTTATTATTGGAATAATACACTCAGTGATGGCGTTGAGAGAGTACGCGAGGTTGTCAGACAACATGAGGTGCCCAAAGCGCTCATCACGTGGGACATAGGTTTCCAGACTGAGTATGCCATCAGGGCCTAGTTCAACAAAGATGAATCCTCAATATGAGTCCAATTATTGCAAGGTGACATGATATATATTGTGCACACAGTTGACAGTTGAAGAGATAACACACTGAATTAATGAACTCACTAGAATTTTTTGGGCGTCGGCCTGTTCTGGCACGGCGGGGGTATGGAAGTGTTTGGGTGCCGCCGAGGACGGGCCGTCCATATTCCAGGCCCTTCTCTAGCTCTTCTAGGTCATTGTAATAGTCATAGTGGTACGCTCGGTCATGCTTATTATAGTCTCCGATTATACGGTCACCTCGGAGAATTTTGAGTTCGTTCTGGCGGTATCGCACCAAAAGTGCGGGCATTTTGCTGGGTAGGTAGGTCTGCGAAATAAATAAATAAAAGTAGCTACTTAGGTAACTCTGCAACCAATAATTTAGTACGATTGGGTTACTGACGTACGTACGTCGTTGGCGAAGAAGACGCGGTCATCGCCTGGAGAAATCCAGGAGTTGGCGACGAAGACGACGGTGCCCTTGCCTGGGACGCCATGGAGGGTGAGCGTCTTGAGGAGGATCTCGGCGACGGAGCTGTTTGGGTTCGTAACGATGACCGCGCCAGGGATTCCATGCGTCGACTGGTCCGAGTCGAATGTTACCTTGAAGACCGACTCCCCCGCCGCCGTGGACCTCATGCTGACCACCATCTTCTCAAGGTGCGCGGCCCTACCCACATTGCCACTCTTCCCATTGTCTGCGACGAAAAGCAAAAAACAGCGGGGGTACATATTAATCTGGCTGTTCGTTTCAGGCGCCAGTACGTATCCGATCGAGAGATATATATAGATGCTAATAGCTCTTGATCCATCCAGATCCAGGGCATGCATGATAGAAAATCCGTGGTTTTTATTCTTCTTTCTACTCCCTCCGTTTTTTATTACTTCGTGTTCTAAGATTTTATTAAATCAAACTTTTTCAACTTTGACCAAAAATATAGGATAATATATAAACATTTATTATTCTAAATACATATATTATAAAAATATAACTTATAAAGATTTTAATACTATAAGTTTTATATCATAGATACTTTTATTTTTTGCTAAATATTTGGTTAAACTTTAAAAAGTTTGACTTTGAATAAACCCAGAATACGATCTAATTGTGAACGGAGGGAGTAGTAAAATGAAATGAAATAATCCACCACCATCATCAGTTAATATAAATACATAAAAAAAGGAAAACGAATCAAGTACTGACGACGATTCCTGCGAGAAGAAGAAAATAAACGCCCAACCCAAGAGAAGTAATAATACTAGTAGTTACCCACGATTCCTGCTGCACACGCGTACGAGAGGAGAGGAGAGGAGAGGAGATGCATGCTTACTGGGGTCTGGCGCGGTGGCGCTGACGAGGCGGAAGGAGATGCCATCTTTGCCCATCATCCGGTGGACGCCGTCGAGCAAGGAGGGGCGGTAGTCGCTGCGGATGTCCATCACGAGCTTCTTCACCAGCACTGCCGTGCCCTGGATCCAGCTCACCTCCTCCTCCTCCTCCTTCTTCTTCTTCTTCCCCGTCACCCGTTGCAGCCGAATCGGCATCATCTCTCGCGGAAACATCTACTATCTCAGCTCAGCTCAGCTCAGGAAAACCGGGGAGAGGCAGCGCTTTTAGGAGGAGATTCCTCACTCTACTCTACTGGTGCCGCACTTGGCACTTTACGCTAGCCCGCACTACATGCTATAATAGTAGTTCTTTTTTTTTTAAACAAAGTAAGGCGTCGTTCTTTGGAATTTGCCCACAGATCGACTACATTAAGCTAGACAAACAAGCACACTAAAAAAAATCTTATGGCCAAGGACACGTGTCGTGCCTGTTTTTTTTTCTTCTTCTGAACTCTTTCGATTACAACTCGACACAAAGTTTCAGCTAGAGTGCACGTGTACATATACACGCCCAACTAGCATGACTCAGAAACCAAACCTATTCAAACTACAAGACATACACAGATACCTACTAATCCTAATCGGACACAACAAGCATGTATCCTAACAAAGGAAACTACTAGCATAGACAAAATAGGATCAATCTAACATGACACGTACGTATGACATGTACGTATAACTTTCCTATGTATACTACTAGACCACCCTGATATTAACTAACTCAAGATTACCTCTAACACCACTTTCATTCATCTCATAGGCAGGTTATTACATATCCATGTGAACTCAAAGAAAGGATAGCAGAAATTATAGGACAGGGAGCTGAATAAGCACTGTCGTCATGGCACCATGCGCGTATACGACTCGTATACGGTTCCTAGTAGACATATTAGTGTCGGAATAGGACTAGATTAGACTACCGAATCGGTCATCAGCTATGTCCTGCATATATATATGCATGTACCTGGTACGTTGTAAGAACCCAGACCGTGAGTTGAACAATACAAAAGAAAGCAAGGCTCGACAAGAGCCTTTGACGATCAAAATTGCTTTGCGTGTGAGTGGGTGAGTGTATTAGTTGGATCAAAAGAATCGACTAGCTAGCAGTATGTGTATCTCGGCGGAAGTTTCGGATACGTGCGTATCGTCTCGTCGAAACTTCGTCTTTGGTATCGTCGGAAAGTAGTCGACGGCAGGGGCTACGCTAACAATTGGTATCAGAGCCTCATGGAGGATCTCCTAGTAACGGGAGGTCATGACGAAGGAGGTGGGCGAGTATTTAGGTGCGGCTGCGGGTGCACGGTGTCGATGCAGTATCCGCGGTATAGCCGCGACAACTACACGGTCTGGGTTGTTCCAGATGGAGTGGGCGTTAGAAGGCGCCAGACTCTGGGAGGCTGTCGATCTAGGCGGCGACGAGTTCAAGAAGGACGCGTCGAAGTACTACCTAGACCGACTAGACCGACTAGCACTCACGGCCATCTGCTCGGTGGTACCGACGGATCTGATGAAGCACCTGATCTCGAAGAAATCTGCAAAGGAGGTGTGGGATACGCTCAAGACGCTAAATCTTGGGCACGAGCGCGTCCGCGAGGCAACCCTACAAACCTTGCAAAAGAAGTACGAGAATCTGGAGATGGGAGAAGATGAGACGCTAGACGCCTTTGCTTCAAGGGTCACTACACTGGTCAATGGGATCCGCGGATTGGCGAGAAGCTGGATGAGATCTCTATCATGAGGCGTTTCCTTCGCGTGGCTCCACCGCATTACTCGCCCGTTTTCTCGGCGATCGAGCAATGCGTTGATCTCAAGACTCTCACGATGGATGATCTAGTTGGACGGTTCAAGGCGCACGACAAGCAGATGAAGTGTAGAGGTCCCAACCTAATAAGGTAGAGATCCATGTGTTTACAATGCTAGTCCCTGGATCAATAGCTAGCATCCACAATTTAAGATGTAATATCAAGAAACAAAGGTCATATTACAACTTATAACCAGAAATAAAATAATTCATTACATCTTACATAGCTTATTTGGCTAACTCATTACAATGCAGCAGATATAACTAAGTAGCATGGAGTCCTTCATCTTCAAAGTTCCACAGGCAATCATATTGGTTGTAGGCTTGCAATCCTATTCAACACACTTCACTAACATCAAACAAACCTGCAACATAATAAGTTACAGCCACAAGGGTTAGTACATTTGAATTGTATTGACAAGTGATACTAGGGTAGAGTAGTGGTATCTAACATCTATATGCATTTGGCTAAGTGTAGCTTAGGCTTGCTTTTCTCAAAATAAGATTTTCTTATTAGTTAAAAACACTAAGATTTTGTTTGTCAAAATCACCCAAGGAACAACCAATAGAATTGGTTAACCTTTAACCCTTGTTCAACCACAAGCTTTTAACTTAGAAATTGGGATGAGGAGATCCTTGATAGCTTCCATGTCTTGATGCTCAAATTGTCCATTGCCGGGGACACGACTAAATATTTAGGTTTTACTCTCTCGAGAGGTGGTGCACTTTTCCCACAAGACTCAACATGCATCGAGACAAGATCTTTCAGAAGCATTCCCTTGGACCAAATGGACGCGTTCCATCCTATCACCCTACCACCTTCTGTCCATCTGGCTATGTTATTGCAACCTATATAATCCAGGCAGTGATGAGGTTTAATCTCGTCAATGCCCATTGTTATGAGCTTGGGTTTTGGAGAAGATGGGGGTACTGGAGATCACGGAACGGTTAACAGACAAGCAACCAGGGGACACGAGATTTACCAGGTTCAGGCCCTGGAGGGAAAACCCTACTCCTGCTTATCTGCTCTTGATTATGGCGGAACCGAAAGTTACAGGGGTGCGCAGATGCAATCTGGCGTGAAGGTGTGTATGCGGTGAGGTGAGAGAGCCTCCTCGCTGTGCCCTCCTAGCCTTTATATAGAGATAGGCAGGTCTCGGGCATAGATCGAGTCGGTTAGAGGTTTAGGGTTTGCCCTTTTGAATATTCTATCTTTTCTAGTCTTGCTCTCCAAGGATCAGAAGACGTCATGGGCTTGGGCCACCCGAAAATCTCCATGGGCCACGTATGTTTTCGTGGGCATTCCTTGGGCTGGACTAGGTATGCTAATGTCATGTACCCGTAGGATATAATCAGAGAGGAATATCTGATGGGAGAGCTGCGGCAGTTGGCCGAGCAGCTGCAGTGTATGTTTTTTCGAGTTGCTGCTCATTTTCGGATGCGTATGGTTTGCAGGTCATCTTACTTTGTGGTTGATGCAGGTTCCAGCCTTCTTCCAAGGGAGGAGAAGGAACGCGTTGCAGTTCGGATCAACTTCTTGACCCAGCAGGATATGGAAGCCGGTGGCTTTTTCTGGATGGATCGCGATCGTACCACGATCCTTGCGATTGTGCAGGATCGTGTTCATCAGGTGTCACGGGTGATACAGCAGGCGAAGACTGCCCTGGCATCGATTCTGCACGTCATGTTCCCCCTTGATGAAGCGTCGTCGACTCTTTGGGGCTTGCTAGCGAAGTTTCGGGACATGCGTCACGTCAGGGAGTTGGTGCGGCATCAGTTGGTTGTGGGTGTGAAGGCCGCCCTTTCCCTCGTGCGGCTGCATCATCCTGATGTGAATCTTGCGGCTGTGGCAGCTGGGCCACCCACTCGGCCAGATGGTGGCCTATGGTACATGCACCCGCACTATGCGGCTGTTAGGCAGTATGCCGAAGAAGTTGTAGATCTTTTTGAGCATCGTGCGCAGGTGATCCTTCAAAATAGGTAGCTCCTGCAAAAAAGATAGATGTAAAACTTGTGTGTATTTTGACTGGGCGTGTTGTGCCCTTTGTTTGTAAAGGTTAATTGTATTAGCATGTGGTGCTCGGTTGTATGCGTGTCCTTTTCGTTAGCCTGACGTGATCAGCTACTCAGGTGTACACGCGTTGTCCTCAGTCAACGAAGTCGTGAGGTAAGGGGGGAGCCCCCGAGTGTGTTGTAGCATAAAGAAATGCGAGAAAGAGATAAATTTTCGGGCAAGACACTTATCTTTATTCATATCGTAATGAGGAGGTACATTGTTCGGCTAAGTAGCCTTGGCTGAGTAGCCTTACTGAAAGTAAAGGGGGGATAGCTAGGGGTAGAAGCGTCGTAATTATGCGACGTTCCATGGATTGGAGTATGCGACTCCAGACTCGGAGCCACCTGGGATGACTTCGATGACGACGTATGGTCCTTCCCAGGGTGACTCGAGCTTTTTCGGGCGCTCTTGCTTGAGTCTAGGACGAGGTCTCCTTCAACGAATGACCGTGGGCGCAGCCATCGGCTGTGATAGTTGCGGAGGCTCTGTTGGTAGACCGCTGAGCGAGCTGCGGTGATGTCGCGCACTTTGTCGAGTGTATCGACAACATCTTCGAGTGCGGCCGTCGATTCGGCTTCACTATAAGCGACGACCCATGGGGCCTTATGGCGTACTTCGGCAGGTAACACGACTTTGTCTCCGTGCACCATGAAGAAAGGCGTGTAGCCTGTTGAGATGTTTGGCGTTGTGCGCAAGCTCCAGAGGACGAAGGGTAGCTCTTCTGTCCATGCTCCCGCAAGCCGCTCGAGTGGGATCATTAGGCGTTTCTTGATGTCGCCGCCTACGAGGCCGTTGGCCTTTTCAACCTTCCCGTTGGTTTGCGGGTGCGCCACGGAGGCATATGAAATGTTGATTCCGAGGCCTTCGCAGAAGTCCTGGAATTCTTTGGAGATGAAGTTCGACCCATTGTCCGTGATGATGCTATGCAACACGCCAAACCTGTAGACTATGGACTCGAAGAACCTCACGGCCATTTTACCCTTTTGGTTGGTAACGGGCATGGCTTCGATCTACTTGGTGAACTTGTCGACCGCGACCAGGAGGTAGACGTGACCTCCTTTCGAAGATTTGGGCAGTTTGCCAATCATGTCGAGGCCCCATTGGGCGAAGGGCCGGGCCAAGGGTATGGCCCTGAGCTTTGATCCTGGTGCTTGCGGTTTGTCTGCGAACCTCTGGCATCTGTTGCACCTTCGGACGATGTGCATGGCATCGTTCATGGCCTTTGGCCAGTAGAACCCAACTCGTAGAGCTTTGGCGGCGAGGGTGCGTCTGCCCGCATGATGGCCGCAAAAGCCCTCATGGATGTCTTGGAGGATGGTTTTTCCATCACCGATGGTGACGCACCTTTGGAGTACACCCGAAATGTTGCGCTTGTATAGATCGTCATTGATGATGGTGAAGGCCTTGGATCAGAGAGATACGCGCCGGGCATCTGTCGGGTCATCAGGCAGTTCCCTGTTTATCAAGTACCGCAGGTACGGTTGCGTCCATGTTTCCTCGATTGCCATGACCTGCATCAGGTTGACCACTGCGACCTCTGTGTCGAGCTTTTCAGGTCCTTCCTGTCCTTCGGGTAGCGCAGACCCTGAGTGCTCTGCCTCTTCGGGTGATCCCTTGGGTAATTTCCTTTTGATGGATGGCATGTAGATTTGTTCGAGGAACACACCTGGTGGCACCCGCGTGCAGGTGGAGCCGATATTGGCGAGTTTATCGGCCTCTTTGTTGCTTTCTCGTCCAACATGCCGGAGCTCGCAGTCATCAAAGTCTCCTTCGAGTGAGTTGTAGAGCGTGCGGTACACGATCATGTTTGCGGCGTGTGCGTCGTACTCGTTCATCGTCTGCTGGACGACAAGGTTCGAGTCACTATAGATGACTAGGCACGTTGCGCCGCATATCTTGGCCATCCTCATGCCGTGGATGAGGGCCTCGTATTTGGCTTTGTTGTTGGAAGCTCGAAATTTCATCCGGAGGACGTACTTCATCTTGTCGCCCTGCGGGGATGTCAGTATGACCCCGGATCCTATTCCAGCCTCGTGCTTGGAGCTGTCGAAGTGCATCGTCCATGACCATGTCATGTCCGGGATATCCGATAGCTGTAGCTCCATCCAGTGGACAAGGAAGTCTGGTAGGACCTGAGACTTGATCACATGGCGCTTCTCATAGACTATGTCTAGAGGGGACAACTTGATGCCCCACAAGGCCACGCCCCTGTGGCTTCCGAGTTGTTCAGGATGCTGTTCAGAGGTGCCTTGTTGACGACCATCACCTGATGCTCCTGGAAGTAGTGGCTCAGCCGACGAGCCGTCATGAACATGCCGTAGGCGATTTTCTGGTAGTGAGGGTACCTCTGTTTTGTTGGCGTCAATACCTCGCTGAGGTAGTAGATTGGGCGTTGGACCCCATGGGTCTTGCCATCTTCGGGTCGCTCGACCACGAGCACTGTGCTTATCACCTGATGTGTGGCTGCTATGTATAGCATAAGAGGCTCGCGTTCCTTTGGTGTGACCAGTACGGGTCAGATCTTCGAATGCGTCGTCCTCTTCGGGTGTCCACTCGAATTTGTCTACTTTGCATAGAAGCTGATAAAAAGGCAGGGCCTTCTCACCCATGCAGCTGATAAATCTGCTCAGCGCCGCGATGCGCCTAGCGAGTTGCTGGATACCTTTGAGGTTCTTCGGTTTCTCCATGGCCAGTATGGCCTGGATTTTCTTCTTGTTTGCCTCAATTCCTCACTGGGAGATGAAGTAGCCGAGCAGTTGGCCAGATGGGACGCCGGAGGCGCACTTTTCTGGGTTCAGCTTGATCTTGTAGCGATCAAGGTTGTCGAACGTCTCATGGATATCATCGATCAATGTCTTGGCCTCCCTTGTTTTGACTATTATGTCATCGACATAGACCTATATGTTGCGTCCGATCTGGCTCTTAAGGTGAAAGAACATGTTGGGCCCCCATGTGTGGTTTTGGTAATTAATGACAATCTTTATGGACTAATGTGTGTATTAAGTTATAATTGTAGGATTTGTCCATTGGCATCGCTTGGAGCATGTGTTGGCTTCAAGGTCGATGAAATGCAAAGAAGATTTATCGTGCAAGCTCAATATGTGAGGTCGATGATGAGGAATTAAGAAAGGCGTTCCATCTTGAGAAGGGCAAGACCGTCTACATCGAGCTCAAGTGCATTGCTCAAAGGCAAAGGTATAATCTTGATAGGTTTTCCCTTTTGCCGGTCTCACATTGTGTGCGTGAGACCGGGTTTAGAATAGATAACCGTACTATCAAGAGGGGCTCTCGTATGAGTAATTCGGTCACATCGTTCAGAGAGAGCTCAAACCTTTGCATACTTGCATCATCGTATTTGGTTGTTATTTGGTCTTATCCATGTGAGGATATAGAGCTTGTGGTAATCTCCATAACAAGCTCTTGTTCATCAAAATCGGATCTCCCATATATATCTTGTTGCGATTTTGATTTATGTGGCTTTTCGGTTTCTCACCAAGTGAAGTATATCACACTATTCTACTTGATACTTTCTCACTTGGTGATAATCAATATTTCCACCTTTTATTGTGAAGCCCTTGTTGTGGCCTTGGTGGCATTTGTTGAGGCCTTTTGTGGAGTTTGTTGGGAGCCTCCAATTGAGTTGTGGAGTTGTGCCTCAACCTTGTGAGAGGTTCCGGTTGCCACCGACAAGTGCACCGATAGTGGATGCGTGGATCGATCCCATTGGGGTGAGATTCACCGGAGAATAAGGGAGGCCTTTTGTGGCGTTGGTGGTTTGATACCACCCCCTCTCCAAATGATACGTACTCCATATTGGGAGGAACTCGGTAAAATATCGGTGTCCCCGCGTGCCTCGGTTATCTCTATACCCGAGCTCTTTACTTATGCACTTTACATTGTGATAGCCTTCGTGCTTGAAGTAATATATATCTTGCTATCACATTGGTGTTTGTATTGCTTAGCATAAGTTGTTGGTGCACATAGGTGAACCTTAATTGTTCTAGGTTGTTCTTAACAAAGTAAACACTAGTTTTATTGCACCTTTGTTGAGCCACTCCAGGAAAATTTTTAATCGCCTATTCACCCCCCTCTAGGCGACATCCGTATCCTTTCATAAGGCATACCTGCATGCACCGCTGGTACGAGGCGCCTGCGTTCTTCAGCCCGAAAGGCATTATGTTGTAGCTGAATACTCCGAACGGCATGATGAACGCCGTTTTCTCCTGATCTTCGACCTTCAGTCGAATCTGGTTGTAGCCTGAGGAGGCATCAAGGAAGGAGAGTTTCTCGCATCCTGCAGTCAAATCGATAATCTGATCGATCCGAGGGAGAGGGAAGTGATCCTTCGGGCAGTGCTTGTTTAGTGATGTGAAGTCCACGCACATCCGCAGGATGTTTGTGTCCTTTTTAGGGACCATCAAGGTGTTGGCCAGCCACTCGCTTTCCTTGATCTCTCTGATGAAATCAGCGTCGAGTAGTCTGTTGACTTTGACTCCAATGGATTCGGCCCGTGGCTCGGACAATCGTCGGATGGACTGTTTGACAGGCTTGGCATCTGGGAACACATTGAGTGCGTGCTCGGCGAATTCCCAAGGAACTCCTAGCATGTACGCAAGACACCAGGAGAAGATTTCCCAGTGCTCATGGAGGAATTCGATGAGCGCGCTTTCCTATGTGGGGCTGAGGTCGTTGGTGATCAGCGCCATCTTGGAGGCATCCGTCAGGTGGACCTGCACCTTTTTCATGTTGACTGTTGAGTCAAAAGACATGTCAGGTGCGTTTTGCCTCGAGACTAGGGGCGCCCCGTTGTCCGTCACCTCTCGAAACCGTGTGAGCTCCTCCTGCATGCCGAATGACTGGGAGATTCTGTTGAAGTCCCTGTCGCAGTGATCGGACCGGGTGAAGCTCCCGTGGACCGTGATGACGCCCCTAGGTCCTGGCATCTTGAGTAGCAGGTACGCATAATGCGGTACTGTCAGCAAACTTGCGAATGCTACATGCCCGAGGATGGCGTGGTATTGTGATGGCCAGTCCACCACCTCGAACTCGCATCACTCACACCGAAAGTTGTCGGGTTTGTCGAAGATGACGTCGATCCATATCTTTCCCAGGGGAAATATGCCCTTCCCTAGGACGATGCTGTGGAACGTTGTGTCGGATTGTTCCAGGATGCACAGCGGAATCCACATCGCTGCTAGTGTACTAGCGAACATCAGGTTAATGCCGCTGCCGCCATCCATGAAGACACGGCTCATCTCGAACCCTCCGATCTGCGCCTCGATGTAGAGGTCCCAACCATTAATAAGGTAGAGATCCCTATGTTTATAATGCTAGTCCCTGGATCAATAGCTAGCATCCACAGTTAAGATGTAATATCAAGAAACAAAGGTCATAATACTACTTTATAACTAGGAATAAAATAACTTATTACATCTTTCATAGCTCATTTGGCTATTACATTTCATTGCAGCAGAATAACTATAAGCATGGGGTCCTTCATCTTCAAAGTGCCACAGGCAAACATCTTGGTTGTAGACTTGTAATCCTATTCAACACACTTCACTAACATCAAACAAACCTGCAACATTACAGGTTACAGCCACAAGGGTCAATACATTTGAATTGTATTGGCAAGTTTCACTACTATGTAGAAATAAGTGGATCCTATCATTACACATATTTGGCTTGGTAGGGTTTAGGCTTGTTTGCAGAAAGCAATAATGTTTTTCCTATCTTTTTCCAAAATAGTTTTGATCTTTTATCAAAATCTTTCTGAGCTCCTTGGTACTCCCCAAGTGCTTCAAGTCTTTGTCAAAAAAAATTCTTCTTGAGTTCCTTGGTACTCCCCAGGTGCTTCAAGTCTTTTGTTATTACTTTCAAGTTTTACTTTTAGAAATTGGAATGTCAAGATTTTCCCATAGCTTCAGGCCTTAGTTGCTCAGTATTGTCCATAACCGGGGACACGGCTAAGTACTTAGAATTTTTATCTTCTGCAGAAGTAGTACACTTTACCCACATGACACACTCTCATCTTGTTGCCACCAGTGGCCGCTGGATAAGTACTCACCAAGATGGAGTACTGGCAGATTGAGAGTGTGACGAAGTCCTTCCATAGGGTCCTCCCAATACACAAAGCTAGCTTGTCTTCAGGAACCAATGTAGGGTTCCTAGTTCCCTCATTTCCAGTTAACCTGAAGACCATGTATGGGTCTTACACTATGTAGTTGACTAAGCCAGTGCCCATTTAGCATGTGGCTGTACACGGAAGCCACTGTACGAGAAACATGTTCAATCTCTAGGTCCCTGGGTGGTTTTCTTCTGGTGCACAACACAAAGAGATTGCCATATAAACATGGTTCCTTTTGTTGCCACCTTGTACAAAACTTGAGTATCCTTATCCACCCAGGTGGTTCATTGAGTACTTGTTTTATTATATAAAACACAAGTCTTTTCAATACTTCACAATCTCAACATGTATCTCTTCTCAAAAAAATTTAGTAGGGCTAAGCATAATACAACTACATTGTTTTCACTAAGGAATATATAAGGTATCCTATTAGGATTTAGCATAGCATAAAATATAGAAATCCTTTTCATGCATGTTTCAAAATCCACTAAGTATAATGAAAATAGTAGGACTTGGATGATAGTGTCACTTGCCTTTTTGGTAGGGAATGTAGGTTCACTTCTTGATCTTGCTAATTTCACACTCTTCTAACTTCACTACAAATCAATCAAGCAAACATAGAATCAACTAGCATTCCAAACAATAACAAACAATTTAACACACATAAAAATAATGGAAACAAAGTCATGCATGCAAGCATGCAGAAGTTAGTTTTGTTTGCAAAGGTGGTTTCTACTAGGCTCTAAACTTTGTAAAGTTCAAAGTGGTCAATTCCTAAAGTGGTAAAACCATTTGCAAAAGGGTTTTATCTATAAATCATTTTTAAATCAAATCATTATTTTATGTGGTGAAAAATGCTTTTGGTAAGACAATAATTTTTATATTGTTCACCAAATAAGTTGTTAATTCTCAAAACTTGGTGTTTAGAGTCAGTAGGGTTGAATCAAATCATTCCCAGAAAGGTTTTACTCAAAAGTCATTTCCATAATAAAATCATTGTTTTTATTTGACTAGAAATGAGCTAATTCAATTATTCAATCCTAATCTTCAACAAATACATTTTTAAATCCATAAATTGGTTCCTAGTGTCAGTAGGTTCACAACAAACAAATTTGCAAAGATTTCATCCTCAAAATCATTTTGGAATAATTTTTATAACCTAAACAAGCACACACAAGTTTCTGCAAAAACAAACATTTTAACAGAAGCTTTTTACTAAACAAATGGGATGGTTGGCTAGGGCTTGTCTTGCTGATTCCATTGATATAAAATTTGCAAATTTTGGACGTGTGGATCAAAAGTTATGAGGTTTACAAATTTGCATCTCAATCAGATTCAAAAATCTGTTTTAAATCAAAAGCTGGGCCACGCGGCGTGTTCCTATTGGGCGGTACCGGTTCGGTTGGATCAACCTCTCTGGTGCGTTGGATCAAGTTGGATCGAGCGGCACAGGTTGCGTACCCCTTCGTCGTTAAGTGATTCTATCGTGTCACTACGATCTGGATCGAACGGATCCTATCGCTTTGCCAAGAACTGGCGGCGCTGCGCGGCGGCTGGCAGCGGCGCTCTGTTAGCGGTGGTGCGGTGGCTATGGAAAGCGAGAGGAGTGGGGGAGATGCTTACCATATTCGCGGAGTCGAGGTGATGCTCAACGTGTGGTCAGCTTGGCGAGGGGCGCTCAGACGCGACGGTGATTGCTCACCGAAGACGATGGCGGCATCAGGTGGTTCTATTCGTTGTCGGGGGCGACGTTGCAGATCACCCTAAGACAAGATAGGGGCATGGTTAGATGCGGAAGAGTGTGGCGATTGTGGGAGTGTCATCACGGAGTGTTGGGGCGAACGGAGGTTACCTGGGGAGTTCGCCGGAGTAAGAAGCAGACGTGGCGGCGTTTAGTTGTTGTCGAAGTCGAGGCCCTGGGGTGAGCGCGGGCGAATGGGAGGTACTGACAGATGCGCCTGGGATTGGGGATCACGACTGTGTGCTCAGGGAGGCGAGGGGCGGCAGGGTTCGGTCGGAATTCTCTGGAAAGGATCGTCGGAGCAGTGGCAAGGCAAAGGAAATTCAGGGCAGCCTGGTGGCTCTGGTCGAGTGGGATCTGAGGGAAAAAGAAGAGGAGAGCGTGGCGATTAATACTGCAGGGTCACGGCGAGGATTAAACACGGCATTAAAGCGAATTCATTTGCGGCATCAACGGCAGGAAACGGCCGGCGAGTTCAACGCAAGGAAGACGACGCTGAGCTGGCGTGGGGCCGCGCTGTCTGCGAGAGAGAGGAAGAGGGAGTGGGGCCGTGTGTTCAGTGACTCCGCGGGTCGGTTTTTTGGTGGAAAACGTTTCGCCGAAAGGGGGAGGGAAACTGGGCTGCGACTGGGCTTCCTGGGCCAGGTGGGTTGGGTCAGGTCTGGTTCTATTTTTTTTCTTTCTAATTGCTTTATCTTTTTCTATTTCGATTCTCTGTTTTGATATTCAAACAACAATTCAAACATTCAAATCAATTCAAAACTCCTCCAAACTTTGCCTTGAGTTTTGGTTCTGTTTAACAGCAATATTCCAAGTCTCAAAACAAAATAATAATTTCATTCTCTTTAGGATCTATTTAATAATTAAATAAAATAGACCTTAGTTATTAATTCAAATCCTATTTGTTTTATTTAGAATCTTTATTTTGAAATCTAAATAATATCAAAACCAATTCAGTAGGTTTTATTTGGAAATATAAAAACACTTGGAAAACTTGTTTAAATTAAAATAACAAGTTTTAGTGTTTATTTAAAATGGGGAAAGCCTTTACTTTAATAAATTTGGTTTATTAATAAACTCTCATCATTTTATTTAAATAAACCTTTATTCTTTTTAATCAAAACAAAACATCTTGTTTCAAATACTTGGCCAAGGTTTAATTTGGCTTATAAAATAATTATTATTTATATTTCTACCTTTTCATTTGCAATCCAAATCTCTTTATTAAAAGGCCCAAAATAGTATTTCCAAATATTTTTAACTTTATTTTTTTTATATTTTTTTAAAATCCCTTTAGGATTTATTTGATCAAAATAGGTTTGAAGGTTTCCAATTGGATTCAAAAAATTTCTTCTCATCCTGAAAATCAACATAGTTTTTATTTTATTCGTTTATTTTCACATAACAAGATTTGGAAAATCTTGGGATGTGACACTCGAGCACCATGGCAGCATGACCCGGTCGAGGGATCTGGCGGGGGTGATCCGAACGGCTGAATGTGATGCAGTACTCCGAACCGCTGAGGTACTCAGGTATGGCGGGTGGAGCGGTCACAGCCAAACTGACCTGGCGGGTGATCTTCTTTTGCACTCTGTTGGTTGGGCGCCCCTTCTGGATCATCAGGACCCCTTTCGGCGGCGGGTACCCTCCGTTGATGTTGTTCTACGTGGGTGCGACCGGGTGATTCGAAGGTCCCACGGGTGGTGGAGGAGCTCCGTGGGCGATTTCACCTGGTGCAGGTGCGTGTCCGAACCCAGTGTTCGGGACATGCTGTCTCATATGAGGTAGGCTTTCGCTAAGTTTCTGGAACACGCTGCAATCCCTGAGCATATGGTTGGCCTTATTTTTGCCATCTTGTTTGTCGATGTAGAAGTGGATGGCACATGGGCTTGACAATTTTTCGTATGCCGAGGGCTCGTCGTCGCGGTCGTGGCGTTGCCACTTTTGTGTTGGACGTCCTCCATCACGGAAGTTGTTTCCACGGTATCCACCACAGCTGCGGTTGCTTTCATTGCGGCGGTCGGCTTAGCCAGCCGCGACCATGTCGGGTCCGTCGCGATTGTCGTAGACGCGCGATCTTCGCTTGCTACGGTGCTCGCGTCGGCGGCCGTAGTCATCCTCCTCATCCGAGTGTGCTCGGTGGATGGAGTCCTCGCCATCTGCCCACCTATTGGTGATGTCCATGAGGTGGTCGAGTGTCTTGGGCTTGACGCGCCCAAGTTCCTCCTTGAAGTCCTGGCGTTTGACGCCGTCTTTGAAGGCGTCGATTGTTCTCTCCTCGGATATGTGTACCGCGGAGTTCTTGATGTTGGACCAGCATAATATGTACGAGCGAATGGATTCGCCCGTTCGTTGAGTGCAGGCCCGCAACTCCTCGATCGAGGCTGGCCTCTTGCTGGTGCCCTTAAAGTTTCAGATGAAACTGTATGCCAGCTCTTCCTAGCTTTGGTTGGATCCCGAGGACAGGCTTCTGAGCCAAATCCGGCATGCGCCTGTCAGCTGTAGCTGAAGGCATTGTAGAGCGGTGTTTTTGTTTCCACCGTGCAGCTTGACGGACGACAGGTGGTCGCTGAGCCACGCCTTAGGGTCCTGCGTGCCGTCGAACTTCAGAGTGTCCGAAGGAAGCTTGAAGTTTCTCGGCATCCGTGTTTGCTGAACAGATCTGCTAAAGCATCGAGCTCCGCAGAGTTCTCCCTCATCGTCATCCTCTTCGGATTCGGATGAGCACACGCGCTTGGTGCGTGCCTTGTCAACCTTGCGTTGAGCGAATTCGTTTCGATCATCGTAGTCGCGGCTGCGACATCGTGAGCTCTTGTGTCGTCGAGGTAGGTCGTGCTCGTCCTCTTCGGATGAGGGTGTGGGGCTGCGATTGAATTTGACCGCTGCCTTCTTTTTCGGCTCCGCGGGAGCTTCCTTGTGCAACGCAGCTCCAACGAGTCCGAGCCTGGCTAGTGCGGACTTGTGCATGGCTCTCTTCGGGACCCCCACCGGAGGTGGATGAGACACGAGATATGTGGTGGCTGCCATGATCGCAACTTGTGGCATCTTCGGGATGACGTTGCCATTGGCGTCCATCTCCATGAAGGACGTGTTGAGGGTTCGGGTCACCTAGCGACGTGCAGCGGGATCCATGTTGTCCGTGCGAGAGCGATGCTTGTTGGCTTGATTGCCGTGCGAGCTAGAGCCACCAATGGCGGAGAGCGCGGCTTGCCGCGCACTGGACTCTGAGGCCTCTTGCTTGTGTTTGTCGAGTACCTCTTGCATCTTCACCTGCTTTTTGTGCTCTTCGATGAGGAGCAGGTGGTATGCCATCAGTAGGTCCTGTGAGGCACCCACAGGCAGGATCTTGTTGCCCGCCACAGCTTCGCGTGCCTGGTTCCATCCTTGCTCGCTGAGGTGGATTACTCGACTGGCGTCGGGGTCATCCTCGTTGGGCGGGGGGATGGTTGCATTCTATTTTCGCCGTTTCTACCCTGTGGGTTGGGCGGCGGTACGTGAGCACCCGAACCTGATGGTTGTTGCTCGTTTTCGCTTTGGATGACCACGGTATATTGGTAGCGTCCGCGGATTGGATCGCTGCTGCCGCAACTTTTGGATCTGGAACTATAGGTCCCTTCATCCGACGGGGGATCGCATAGATCTGAGTTGCAGCAGCTGCTGTCATATGACTCATCGTCAATGTGGGCGTGCATAGCACGCTGGGATGCGGGGCCCACAAGGCAGGCCTGATCGATGGCAGAGGCACCCGTTCTGGGAGGCGGAGAGTGCCAGTCTGTCCCACCTGGAAGCAGAAGCTTTCGAAGAGGATCTCGAGCCCGTCGCCTATGGGCTCGAAGTCCTTCAGAGTGGCTGGCGAGTGGGCGATGAAGTCAAAAGCTCCAAAGAGGAGATGGATCTCTGTCGCCGAGGAGTCGTAGATCTCTTTGGTCAGGACCATCACGATCGCACAATCAGCGCCCCCGATTCCCACAGACGGCGCCAATTAACGAGGTTTAATCTCGACAATGCCCATTGTTATGAGCTTGGGTTTTGGAGAAGATGGGGGTGCTGGATATCGTGGAACGGTTAACATACAAGCAACCAGGGGACACGAGATTTACCCAGGTTTAGGCCCCTGGAGGGAAAACCCTACTCCTGCTTGTCTGCTCTTGATTATGGCGGAACCAGGGGACACGAGATTTACCCAGGTTATAGGGGTGCGTAGATGCAATCTTGCATGGAGGTGTGTATGTAGTGAGGTGAGAGAGCCTCCTTGTCGTGCCCTCCTAGCCTTTATATAGAGATAGGCAGGTCCCGGGCATAGATCGAGTCGTTTACAGGTTTAGGGTTTGCCCCTTTGAATATTCTATTTGTTCTAGTCTTGCTCTCCAAGGATCCGAAGACGTCATGGGCTTGGGCCACTCGAAAATCTCCATGGGCCGTGTATGTTTTCGTGGGCGTTCCTTGGGTTGGACCAGGTATGCTAATGTCGTGTACCCATAGGGTATAATCATGTCAGGCAGAGCCCATATTTCCATGTGGCTGCAGTAGAAGCTTCTCAACACTTGACATCTCAAATCTCTTTGTTCCTGGGTGGCTTTCCATAAGTGAGATACACAAGGTTCACCAGTTCACTGGCCTTGTGTAACTACTCAACATAACCCATTATCACCATTCCACCCAGGTGATTCATTCACTTAGTAGTTTTATTAAGCTAAAACACAAGTCATAGACTTTGTATAATATCATAGCATGAATAATCCACCCTTGTTTTCTATTAGCTAAGTAAGCATGATAGTCCAAGAATTTTAACTTAGGTAAAATTCTACTAAGGCATCATCTACTATGATTTCCCATGGCATAACATATATATATACTTAGTAAAATTCCATGCAAGTCCTACTCAAAATATCACTAATGCATAGTAACAATAATAGGACAAAATATATGAAGCACCACTTGCCTTTTTAGTAGAGATACTAGGTTCACTCCTTGATCTTGCAAATGTCACACTCTTCAAATTTCATTACAATTCAATCAAGCAAGCACATATTCAAAACTAACATCCAAGAAAATCACCACATAAAATAATGAAAACCAAACAATGCATGCAAGCATGCAAATTTTTTTTTATTGAAAAAGTGTTTTCTAACAAGGTTATAAAAATTTCAGAACACCTAATGGTCATTTATAAGTGTGGTAAAACTATTTGAAAACAAGTTAGTGAAAATGGCCATTTTAAATTATTTTTGTTTTGCTAGTAAAGATTTAAATCAAAGTAATAATTTAAACTCGCATCGCTCTAATGGACATTTCACCGAACACCTCTAGTGCATATGTATGAACAAGAAACAAATAGCACAACAACACTCTCTCCCACCAGGAAAAAAACAGTTGAGAGGGGGAGGGGGCTGTGCGTATATATAGGGCCAGACTACTAGTCCCGGTTGGAGATACAAACCGGGACTAAAGGGGTGTCCCCAGCGAACGGCAGGTCCAGGGCCCTTTAATCCTGGTTTGAATCTCAGACCGGGAATAATGGGGTCTAACGGGTCGGGACCTATGGTTCTTGGTGGCTCAGGCCGTCCGGCAAGGGCCATTATTCCCGGCCCCAGCCACAGCCGAGACTAATGGCCTGGACGAAAGGCCTGTTTTCTACTAGTGACTTTCTTCCTTTGTCATTCTCCCAAGTTTTAGTGTTCTCCTGAATACGGTCTAGGAGATCCCATTTAGCTTATTCCTTCATACGTGTGAATGATCCAGCACAAGAAGCATCTAGTAAATCTTTATCATGAAGATAAAGCCTAGCATAAAAGTTGTTGATAATAATATTGCTATGGAGTTCATGAATAGGACATTTAAGCATTAGTAACTTCAATCCCCCCAAGCTTGAGCTGTACTCTCTCCATCACGAGGCCAAAAGTTATATATTAGATTCCTATCCTTATAAATCTCACTGGGAGGGTAGAATTTAGAGTAAAAGAGAGGTACTATTTCCTCCCATTCCATGGATTGTCCATTCTTCAGCAGCTTATACCATTCTTCAGCTCTTCCTTTCAATGATATAGAGAGTAACTTCTTCATCACCTGTTCAGTTGTGATACCTGCGCACTTAAACAACCTGCATAATTCATGGATAAAAAGCAAGTGATCACCAGGATGGACAGTTCCATCCCCTAAATAATAATTATCTATAACATGATCAACAATACATGTAGGTATCTTGAAAGGATCTATCTCAACAGGTGGTGCTTCATCTACTACCATAACAGTGGTAGTAGTTTTCCCAAACAGAAAACCAAGTGGGTTATCCATATTAGAAACAAAGTAACAAACAGAAACTAAAAAACAATACTCACAGTAGAAGTTTCCTTTACCAGTTCCACTTTTCAATAGCGCTTCACTCCCCGGCAACGGCGCCAGAAAATAGTCTTGATGACCCACAAGTATAGGGGGTGTATCGTAGTACTTTTGATAAATAGGAGTGTCGATCCTCCCGAGGAGCAGAAGGTGTTGACTAGTGGTATGGATCTGGAAATCTCTGTAAATACTCAGCAAACGGATTTTTAGGGTTTTTTTGATAAAGTAAGGAAACAAAGTGCAAGTAAATAAAACAACAAACAATTGCAGCAAGTGGCCCAATCCTTTCTTAGCAAAGGACAAGCCGGTGGAAATACTTACGAGGACCAAACGTTCTCAAGGACACATGGGAATTCTGTCAAGTGCTTTCGCTTCATATAGCTAAGTAGTCTTATTTGGTTTTGTAATTGTTGTGTGGGTGAACCTGTGCTAATGAACCGACCTTACTTGGACTAACATACTTGTGATTAAACCCCTTGCAAGCATCCGCAACTACAAGAAAGCAATTAAGGTAAAAACCTAACCACAGCCTTAAACTCTGAGATCTTACACTCCCTTGTGCAATGGTGTCCAAACGGGGGTTCAGGTTTCTGTCACTCCAGCAACCCCACAATTAGTAGCCAAATTGTAACATTCCAGCATTTAGGAACCAACGAAGGGTAGATTTAGGAATTTGTGCATATGCATGCATTCATCTATAAAATGTGGGTTAATTTTTAGCCAAATAAAAACCTGAAGTGATCAGAGTTTCTTTCACTCTCTAGGTGTAGGATTAGCTCTGGAGAGTGATCATTATAAACTTTTACATTATCTTTTTGAACTAAGGTCTTTTGGGGGGAATGAATTTGAATTCAAACCTAAAATGTGAATTTATATTTTTAAAGTTAGGATTTGGTATTTTAGAATGAATTCCAAAATGATTTAATAATATAATATGATTTAATCAAGAGATAATAAGAATTCAATAATAGAAACTCAAATAAGAATGAATCTTTACTCATTATCTTTATTCCATAAATAAATTACAAAGATTGACTCATTGGGTCAATAAAGGTTCATTACAGTAAAGATATTACAAAAAGATAAATTCATATATGAATAAACTATTACAAATTTCTACAAAAGATAGAAAGAAATATTATAAAGGAATCTACTTATTTAAGTAATCCTAAAACTAAAGCTTGAATCTTCAGATCTTGTACTTGCAAAATACAAAACAAATAAAATAAAAATAAAAGTTGAATGGTTAGTTTTACTCTCAATAGAGAGCAGTGAAGTGCACTGCTCAAAATTACATCATTGAGTAATTGTATAGGGGCAAGTTTAACCAATATGAAAGAACTTGATCTTTCATAATAAATAAGCCAGAAGTCAAATAATCACAGCAAGTAAAAAGGGGCAAGTTTCACCAGGAAGGTTAATAGTAAAAAGATCAATGGGTGATACACCTCACTGATATGATCCATAATCATGTACCAGGCACACAGACAGCACAATCACCAAATGCATGGTGAGTGCTGTCGACACAGCCATAGTTGCTCACATAAGTAAAAGGAGCAAGCACAGTCGTGGCAGCTCACTATTTCATCTTTGCATCTCAAGCACCACACCAAGAACACACTCAGCTTAGCAAAGCCCAGCAAACCACCAGCAAGACCACATACCAAAATCATCCTAGCATCACCAGATGGTGACATAAGGAGGGGGGGTGGATCAGGTGGATTGCAAGGTCAAGTTGCAGGAGTTGGGAGGTGCAGGGCTAATCAAGGCCAAGCACAGGAACCAGGAGCAACATGCAGTAGTGTGTCATGGCTAATCAACTTTAGCATATTTGAAAGGGACATCAAGATAGGAATCTAGTTCCTAGAGCCTCAGACCAACACCATAGGCATAAATATTAAGTGAAGCTTTCAAATTATTTTTGCATTTATCCAATCTTAAGCACTGACCAAAGTAAAGCCAGTAGTAGAATCACAACTTGTGTGCCATAGCAAAATGGTGTCACAAGAACAGACTCTATTAACCAAATCAAACCATTAACAGGTTACCATAAAGAAAGTGGCAAGCTATTAATATCATTTCCCTGAGATTACACTCAGAGATCATCTAACATATCCATATATCTTCAAAGTATCATTAGACTCCAATGATTAATTTAGTCTATGGATAACCATACTAGCCAACATCTACTGATGTAGTGAATAACCATTGACAGTGTTACTGTCAATATCAAAGTACTGACAGTAAATGAACACACTAAGCATCAATCTCCCCAATCAGATTTCACAGTCATACCATCAGGTTAACCAAGCTTAATCATCAACTAAAGGCCACACTATTTAACCACTAGCATCAGATCAACAATAGCATCAGATAATCAAAGCATGACAGTAAGCACTGAAGTGCAGTGAGCACAATCCTTACTAAGCATCACTACCAGATCAAACCATCATGTTACAAGCACACAGAGGGAGGAAACCTAGAACCAATAAGAACCCTAATGAGATATGGCCACTAATTACACACAGATGAACTCAGAGGAGATAGAAGAGGAAGTAGAGGGGCCGATGAGCGGACGGACGCACTGGGAGCACCCTAGAGGGCGCTACAACCCACACCTAGCCGTGGCGGCAGCCATAGCAGCGTAGAAGGATGAACATCACCACCACAGCAACGCACGAACACCTCACCGCACCCAGAGAGCTTCGACGGAGGCATCACCAACACCACCCCAAACCCTAGGGTTCGGGACGGGGCTAGACTAGCCACATGAGTGCCCCAGAACCAAATCGAGTTGGAGCAGACAAAGGAGCATGGTCGACAACCTCACCATAAACCACGGGGGCAAGAATCGCACGGTGGCGGTGCCAGCGACCACGGGGTCGAGGAGGAGAAAAGGATGAGGACGACAGAAGGAGAGGCAGACGAATGTGCCAATAAGGCCAGTATCTCTTAGGAAGAATTTTTGACTAGGCCATCTAGGCCAAGTCTGGCCCAATAAGCCAAATGGTTGGCCCAAAATCTTAAAGAAATTTTAATAATTAATAAAAGACCAAAATACCCCTAGAACTCAATAAATTCTAGAAAATAAAATAGAAGTCTGAAAAATACAAATAATATATTTCTAGATTCATAATAATCCAACCTATTTAACTAAATTAATAAATCATTTATATATATAATTTTTGGTCAAGAATTTTATAATATATATTCCTTATGGAACTTTATAAAATTAAAGGAAGAGGATAAAAATAAACAAAAGTCACTTTTATTATATTTTGTTATTGTAGTATTTTAGAAAAATACTAGATAAATATTTAGAGTTACCAAAATAAATTCCCTTTTATTTAAATGCTAATTCTTAAAAGAATTATTAAACAAAAAAATACAAGAGTTCCTATTAAATAAAATTTTATATTTTAACTCTATTAATAATATATTATATTATAAAAAATTGAATGTAATATCTATAAAATATTAAAAGGATATTCTTTAAAACGAATTTCTTTATCAATTAAAGTAATTCTAGAAACTCAAATATTGGGTAAAAACATAGAGAAGATAAATAATAAATAACGCATTACATTACTATGCATATTCATTTTGCTTCTTTAAATATTGTACTTACCAGGCAATAATGATGTTTTGTAGACATAGAAGCTCAAGGTCCAATGCAAGAATCTGACTTCACTACCTTGCCATCACAAGGCAAGTTCATCACTTGCTCATGTCCTTTGAAGAGTCTTTATCAAAGTATTTGCAAATTGTGTGTTATCATCTATGTTTCAAAGAAAGATAAGATTATTTTCTCAAATAAATAAATTGTTGATATCATACTAAGTGATGATATAATGGAGCAATAGAACTTAGGTTTCTAGTTGCAACAATGATAATCACCTAGGAATTTAACAACCCATGACATCAGTGATTCTAGTGCCATATATAACGCGTTAGCCATAAGATTTGGAATGGGATAGATAAGTCTGTTGTATCCTTTTCCTTTCATATGGAGGCAAGACTACCTTAACATGATGTTGGGATTCCTTGTGCGGATCCAACATATGGGTGGGCACCCTTAGGCCCGATGTTTTTGGTGTCTAGATTATCTATGAGTGGCTGCCGGAGGTTTAGCTAGACCTATAAGGTACTTACCAGGGGCATCACCAGCTCATAGAGTCTTCGGGAACTCATCAGGGTTTTAGCCTGGCCGGAAGGGGGCTTAACGGCGGTGAGCCAGCCCCGAAGGATCGTGTAGACATATGGGGTCGTGGAAAGGGCAGTGATTGGCTTGGATCACCTACTGGGCTCCACATCATGGAATTATTGTCACATCCAAATATTTTCCAAATTTTGAAATGTGAAAAATAAATAAACAAAATAAAAAATTGTTGAAAGTTAGGGTGAAAAGAAACTTTTTGTTTCAAAATGGAAACAACAAAACCCTTCCTGAATAAAATTTGAATAAAAAGGAATCCAACAAATTTCAATCAAGTGAAATGCATTCATCAATGAATGTATCTTGAAATTTAAAACTTGGGAAAATAAACCAAAACCCTAAAACCCTAATGGAAGAAAATCATTTCCAAGATCTCTCTAAGACTATGGATTTGATCCATATAAAAATCTATCAACAAACATTTATAAAATGATCAAGAATATTAAATAAAAATATTTTAAAACCATAGAAATTGGTTTCATTTAATTTGGATCCATGGATAAAAACTTTTGAATTTAATAAGATAAAAGGAAATAAATTTCAAAGCTAATAAAGATCCTATCTAAAATCCATACCAAATTGTGAGCAAATTAATCCTAAAAGGATTTGAAAAGATAATCAAATATTAAATAAAACCAAACAAATTGGAATCACCAATTTTGGATCTATAAATAAAAAGATATGGATTTTATAAGGCAAAGAAAGAAATAAATAAATAAGGAATATTTAAAAGCCAAATTAAATCTTGGCCAAATCCATAAGCAAATGAAATAAAGATAATCCAAGTAAAATAAAGGGATAAGGAATATTCAAATAAAATAATATGACATTAACCAAACTCTATTCTATTTGAATAAAGACAAAATCCCTATTAGAAATGATTAATTAAATCATGGGAAAATAATGAATTGGAATTTACCAAGGTGAATATAAAAGTTATTTAATTAACTTAAAATGAATAAAATAATCATTTGAATAAAATTTATATGGAATTAAAACCATATTGGATTTTATTTGAATAAAGACAAATGCCCAATTTAAATGATTAATAAATCATATTAAAAATATTTCAAATTATTCAAAGTGAATTATCTAACACCCTATGGAATAAATAAAACCTATTGAAAAATATTTGATGAAAATTAGAATTTAAATAAGAGTTTGAAAATATAATTAAAATCTTATTTAAATAAAGGCAAGTGCCTACTTTAAATAAATAATAAACCTTCAAGGAATAAAAGAATTATTCCAAAAATGGTCTTTAAAATACATGTTTAAACAGTATAGGAACATACTGAATATTTGTTAAAGTTTTGAAAAACGAATCTGAATTCAAATGGTAGTTTGAATTCAAAACAGAAAATCAAAATGGAAAAAGAAAAAGAAAGCGGAAAGAAAAAATATAAAGAAACAGCCCAGCCCAACCTGGCCCAACTAAGCCCAGCTAGCCCACTCTCTCCTCCCCCAAATCGTTTTTCTTCACCTGCGTTTGAACCCACTCAGCAACTGATGTGTATACCCCACCTACCCCCTCCACACTCGCTGACGCCAGGCCCCACCGCCAACTCATCTTCTTCCTCACCCGCCGCTGACCATTCCCCTCTCTGGTTGTTTTACTGCTGTTGAATGCCGGCGTGAATACACATCAATGCCGCGCTAAATCCTCGCCACGACCACGTGCGTTAAATATCCTCCCTCTTCTCTACCTTTCCCCCTAGACGCCATTCCCCCTTTGCCCCTAGGCTGCTTGAATTTCTCATCGCAAGCCACACTGCTCCGACGAGCGTCTCCACCAATTCCGGCGAGCCCAGTTACCCCTTTGCCCCCTCGACCACACGAGCGTGATCCCCATCTCCCTATGCATCTCCCAGTAGCTCCATCTCGTCCGCACGTGCCCCAAAACCTCGGCACCGATGACAACCGAGAGCTGCCGCCGTCTGCCTCCACTCCGGCGACCATTCCCCGTAAGTCCCATCCTCTCTCTCTCTCTCTCTCTCTCTCTCTCTCTCTCTCTCTCTCTCTCTCTCTCTCTCTCTCTCTCTCTCTCTCTCTCTCTCTCTCTCTAACACACACAGGTTCTCCACTCTCGCCCGCGTCTAACGCCCCTTTCCACTCGTCTTCCCACGACTTGCAGCCTCGCCTACGTCCAGACCAGAGCGTGCCCGACACCGCCGTGAAACTCCAATGAGCAATTGGTGATGACTCCGTGCGCCCCTCGACGAACAGCAACCACCTCGAGATCCAGCAAGTCACGACGAGTTCGGTAATAGTCTTCTTCCTCTCCCGCGCTTCCTGTATCACCGGCAACATCACCACCCGAGCAATCCGCCGCTCGCCACCATCGCAGCGCCGCCCATCCTTGGTCGAACTGCTAGGAGCCGTTAGATCCTGATCGCGTGGCTAGGATAGATGAATTAAGCGAACCGGTATGATTAGATCAGAGCTGCACGATGCACTTTAGATCCAACATGCTGTGTTAGCCGATCCAGACGAAACGGTATCATCCAGTAGAAACGTGACGCGTGGCCTGTGTTTTGATTTAAAAACAGAAACTATCCTATTAGATGTTTGAGTTTGTAAATTCCATAACTTTTGATCCACACGTCCAAAATTTGCAAACTTTATATCATTGGAATCAGCAAAAAGAATAATTTCCAACCATGCCCTTTGTTTAATGAATTGCTTCTGTAAAATTTGTCGTTTTTGCAGAAACATGTGTAGGCTTATTTTGTGTATAAAATTCATTCTAAAAATGTTTTTAGGGTAAAATATTTTGTAAATGGTTTGTTTTGAACATACTGACCATAAAAACCAACTTGTAGATTTAAAAGTATATTTTGTGATGCTAAGGAATAAATCTTTGAATAAAAGCATTTCTAGTTAAATAAAAATGTTGATTATGGTTTAAAAATGCTTTTTGAGTAAAACCTTTGGAAAATGAGTTGATTTAAACTCCCTGACCCTAAACACCAAGTTTTGGAATTTAAATATATTTTATGAACCCTAGAAAAATTATTACTTTGAATAAAGGCATTTCTAGTAAAATAAAAATGGTGCTTAATTTTAAAAAAATGGTTTTGAGTGAAAACTTTTGTAAATGATTTTGTTTTTAAACACTTTGACCATAAACACTAACATATGTGTTTAAAAATATATTTGGCAAACACTATAAATTATTACTTTGATTTAAATCATTTCTAGCAAAACAAAAATGATTTAATAAGGTCATTCTCACTAACTTGAATTTAAATGGTTTTGCCACTTTTGTAAATGACCAATAGGTGTTTTAAAATATTTATAGCCAATTAAAAACCACCTTTCCAAATAAAACAATCTTTTGCATGCTTGCATGCATTGTTGTGCTTTCTTTATTTTATGTGATGAATTGTTTGAATGCTAGATTGAATTTGTGCCTTGATTGAATTGTAGTGAAATTTGAAGAGTGTGACTATTGCAAGATCAAGGAGTGAACTTATATTCTCTACCAAAGAGGCAAGTGGTGCTTCATACCTTTGTCCTATTATTTTCACTATGCATTAGTGATGTTTTGAGTAGGACTTGCATGGAATTTGCTAAGTATGCTATGCCTTAGTAGAATTTTCCCTAAGTTAATATCCCTACTACTATCATGCTTAGCTTAGCTAGTAGAAAACAAGGGTGGATTATATTCATTCTATGAAATATTTCTAAGTCAAGGACTTGTGTTTGTTTAATAAACAACTATGTGAATGAATTACCTGGGTGGAATGGAAAGAATGGTTTGTGTTTAGTGGTTACATAGGGCCCATATTTATGGCTTACCCTAGTGTATCTCACTTGTGGAATGCCACCCAGGAACAAAGATATTTGAGATGTAAAATGTTGAGAAGCTTCAAGTGAAGCCACTTGGCATTATGGGCTCTGCCTGGATCATATAGGTTGCAATAACTTAAATAGATGGACAGTTGGTGGTAGGGGTGATAGGTTTGGAAACGCGTCCATTTTGGTATAAGGGAAGGCTTCTGAAAGATCTTGTCTCGATGCATGTCGAGTCTTGTGGGGAAAGTGCACCACCTCTCTCGAGAGTAAAATCTAAGTACTTAGCCATGTCCCCGGCAATGGACAATTTGAGCATCAAGACATTGAAGCTATCAAGAATCTCCTCATCCCAATTTGTAAGTTAAAAGCTTGTGGTTGAACAAGGGTTAAAGGATCTTCAATCTTTGATTGGTAGATGCCTTGGGTGATTCCTGACAAACAAAAACTTAGTATTTTCAAATGATAAGGGAGATCTATTTTGAGAAAAGCAAGCCTAAGCTCCACTTAGCCAAATGCATATAGATGATAGATACCACTATTCTACCATAGTATCACTTGCCAATACAATTCAAATGTATTGACCCTTGTGGCTGTAACTTATTATGTTGTAGGTTTGTTTGATGTTAGTGAAGTGTGTTGAATAGGATTACAAGTCTACAACCAATATGATTGCCTGTGGCACTTTGAAAATAAAGGACTCCATGCTATATAGTTATTTCTACTGCATTGTAATGAGATAGCCAAATGAGCTATGTAAGATGTAATGAATTATTTTATTCCTGGTTATAAAGTTGTATTATGAACTTTGTTTCTTGATATTACATCTTAAACTATGAATGCTAGCTATTGATCCAGGGACTAGCATTGTAAACATAGGGATCTCTACCTTATTAAAGGTTGGGACCTCTACAATTGTGGATGGGAAAGTACGCCCGTGTTGTGCAACAAGGAGTTGATCTCTCATGGGTAAAGTAACGCACCTCTACAGAGTGTAAGAATTGTAACTTGTTACTCCCTGTTTGGGGAAGGAGCTACGAACGCAGCAGGAAAGGAACGCCATGAAAGTTTTGGTAAACCTGTGAAGGCTGATGGGCATAGTTTTGAATAATAAAATCAATTTTTGAAGAAATATTTACGAAAACTGCACAATGCCAAGGACAGATAGTCCGAGTTGGTAGATAAAGCATCAAACTTCCCACCTTGCATATAATGAACTTGTTGGGTAACACTGTTACTCACCTTTTCCTTCAATCCCCTGCTTAGACTCTGAGGATCCTGAAGATATCCCAATGGATGCAGCTGAAAGCCAAGAGGAGGTCTTCTATGAAGAGCCCAATATGTACGGTGTCGTAGAAGGGGTGGACTACAATGTCGTCTACAGAGAAGAACACCATGAGTCAGAATAATTACTGTCAACACCCGGATTTTTCAATCCTAGATGCCTGTTATGCCATACATCGCAATCCCAGGTTTACCATTTTTGCGAGACATAACAGAATTGGATACCATAGTACTTCATCCATTACAACGATACATAAGTTCTTACACAAGTAGGGATCTCATGATCTAGTTCTTAATACAACATCAAGCAGCGGAATACGTAGTAATAACGGTAGCGTAGGCGAAGCTCCATCTTCGGGGTCACAGGCAATGCTGACGATGGGAGATGATCCTAGTTGTCGTAACCTTCCTGGGGTGCATCTTCCAGGTACTCCTCTTCATAGTCTGGCCATGGGAATAGCCAGGGACAAAGCCATGAGTACTCTTTAAGTACTCGCAAACTAATACTAACAAGTAAGGGATTTTTGGATAATAGGACACTAGGCTCTAGGGTTGTTTTGCAAAAAGCCAGGTTTATCTCTACTAAGTTCCCAAGCTAGTCAAAATTTTATAACTCCTAAGTGGGATCTTGAAATTCAGGTCACAACTCTGTTGTGGTCAAGTCAAAGTCTCAATTCAGTTCACAAGTCATTTTGAAAAGTTTGACGGGGGAACAGTATGGCCACTCCAACTGTCCATAACCGCGGACCCGGCTATTCGAATAGTTTGACACTCTGCAGAGATTGTACACTTTCACCACAACATTCGATACATCCGTCAGGAACAAATCCTGAATCCACCATACTCAGTATGCGGATAATCAATCCTAACCTTTCGATTACACGCCCTAGTATAAGCACCTCTCCTGTGAGTTTGGCCTCCCAACCATGACTCACTGTCATCTTGGGTACTGCACAGGTGGACAATATTCACAAGGTAGCCTCAGCTCAGACCTTGGCCGTGAGGGAACTAATACTAAGGAATATAAGTTTCTAGTCAAGCCCTACCCAATATTCGTGTATTGTGGTTGTATGATAAAATTGGAATGGTATCGCATCCAGACAACCATCAGTTTTATAAAGGACTAAGGCTCATGCCTCAACATTTTCATCACCAAAATCATTAAGTGTTTGGAAACACATGTCCAAGACATTTCAATAGAATGATCCATCATTCCAAGGTTTTCATAACCATTTTTCCACCAAGTATTCCCATCTAAAGTTGATCAAGTTTTATACTTAGCACTAGCCTCTACAGTTGGGGGTGGTACTAATGAGGGATGGTAACTAGTGGATTTTCACTAAGTCCAACATTATATCTTAGACTGAGGTCAAGGTTTCTAGCTTAGGCCAAATTTTATGCTCTTTAGGCAAACTTGAGCACAAATGTCTAATATCTACCAAACTCTTAGGTGGACTCTAAGTAAGCTTTGATAAAGAAATAAAGTAAGAAGCTTGCCATAAAACTAGGATTGGTTTAGCAAGTAGGTATGATCACATATGCTTAAGGCATATAGTATTCATATCACAAGTTTGGGTTTGTGGCAACAATAGGGTATCTTGCAAGTGTTAGCTTGCATTGGTAAACTTGATTAGTAACACTTGCGTAGTTACTAGCTTGCTCAATCAACTAGTAGAATTAGGCTTGCCTTGTGCAGAGCAGTGGTTGAAGTTCTCCTCGGCTTCCTCTTCGTAGTATCCTCCTTCCTCCTCGTAGTATCCTTGGTTGGTACTAGCGTCTATGAATAAATACGAGGTACACAATCACCAAACAATACTTAACTACTTGCAATCATCACACACAAGGGTCCTATAGATGACCTAGCATCATCTCTAACATTACAAGGTTAAGGATTGGTTTAAATCTTTTTATTTTAGAAAAGTAATTTCTACTCATTGAAAAACTACTTAAGATTTAATATTCTCCAAACTAAACATGGGATCATGTTGACACATGTCATCACCACATATTGTAGTCCATGGGAATGTGATTTAAAGTGGTGTCACAATTTAATAAGGTTTTTCCCTTTTATTTCAATTAATTAAAGTGGCTAGAAATGCTTATGTAGTATTCTTTTATTCCTTGAACAATATTTCTGCAAGTAAACCTATATATTTTTATATATTCCGAAAGGTATGGTTAAATATGATTTTTGAGAGTTGGAATCAACTCAAAAGCTTTTATGGTTTAAATTTGAAAAATGTTTGAATGCAGAAAAGCTTATGCCTTGTTATTTTTGCTATGGGTGATCTACAGATCCAAATGACTTGAATCCAACGGGCTTGGATTAAGCATTCACAGGCCTTTCCAACAAAATTGGTTTCATCCAATTTGGTGCACTGAATCGATCTGGGTTGATTTTTTAAGTTGGGTACAGAAGTGTGTTTGAATTTAAAAAGAAAAGGTTTAATTTGAATTGCTGGGCTGCGCGGGAAATTCTAACGGGCCGGCCTGCTAAGCGCAGTGCTCCCGCGGGCTGCGTAAGTGGGTGTCCCCACTCGTCAGTGACACGGGGCTGGGCGAAGCGGTATGGGGCAACGTGGGTTGTCCGATCTAGTTCTAATCCAACGGCTGATGGTCATCGTCGACGCGAGACAGCTCCGGCGAGAACGAAACCTAGCGCGGCCAGTGGGGGGTGCTGGGGGCTCACCGGGGTACGGGCGAGGGTCGGCGAGGCGGGTGAATGACGAAGTCGACGACGACGATCCTCCTGGTACCGGTGGCTTCTCCTGGGGCGGCTCCAATCGCTGGTTCCCTTCTTCTCCAGAGGCGGCGGGCTCCGGTGAAATTCCGGCGAGGTGGTGCTCGCCTTGCTCTGAGAATGGTGTGGCACGGTCAGTGGGGAGAGGGCACTAAGATGGTGTGAAGAAATCGTGCGGGGATGGCCTCTATTTATAGTCGAGCAAGGGGACCGTTGGGGCGCAAGGTGAGCTCGTCGGGGGCGACGTTACAGGAAGCTAATGGCATGGGCAAGGGTAGGGGACGGTGCTGTGTCTCCTGGCGATGCTCAACGACATGATCGCGAGGCATGGGGCTGTGTGGTTTGGTCTGGAACGGGCGGTGCTCTACGCGGCAGAGGCGGCGTCTTTGACGGTGGGCGGTGGCTGTATGGCACGGGGCGGCAAACGGGGGTGTCTGGCGGTGTCTTGGGTCGATGGTGATCGTGTGTGCGCGCGGTGAGGGCGGTGCGCGGTCTGTGGACGTTGGTCGCGGGTGGTGCTTTGGCGCACGCTCGGCATGGTCTGGGCGTGTATCGTGCGCGTGGTCCAGGGCTTGGCAACGCTCGTGGCTGGGACAGGCAGTGGCGGTGGACGGTGGGCTACCTCCCAAACATGCTGGCTAGGCTTGCTGCTGCTCCTAGCTTGCTGTCCACAATGGGGTGACATGGGGGTGCTCGGCTGTTCACCATTAATGGCAATGGCAAGCTCACAGGGGTGCTAGTGTTGGGCTAATCTTCCTAGATGATCTACTGGGTTGTGTGTGAGCTAACTAGGGAACAAGTAAGGCTCAAAACACTGCACACTATAGTGTTTGTGGTTTTCTTTGATTTGTGTCTGCAACCTGTTTGATGAAATGGCTGCATGAACTCAAGTTTTGAATTTTGAAATGAATTTTGGTGAGTTTGCTAGATTGGTTCTGGTGAGTCTGCAGATGCTTGGGTTTTGAAAGTTGAGCTTGTTTGAGTGGGTTTTGAAAAAGTGGGATCTTCCCATATGAAGAAGATTCAATTTTGAATTGTCATTTAAACTATGCATTTGAAAGTTTCTGGATGATCACAAAGTGGTCCTTGATACTCTGTTATGAGTACATTCAAGGGGTGCAAAGATCCAGAAAAGTTTCTGTTAGGTTTTGAAAGTTTGAGACAGCCAAAGTAGGCATGTGAGTTGAATTGGCCAAAATGACCATTCACTTAATATATTTGTTTTGATTTACTTGTCTTTAGGAAAAGTGTGGGGAATGTTTTAGATGATGTTATTTTCACCTAAGAAACATTTTACAAGCAATGGTTCACACAAACAAGGTGGTTTTTAAAGAAATTCAAAATTCATGCATACACATATACATGCATTCATGAATTCATTTAGAAAAGTTTTTGTTAACCCTAAACTTGATGATTAGTGTTTTGATGATCTAAGTTTGATATTTTTGGAATGTTACAAACCTTCCCCCCTTAAACAAAATCTCGTCCCGAGATTTGAAAAAGGACGAAAAGATTACCTAGGATTTGAAGAGATCTGGAAACTCCGTTCTGATGTGATCTTCGTGTTCCCAGGTAGCCTCCTCTTCTGTGTGATTGCTCCATTGAATCTTGAGAAACTTGATGCTTCGGGTTCTGGTAGTTCGAAAGGCTTCTTACAATATACGAATGGGTACTTCGGGATAGGTTAGGTCATCGTTGATCTCTATGGTCTGGTGATCGATATTCTTGAACACTTCGGTCTTCTCGGGGACTTCGAGACACTTGCGAAGTAACGAGATATGGAACACATTGTGCATAGCTGACATCTCTTCAGGTAGTTCCAGTTGATACGATACTTCTCCTCGACGGTTCAAAATTTTGAAAGGTCCAATATATCTGGGGGCTAACTTTCCTTTGAGTTGGAAACGTTGCATTCCCTTCAAGGGCGACAATTTCAGATAAACAAAATCTCCGATGTTGAAGGCGAGGTCTCGACGTCTCTTGTCGGCGTAACTCTTTTGTCGGGATTGGGCTGTCTTGAGGTGCTCACGAATCTTGTGAACCTTCTCTTCTGCTTCTCGTAGGATGTCGGGTCCGAAGATCTGACTCTCTCCTACTTCCGACCAGTTCAAAGGGGTGCGGCACTTTCTTCCGTACATAAATTCAAATGGGGCCATTTGCAAACTGGCTTGGTAACTATTGTTGTAAGAAAATTCTGCAAAAGGCAGACAGTCTTCCCATTTGGATCCATATTCTAACACACATGCTCTAAGCATATCTTCGAGTATTTGGTTTACTCACTCCATTTGTCCATCGGTCTGAGGGTGATACGCGGTACTGAAATCTAGGCGGGTTCCTAAACCTTCTTGGACTTTCTTCCAGAATCTCGAGGTAAACTGAGTTCCTCGATCCGAGACTATGTTCTTGGGGACTCCGTGCAAACTAACTATTCTAGCGATGTACAACTCTGCTAGCTTTGAACTCTGATAGGTGGTTTTGACGGGCAAGAAATGGGCGACTTTGGACAATCTGTCCACTATGACCCAGATAGAGTCATTTCCCCTACTAGAAGTAGGTAGTCCAGTGATAAAGTCCATTCCTACAGAATCCCATTTCCATTCCAGAATCTGCAAAGGTTGCAACAATCCAGCGGGTCTTTGATGTCCTGCTTTGACTCGTTGACATATGTCACACTTGGCGATATAGCTTCCGATTTCTCTCTTCATCTTATGCCACCAAAATTGCTCTTTCAAATCTTGATACATCTTAGTTCCTCCGGGATGGATAGAATAAAGAGTATCATGAGCCTCCTTCAAGATAACTTCTTTCAACTCCGAATCTGCTGGTACACAAAGGCGTCCTTTGTACCACAAAACTCCTTCTTCGTCCTCGGTGAATCCGGGTACTTTGCCTGTACCGATACGACGCTTGATTCCGTCGATACTGGCATTTTCCTTCTGTGCCTCTTTAATCTGACTGATCAAAGTGGGCTGAAGTTCGATGCTAGCCAAAAATCCTTCACTTACTAATTCCATTCGAAAATCTTCCATCTCTTTGTGCAAACTTGGTTGCTCCTTTAAAATCATGGAGTTCAAGCGGCACGGCAATCTGCTAAGGGCATCGGCTACCACATTGGCTTTTCCAGGGTGATAGTGAATGTCCAGGTCGTAATCCTTGATTAGCTCAATCCATCTTCTCTGCCTCATATTCAGCTCTTTCTGAGTGAATATATACTTTAGGCTCTTGTGATCCGAATAAATCTCACAACGGTTTCCCATCAGGTAATGTCTCCATGTCTTTAGGGCTAGAACCACGGCTGCGAGTTCGAGGTCATGAGTTGGGTAATTTTGTTCATGTTGCTTCAATTGTCGCGATAGATAAGATATAACTTTGCCTTCTTGCATTAGCACACATCCGAGACCAATCTTGGATGCGTCACAATACACATCGAAGGGCTTCGTAATATCCGGCATGATCAAGATTGGGGCTGAAATCAATCTCCTCTTGAGTTCTTGAAAACTCGCTTCACATTTGTCGGTCCATTCAAACTTCTTGTCCTTCTTTAGTAATTGGGTCATGGGTCGGGCTATACTTGAGAATCCTTCTACGAATTTGCGGTAATATCCCGCCAATCCGAGAAAAGCACGAACTTGGGTTTGAGTGGTTGGGGCTTGCCAATCTTCTACATCTTTCACTTTGGCAGGGTCAACGGCAATTCCTCCGGCTGATACAATGTGACCGAGGAATCCTACTTCCTGTAACCAGAATTCACATTTGCTAAACTTTGCATACAACTGATGCTCTCTAAGGGTTCCAAGAATGGTCCTTAGGTGTAGCTCATGTTCTTTGATTTGGAATAAATCAGAATGCCATCGATGAAAACAACCACAAACTTATCCAGGAAGTCCATAAAAATATTATTCATGAGATTCATGAAATAAGCGGGGGCATTGGTTAATCCAAAAGACATGACTGTATACTCATACAATCCATATCTGGTGGTGAAAGCAGTCTTTGGGATATCCTCTGCACGAATTTTGAGTTGATGATAGCCGGTTCTAAGATCAATCTTAGAAAACACCTGGGCACCGGTCAACTGATCAAACAAATCTTCTATCTTAGGCAAGGGGTACTTGTTCTTGATGGTGACATCATTCAACTTTCGATAATCCGTACACAAACGGTTACCTCCATCCTTCTTGTCCACAAACAAGACATGTGACCTCCATGGGGACGCACTTGGTTGAATCAATCCGATTTCCAACATGGAATCCAATTGCTTCTTCAATTCTTCTAGTTCTGACGGGTTCATACTATAGGGTCTCTGGGCTATGGGTCCTGTTCCGGGGATTAGTTCGATGATAAACTCGATATCCCGATCTGGGGGCATACCAGGCAAAACATCTAGAAATACATCGGGGTATTCGCAGACTATCCGAACTTGGTCAATGGTAGGTTGGGCTAGACTCTTGTTACATTTGAATTGGCGAGGTAAGGTTTCAGATATATGCTAGACTGAGATTCCGGTGGTACTGGTCATGGTAATGGCTTTCTTGGCACAGTCAATCAATCCTTTATGCTTGGACATCCAATCCATTCCTAGTACTACTTCCAAACCTTTAGTTCCGAGTACTATTAGATTAGCATAAAAATCTATGCCATGGATTCGGATAGGGACGGCTTTGCAAATTTGCCTAGCCTTGGTGGTTGATCCAGGAATTTGCACAATCATCACATGCTTCAATTTGGTTGGTTGAATTTTACTAGTGCAGGCAAATTCTTCGGTGACAAATGAATGCGATGCACCAGAATCAAACAACACTCTTGCAAGTACTGAATTAACAGAAAACATACCCAGCACGACGTCTGGCGCTTCCTGAGCTTCTTCAGCATGCATGAGAAAAAGACGGCCATTGCGGTTGAGTGAATTCCCTGGGGCAAATCTTCTCCCTGGCTGGACACGACGCTGTTGCTGAGCTGGGGGATTAGCGTTGGGGGCGGTAGCATTCTTCTTGTTGGGGCACTCATTGGAATAGTGGCCTTTATTTCCACAGTCATAACAGGTCACTTGTGACTTGTCCTTGGCTGCGATAGGCACATCATTGCTTCCAGTCCTTGGGGCAGTGTTGGGGTTGGTGGTAGTATTGTTGGTGTTGAACTTGGGTGGGGCACGGGTGAAATTGCTAGAGTTTCCGGGGTTGTTGTGATTTCCTCTGGGTCTATGGTTTCCACGGTTGGGATAGGTCGGACGGGTCATAGGGGGTCTGTTGGTTCTTGGGGCAAATCCTGGAGATGGGTTGGGGCGATACTTTGGGGTCTGATGGGTTCCTGGTTGATGCATCATGCGACGCTTGCGGTTCTCATTGGCTTGGTTGATCTTTCCTTCCATTTGGATAGCAGAGTCGACAAGGGCTTCAATATCAACAAAGGGGATATTGACTAACACCGTCTGCATCTCGTCATGCAGACCATTCAGGAATCTTTCTTTCTTCTTGGCTTCGGTGTCTATCTCGTCCGGGGCATACCTAGCTAATGACAAAAATTTGTCACGGTATTCCACTACAGTCATCCTTCCTTGCTTCAGCTCTCTGAATTCGTCTCTCATTCTCTTGATTAAAACTGGTGGCACATGGGTTCTGCTAAACTTGACCTTGAATTCCTCCCAGGTCATCATCTGGCCTCCGGTCATTGCACGAACACTGTTCCACCATGCCCTGGCATCTCCGGCTAGATAATGGGTGGCGAACAAGACTTTCTCGTTGGCTTCCACTCCGGCTACTTCTAAGTTATTTTCCATGGTTTGCAGCCAATCATCGGCATCTAGGGGTTCTTCCGACTTGGTGAAAACGGGTGGGTTGGTATTCTGGAAATTCTTGAGCTTAGATCCATGGTTGTCCTGGTTTCCATGGCCTTGGTTGTTGTGGGCTAGTTGGGCTATCTGTTGCAGAGTGGCTAGGTTGGCTTGACGTTCCGCTCTTCCAGCTTCGCGGTCAGAAGTCAACATTTGCAGGATCTGCAACATCGGGTCCGGGGCTGAACCACTTCCTCCACATGGCATCTGAAGATTGATATGGATCATGAGAAAAGAGGGAAATTGCTAAGGTTTTGGGTTTTTGAAAAGTTTTTGGAGTTTGACTCAAGTTTTCTAGCAACTGGCTTTTTCATTCATTCACTCATAGCACCCAGTACAACACACACCACAACAAGGAAAAACAGATTGTTTTAAGAACCATTCTGGAATCTACGATACAGTGGGACCGACTACTACTCACTACGCTAGTGCTCAGTGCTACTATTCCTTGGAGGCTGTGGCTTCATCATCTTCAGGATCATCGATGAAGGCGAAATCATCCTCATCGGTGAAGAAGTCCATGGCCTGATGCTCCAGAAAATCATCGTCATCGCTGAGATAGGAGTAAGGGTCTCCACGAAGATCGTCTCCGGCATTCTCCCTTTCCTCCAACTGCATGTCCCTCTCGTGGATGGTCTCTTCCAGAGATGAGATGCGATGGCGAAGACGGGCAATAATGCGCTCCTTCTTGTCGAGCTGACGGCGGTGAGACTTGCGATCCTTTGCGAGCATGGCGATGGTCTGATCCTTCGTCTTGATAATGGCAGACTTGTGGTTGCAATAGTCACGGCAGTTGTCCAAATCCTGCTGACGGTCATACATCATGAAGCTGAGGTGGTCCAATTGGGTCTTCAGCTCGGGGTGGTATGGGGCTTCCAGTGGTTGTCCATTTGCATCACGTCTTGGGAAAACCTCAAAGCGAGTACCCTTGATCTGATTGATTCTCTGCCCACACAGACGGGAAAGAGGTTCCTGCATTGCTCTGGCAAGTCCATCGAGCCAGTTGTTTTCCCTCAAGGTAAACTGAATTCCCTCCACTGTGGGAGGTTCAATCTTTCCTCGGAGACTTGCAACAATTAGCCACTGCAGATCTTCTCCTCCTTGATCATTGAGGTGAGCTCCGAAGAACTCGGGGTGCGGACGCTCCAGAAGTTCCGAAAGCTGATCCAGATCCCTCTCAAAGGTAAGGTCTCCCCCATTTCCGAGTTGATAAAACTTGCTGTACTTCATGTCCATCTATAAAAATAGAGGATGAGTAGATTAGCAGAGTGATCAAGTGTGTCAAAATTTTATTTATTTTGCAAGGGTTTTTGAGGAACATGAGGTTTTATGAAAGAATTAAAGAGATAAGAATGAGGATAGGTTTTTGTAAATATTTGTTTTCTTTGGTTTTTGAAACTAAGTTTTTGGTTCAACGTCCAACCTAACTAGGGTCTCCTATGGTCAGGATGGCTCTGATACCAACTTGTCAACACCCGGATTTTTTAATCCTAGATGCCTGTTATGCCATACATCGCAATCCCAGGATTACCATTTTTGCGAGACATAACAGAATTGGATACCATAGTACTTCATCCATTACAACGATACATAAGTTCTTACACAAGTAGGGATCTCATGATCTAGTTCTTAATACAACATCAAGCAGCGGAATACGTAGTAATAACAGTAGCGTAAGCGAAGCTCCATCTTCGGGGTCACAGGCAATGCTGACGATGGGAGATGATCCTAGTTGTCGTAACCTTCCTGGGGTCCATCTTCCAGGTACTCCTCTTCATAGTCTGGCCATGGGAATAGCCAGGGACAAAGCCATGAGTACTCTTTAAGTACTCGCAAACTAATACTAACAAGTAAGGGATTTTTGGATAATAGGACACTAGGCTCTAGGGTTTTTTTGCAAAAAGCCAGGTTTATCTCTACTAAGTTCCCAAGCTAGTCAAAATTTTATAACTCCTAAGTGGGATCTTGTAATTCAGGTCACAACTCTGTTGTGGTCAAGTCAAAGTCTCAATTCAGTTCACAAGTCATTTTGAAAAGTTCGACGGGGGAACAGTATGTCCACTCCAACTGTCCATAACAGCGGACGCGGCTATTCGAATAGTTTGACACTCTGCAGAGATTATACACTTTCACCACAACATTCGATACATCCGTCAGGAACAAATCCTGAATTCACCATACTCAGTATGCGGATAATCAATCCTAACCTTTCGATTACACGCCCTAGTATAAGCACCTCTCCTGTGAGTTTGGCCTCCCAACCATGACTCACTGTCATCTTGGGTACTGCACAGGTGGACAATCTTCACAAGGTAGCCTCAGCTCAGACCTTGGCCGTGAAGGAACTAATACTAAGGAATATAAGTTTCCAGTCAAGCCCTACCCAATATTCGGGTATTGTGGTTGTACGATAAAATTGGAATGGTATCGCATCCAGACAACCATCAGTTTTATAAAGGGCTAAGGATCATGCCTCAACATTTTCATCACCAAAATCATTAAGTGTTTGGAAACACATGTCCAAGACATTTCAATAGAATGATCCATCATTCCAAGGTTTTCATAACCATTTTTCCACCAAGTATTCCCATCTAAAGTTGATCAAGTTTTATACTTAGCGCTAGCCTCTACAGTTGGGGGTGGTACTAATGAGGGATGGTAACTAGTGGAGTTTCACTAAGTCCAACATTATATCTTAGACTGAGGTCAAGGTTTCTAGCTTAGGCCAAATTTTATGCTCTTTAGGCAAACTTGAGCACAAATGTCTAATATCTACCAAACTCTTAGGTGGACTCTATGTAAGCTTTGATAAAGAAATAAAGTAAGAAGCTTGCCATAAAACTAGGATTGGTTTAGCAAGTAGGTATGATCACATATGCTTAAGGCATATAGTATTCATATCACAAGTATGGGTTTGTGGCAACAATAGGGTATCTTGCAAGTGTTAGCTTGCATTGGTCAACTTGATTAGTAACGCTTGCATAGTTACTAGCTTGCTCAATCAACTAGTAGTATTAGGCTTGCCTTGTGCAGAGCAGTGGTTGAAGTTCTCCTCGGCTTCCTCTTCGTAGTATCCTCCTTCCTCCTCGTAGTATCCTTGGTCGGTACTAGCGTCTATGAATAAATACGAGGTACACAATCACCAAACAATACTTAACTACTTGCAATCATCACACACAAGGGTCCTATAGATGACCTAGCATCATCTCTAACATTACAAGGTTAAGGATTGGTTTAAATCTTTTTATTTTAGAAAAGTAATTTCTACTCATTGAAAAACTACTTAAGATTTAATATTCTCCAAACTAAACATGGGATCATGTTGACACATGTCATCACCACATATTGTCGTCCATGGGAATGTGATTTAAAGTGGTGTCACAATATAATAAGGTTTTACCCTTTTATTTCAATTAATTAAAGTGGCTAGAAATGCTTATGTAGCATTCTTTTATTCCTTGAACAATATTTCTGCAAGTAAACCTATATATTTTTATATATTCTGAAAGGTATGGTTAAATGTGATTTTTGAGAGTTGGAATCAACTCAAAAGCTTTTATGGTTTAAATTTGAAAAATGTTTGAATGCAGAAAAGCTTATGCCTTGTTATTTTTGCTATGGGTGATCTACAGATCCAAATGACTTGAATCCAACGGTCTTGGATTAAGCATTCACAGACGTTTCCAAAAAAATTGGTTTCATCCAATTTGGTGCACTGAATCGATCTGGGTTGATTTTTGAAGTTGGGTACAGAAGTGTGTTTGAATTTAAAAAGAAAAGGTTTAATTTGAATTGCTGGGTTGCGCGGGAAATTCTAACGGTCCGGCCTGCTAAGCGCAGTGCTCCCGCGGGCTGCGTAAGTGGGTGTCCCCACTCGTCAGTGACACGGGGCTGGGCGAAGCGGTATGGGGCAACGTGGGTCGTCTGATCTAGTTCTAATCCAACGGCTGATGGTCATCGTCGACGCGAGATAGCTCCGACGAGAACGAAACCTAGCGTGGCCAGTGGGGGGTGCTGGGGGCTCACCGGGGTACGGGCGAGGGTCGGTGAGGCGGGCGAACGACGAAGTCGACGACGGTGATCCTCCTGGTACCGGTGGCTTCTCCTGGGGCGGCTCCAATCGCTGGTTCCCTTCTTCTCCAGAGGCGGCGGGCTCCGGTGAAATTCCAGCGAGGTGGTGCTCGCCTTGCTCTGAGAATGGTGTGGCACGGTCAGTGGGGAGAGGGGAGTGAGATGGTGTGAAGAAATCGTGCGGGGATGGCCTCTATTTATAGTCGAGCGAGGGGACCGTCAGGTCGCAAGGTGAGCTCGTCGGGGGCGACGTTACAGGCAGTTAATGGCATGGGCAAGGGTAGGGGACGGTGCTTTGTCTCCTGGCGATGCTCAACGACATGATCGCGAGGCATGGGGCTGTGTGGTTTGGTCTGGAATGGGCGGTGCTCTGCGCGGCAGAGGTGGCGTCTTCGACAGCGGGCGGTGGCTGTATGGCACGGGGCGGCAAACGGGGGTGTCTGGCGGTGTCCTGGGTCGGTGGTGATCGTGTGTGCGTGCGGTGAGGGCGGCGCGCGGTCTGTGGACGTTGGTCGCGGGTGGTGCTCTGGCGCACGCTCGGCATGGTCTGGGTGTGTCTCGTGCGCGTGGTCCAGGGCTTGGCAACGCTTGTGGCTGGGACAGGCAGTGGTGGTGGACGGTGGGCTGCCTCCCAGACATGCTGGCTAGGCTTGCTGCTGCTCCTAGCTTGCTGTCCACAATGGGGTGACATGGGGGTGCTCGGCTGTTCACCATTAATGGCAATGGCAAGCTCACAGGGGTGCTAGTGTTGGGCTAATCTTCCTAGATGATCTACTGGGTTGTGTGTGAGCTAACTAGGGAACAAGTTAGGCTCAAAACACTGCACACTATAGTGTTTGTGGTTTTGTTTGATTTGTGTCTGCAACCTGTTTGATGAAATGGCCGCATGAACTCAAGTTTTGAATTTTGAAATGAATTTTAGTGAGTTTGCTAAATTGGTTCTGGTGAGTCTGCAGATGCTTGGGTTTTGAAAGTTGAGCTTGTTTGAGTGGGTTTTGAAATAGTGGGATCTTCCCATATGAAGAAGATTCAATTTTGAATTGTCATTTAAACTATGCATTTGAAAGTTTCTGGATGATCACAAAGTGGTCCTTGATACTCTGTTATGAGTACATTCAAGGGGTGCAAAGATCCAGAAACGTTTCTGTTAGGTTTTGAAAGTTTGAGACAGCCAAAGTAGGCATGTGAGTTGAATTGGCCAAAATGACCATTCACTTAATATATTTGTTTTGATTTACTTGTCTTTAGGAAAAGTGTGGGGAATGTTTTAGATGATGTTATTTTCACCTAAGAAACATTTTACAAGCAATGGTTCACACAAACAAGGTGGTTTTTAAAGAAATTCAAAATTCATGCATACACATATACATGCATTCATGAATTCATTTAGAAAAGTTTTTGTTAACCCTAAACTTGATGATTAGTGTTTTGATGATCTAAGTTTGATATTTTTGGGATGTTACAATTACCATAGTACTAGAAACCAATTGAGCCGAGCAGCATGAACCTTATATAATAAGCTGTTGAGCTCAATTTGGAGTTGAAGTTGTCACTTTAAAACTTCCGCTGAAACACTTTATATTTGGTTTGTAAGTTGAATATTTTGAAGTCTTGAACTTCTGGTATTGTAATAATAATAATGTGTGTATGTTTGTAATATGGACCCACAATGTTTCTGTTGTACCACTCTGAGGGATGTTATATTTACGGAACGGTGTTCTGTGAATGTCATGTCAATGACTATAGTGTACTACACATGTAGTGGTATGCTGGGTCTCCGCAGTTGGTATCAGAGCAAATTGCTTTGACCTTAGGTTGGAAACCTAGTAAATGGTATTACCTGTAGGAGTGTATAGCAACGATAAAGAATTCTCTAAAAGGGTATAATGGGTATTCAAATGAGAATATTCCTTTATATATTTTTAGTGCGATAATTCTTTGTTATGATGCAATGCATTGTTTGTTACTAATAAAAATATTTGTTGTTACACAGAGCTATGGCACCAAAGTTTCCAAAACAAACTTCGGTAAGCAAAGAAGAGATTCTCGATGATTACCAATGATCATTCATTGATCAGCTTCGTCAACTTTTAAGGATTTTTAGTTGTCCTACTAAAATCCCAGTGAATACCATAACCTATTATGACGGTCGAATGTTATCCAAGTATCGTGTGAGTATCCAACTTCCAGAGGAGCTTGGACTATATAATGATCTAACTATATGTGAAGGTAGGAGTCATTTAGCATCATACCATGTTGCTTTTGCGGAGGCGATAGCCAATATCCAGGAGCATAAAGCCAAGGAGTTAGAAGGGTGCACATTTTCTGTGATTCCTCATGATTCTATAGACTCGGAGCCAGTATTGGATCATATTACCTTGGTAAAGAAGCATCCTAATTTAGCTTCCAAGTTTATGGATCGATATCGAACATTTGTTGCGTCTTTTTATAAGACGCAAGTTATAGTTGAAGATAAAAATGACATGTTAGAGGATCTAACTGATCCAGAAAGAAGGAAACAATTAGCATTCCAGTTGGATAAAGAAGCTAGGAGTGGTGCAAAACCAATTTTTAAGGATATACCTATAGATCTCAACTCTTTTACACCATATCCTTATTCACCCAGACCAGAACCTACCTATGATCCTACTTTAGATATGAGGTATTATGTACCACAGGGTTCAGAGGAAGGGTCTGATTCAGAACTTCCTATTGAGAATTCTGATGGTTGGAGAATGGGATCATTTGAAGGATACCAAGGGAATCAGATGTCCGTACATGGGTCTGAAAGAGACGTTGGACAGTCCAGCTGGATGGGTGCCAGAATCAATCCCAATAACAGTAGTAGAAATACCATATTTGTAGAAAGTCAGGATGAGGAAGAAGATCCTAAGGAGAGAGTGTTTGAATCATCAACACCTTCTCAAAACCCAGGGAATATACATTATCCAGTGTTTAACTATCTTGCCCAACAGAGCACCTGGGAAGTAGAAGGATCTATGTATTCTGTTGACACACTGGTGGAAAACAGGCGTATAGTCTCGGGCTGTAACGGGCTCTAGTCCCGGTTTTGGAACCGGGACTGTGAAAATGGGACTAGAGGCCCCCTCTCTAGTCCCGGCTCCCTATGGCCCGCGACAGATAAGATCCACGTGGATGTTTCAGCGAGGCGGGGGGCGGAAACCCTTTAGTCCGGGCCGTAACACCACCCGGGACTATATGGTTTCCTGCCGTGGCAGAGAATTGTGTGTTTCTCTGCCACGACAGAGATTGTGTGTTTCCTTTTTTCCCATTTCGTTCCTTTTTCGTTTTATGTTTCACTATAATTTCAAACATATATTTCAGTACACATATTCTATGCTACTACATACACAGTACACGTTGATGCATCTATATAATTAATCGATCCCTTGCAAGCATACATATAATCAATCATATCAAAAGGAAGAAATGTTTTGAAATTACATGGTCATTGATGATATATATATCATATCAACTACATGGAGATCACTAAGTCATATAGAGTTCCTCATCATCTGCATAATGTTCCCCATGTACATCAAGGACCTCCTTCATCAGAAATCCCGCCATCTCCTCTTGAATTGGTCGTATGTGCTGGTCTAGCTCTAGTTTCTCCCGCGAATCATAAATATAATGTGAATCTACTTTTCGCTCACTGGTCAACTCGCACATGTACTCGTAGACATAGTATCCACATAAATGAGTTCCCGGTGGCTGTTGTAAACTCTTCACCATTTTATAAGTTAGCTCCTCTTTGAATGGACCTGATATTTTCTGTCTGAACCGTATCCAACACCTGATCGGCAAAGAAATGAATAAATATTTATTAGTTACTTGATATCAGGAAATAAATGAAAGAGGCCGATATAATGCGATAATGATTGAAATTACTTATGGAGCATTGCTTTCATGTCGCTCCAGTACTCTTGGTCCCAACTTAATGAGTCGTGGACTTCAACTAGGGACTTATCAACTTGAATGTTTAGCAAGATCCAGTGGAATCTGCGAACGTTTACATAATCATACATGCATAGCTCATCGAGTAAGCAAAAAATAAAATGTGTACAAGATAGAAACACTCACTTGAAGTTGTAAGGAAATAGTATTTCCTTAACAAAATTATTCTCGGTTAAGAACCTGCACAGGTCTTCCTCCATGTCCTTTGGGTGATTCTTTAACGTATATTCATTAATGATATATGGGTCAATGAACCCAACGTCATATCTTCTAGCTCTTTTGCATGCAAGCATCTTCATTCTACAGAATATAATATCATACAAAAGGATATATAGTTAGGATAATATATTAAATGCAATGAACGAGCTAAGCTACAAACTTAATTATAGGAATAAATTACTTGTAGACAGTAGCAACCAATGATAGATTTGTCGAGGGAGCGCTGGTTGTATAACTGAAACAGTTCGGTCATTTGAACCTATATCGAGTATGGTTTGAAGTGATGCTCCTTTCTAACGTCCACCACAAATAATCTTTCTGATGCTTTTTTCTATTTACACCACGTACCATGTGTGAAGATGTCGCATATGTGTGGATAGACGCGCGAGCTCCTCATTACTGACTAGAGGCTCCCCTTGGACATACTTCCGTACTATCTGACCCACTAGCATATCTTCATAGCCTAAATATTGACCAAGAGACATACTTGCTTTGTAGGTAAGTGCTTTGGCCTCCGATATAGTGATTCCCATTAGTGCAGCATTAGTACTGGCTCCGGGGTCCATTATTTGCATGTCCATATCCATTTCAGCTCTGAAGGTCTTGTCGAAGTCTGAAATCACTTTGAGCGGGGGGACCGATTTATTCTTATGTTTTCCGAGCTGGGCAAGTTGCTTCCTGCTTTTTGCGCTTGTGATTTTTTTATTCTTTGCTTGCTTAATAATCTCCCGGTCATAGTTTGATTCCAGATTCATCGATATCTGGGATAGTTGCTCAAGAAAGGACTTATCCCACTTTTTGGTTTTTTCATCATATACCGGTTTTGGCTCAGGATTTTTGGGTACAAAATGCGCCTTAACTTGGGCAGCCACATCCGTGGCATTTTCCTCATCAGTATTGTCATAAGGTCTCTTTGGAAGATCCGGCGGGATGTCGACTATCTTTGCCGTTTGACCTTTCATAGATGTGGGGCACGGGGGAGCGTCGACCTTCCGTTTCTTCGACGAGGTAGTAGTATTGCACGGAGGCAGAGGAGGAGATTGAGTATTGCGTGAAGGCGGAGATCGAGTTGATGTACTCCTGCTGCGGCTATCGACATTGGGGCGGGATGGACTGGGAGGTTGATGATAATCGGGTTGGGGTGGACTTGGAGGTTGACACTAATTGATGCGGGGTGGACTTGGAGGTTGACGATCATCGGGGCGGGGTGGACTTGGATTCCTCGGAGTCGGTGGTTTTGGTGCCAAGCCTGGAAACTTGGTGTACTTCTTCTTCCATAGAATGATGTTGCGCTTGACATCTCCTAGTTTCGTAAGGCCTTCATGCGTAGCGATTTCAATCTCTAGGTCCGCAAAATCCTTCACTATGTCATCCACCGTGACACGAGCATAGCCAGGTGGAATCGGAAGTGAATGGTGGAGTGCTCTAGGTAGACAAGGTAAAGCAGTGCCGATCACCACCTTGAAGGACATGTTGTTCATTGGCTGATGTAGCTCACATTGTGCCATCTCTCTGACATCATCCACGGGGTAGCGAGGAGCCTGTGCATCATCCAGCAGTGATTGATCATCAGCCCAGACCTCCATGGAAGCCACGCTGCTTCTCCGCTGGCTAAGATCCAATGCAAGATCCTCAGCCTACGGATGAGTTGACGATGGCCTTTGGCTAATTTCTTGCATGATGTTCTTCCGATCAGCTAGGTCCTGCTCTACCTTGGAGATCCGGTCTGCCTCCCGGTCCTTCTTTCTCTGACGGCTTCTATAACTGCCATCGTACTGAGGAAACCCTTTCTTACACGAGACACCGACGCCTTTTCCTCGTGTTCGTCCACCCTTTTCAGGATTCCCGAGGGCGCGTGTCAGCTCGTCGTTCTCACTCCCGGGACGAAACAATCCCAATTGAGCATCGTTCATTGCTTGAATAAGGTCTTCGGAGGGTTTTAGAAATTTTCATGAAATAATGTCTTCCCTGTTTCTAGGTCCAATGATCCCCCGTGCCCGTATCACCAGTGCTTTGACCTCTCGGGCCATTCATCTGTACCAGGAGTGATGCCTCTAGTCCTCATGTCCCGCTTCATAGTTTCCCACTTAGGGACGTCACTCTTGTAGCCACCTGTCCCCATTTTATGATGGTATTTCTTTTTGGCAACATTTAACGCATTCTTTGCCGACTAATAATATACTACTAACCCTCATAATATTACCACAAGGTTATTATATATAATAATAATAATAATATATATATTAATAATATACTACTAACATTTCCTAATAATATACTAATAATAGCATTTATACAAAACCCTAAATATTAATACTAATAATAATAAATATTACTACAAAAACCTAAATATACTAATAATTAAGAGAAATATATAATTAATACTACACTAACTATACTAACTACACTAAGTACTAACTAATTAAGCACCTTTTACAAAAAAACATAAATAAATTACTAACAAACCCTAAACAAATAATAAATATAAACAAATAACATACTAAATTACTACGATGAAAAGTAATAACCACCTCCGGCGAGGTGGGCGGCCGAAGGAACCTAGAGCGGCATGACGAGGCGGTGCGGCACGACGCGACACGACGGGACGGCGACACGGCGCGCGGAGGCTCGGCGATGCGGCACGACGAGGCGGTGCGGCGACACGTTGAGGCGACGCGGCACGACGCACGGAGGCTCGGCTATGCGGCGCGCGGTGGCTCTATGGCACGACGGGGCGACCGGAGACGAGGGCAGCGACGCGCCAATCGAGCAGCACCTCCCCTGTGTTTCTCTACGTCGGTGCCTTCTCGTCTTTGTCTTCGTCGTCAAATCTTGCTAAGTGCTGGGTGGGCGCGCCAGGGGCGAGCGCACGTTATATAAAGGGACAACCCTTTAGTCCCGGGTTAGGCCACCTCCCGGGACTAGAGGGTCTCAAGTCCCGGGCCGTGGCTTCATCCGCGACTAAAGACCCACCCTCTAGTCACAGGTTAAGCCACGGCCCGGGACTAGAGGGTTTTTTTCGCTGCTTCGTTTTCGTGCGTGCAGGCACCCTCTAGTTCTGGGTCCAGCCACGACCCGCGACTAGTGTATTTTTTGTAAATTTTATTTAATTTAATTCAAATCAAATATAAACTTTGGAAAATCATATCTCCTATTATAAAAATCCAAATAAAACAAATAATATGTCTATTATTATCAGAAAAATATAAAGAATCTTAATATAATATCCATACATATGTTTGCATCATTTATAAATTATGTCATTTGTAAATCTTCTTTTTTAATTCAAATCAAATATTTATTTTTTGGAAAATCTTATCTCATATTGTAAAAATCCAAATAAAAACATAATATTTCTATTATTATCAGAAAAATATAAATAATCTTAATATAATATACATACATCTGTTTGCATCATTTATAAATTATGTCATTTGTAAATTTTCTTTTTTAATTCAAATCACATATAAAACTTTGGAAAATCATATCTCGTATTGTAAAAATTCAAATAAAATAAATAATATGTCTTTTATTATCAGACAAATATAAAGAATCTTAATATAATATCCATACATCTGTTTGCATCATTTCTAAATTATGTCATTTGTAAATTTTCTTTTTTTAATTCAAATCAAATATAAAACTTTGGAAAATCATATCTCATATTGTAAAAATCCAAATAAAACAAATAATATGTCTATTATTATCAGAAAAATATAAAGAATCTTAATATAATATCCATACATCTGGTTGCATCATTTATAAATTATGTCATTTGTAAATTTTCTTTTTTTAATTCAGATCAAATATAAAACTTTGGAAAATCATATCTCCTATTGTAAAGATCCAAATAAAACAAATAATATGCCTATTATTATCAGAAAAATATAAAGAATCTTAATATAATATCCATACATCTGTTTGCATCATTTATAAATTATGTCATTTGTAAATTTTCTTTTTTAATTCAAATCAAATATAAAACGTTGGAAAATCATATCTCATATTGTAAAAATCCAAATAAAACAAATAATATGTCTATTATTATCAGAAAAATATAAAGAATCTTAATATAATATCCATACATCTGGTTGCATCATTTATAAATTATGTCATTTGTAAATTTTCTTTTTTTAATTCAAATCAAATATAAAACTTTGGAAAATCATATCTCCTATTGTAAAGATCCAAATAAAACAAATAATATGCCTATTATTATCAGAAAAATACAAAGAATCTTAATATAATATCCATACATCTGCTTGCATCATTTATAAATTATGTCATTTGTAAATTTTCTTTTTTAATTCAAATCAAATATAGAACTTTGGAAAATCATATCTCATATTGTAAAAATCCAAATAAAACAAATAATATGTCTATTATTATCAGAAAAATATAAAGAATCTTAATATAATATACATTTAGTCCCGGTTGTAGTCACTAACCAGGACTAAAGATATTTCCCGCTCTTTCCCTTTTACCAGAGCTTTTATTAGTCCCGGTTGTAGTCACTAACCGGGACTAAAGATATTTCCCGCCATTTCCCATCGCCTCCCGCCAAGTTTTCTCGCCCTTTCCCTTTTACCAGAGCTTTTAGTCCCGGTTGTAGTCACTAACAGGGACTAAAGTTATTTCCCGACATTTCCCACCTCTTCCCGCAAAGTTTTCCCGCCCTTTCCCTCTATATCTAGGCGGATCGCGCCATTGCTATCCACACATCCACACATTCCTCTCTCACAACAATGGACAACGCCTACTGGGCCATTCTGACCCTCGAGGAGACCGAGGCGTGTGCACCTCCAGCTACCCTAGCCCGCCGGGCTACCGGCCGCTCGCCGGCTGGATGATGAGCGCTGGAGGGGTTCCTGTCCCTCAAGGTTCCGCACGCCAGGTGGCCATCACGAACCACTTCTACCATGAGCTCACGCCAAAGCAGCGCATGGATCCCTAATGGGATCCCGAAAACTACGACACCTGGAATGCCTTATTTGCTAACCGGAAGGAAAGGGAGCTCGCCTGGTATGAGGGTGATGGCCCTCCCCCGGTGAACCACAACGAATCCGGCCGCCATCTATGGTGGGCGAACCGTACTATCATCGGCATGATGCGCTACATTGTCGGGGGAGACCATCCTGTCCTGCGGTGCCCACAAGTCCACCCGCCATAGAGCCACAAGAAGGCCCCTCCCCTGCCCGGCGGTAGCGGCATCGTCTTCCAGGAGACCCCTCCCCCGCTCGCCATGAATCCGAGGTCGGATTGGCAGGTTCCCCCAGTATATGCCATGGCTGGGCTGAGGATCGAGCCTCGTGCGCCTAGCCACGATGACGATGACGATGATAAAGAAGACCCTGAAGCTACGTACTATAAGACTAGGCATGATTATGACTAAAGGGGGCGGCTTTAGTCCTGAGTGTTAGCTAGTCCCGGTTTGTCTCGGTTTTTAATAATAATAAATGTTCTGAGTGTTACCTAGTCCCGGGACTAAATGTCTTGTTGTATTCTTGTGAGTTCGCTCAGGTGACCAAATGCTGTTTTTTCTACTTGCCTATAACAATCAAAATGTCTTAAGGGGGTCCTTTAGTCCTGATTCCGCAGTATTGAAACTAATAAATGTATTGAAGCTAATACATCTTACTCAATCAAACTGGACGATGTCTCCCAGTTCCTAGGCCGCGGGAGGTGAAAACTCAAAGAGACGGAATCATCACACAAGCATATCTTGTACCTTGTCGACATTATGTCATGCAGCTTGTACCTTCTCCCGGATGGTGTGGCCAACCAGGACTAAAGCTAAACCTTTAGTCCCAGTCGGAGACACCAACCAGGACAAAAAACAAGTGATCACTAATAATAGGGGTGAGTGTCGACATTATGTCGTGAGTGTCGAAACTATGCCGAGCTGCTTGTACTATAAATAGGCATCCTTGTGAGTCTAGTCCTCCAGCCAGTTTGAGGCATCTCCAAGATGGTCTTCAAGAGCAGGGACACCACTATGGCATGTTGGAGATATGCCCTAGAGGCAATAATAAAAGTAGTTATTATTATATCTTGGTGTTTATGATAAATGTTTACATTCATGCTATAATAGTATTAACCAGAAACATTAATACTTGTGTGAATTTGTAAAACAAATTAGAGTCCCTGGTAAAGCCTCTTTATAATACTAGCTTGTTGGTTAATAGATGATCGTGGTTTCTCGATCATGAACATTGAGATGTTATTAACAACAAGGTCATATCATTAGGAGAATGGTATGATGGACATATTCCTATAGATAAGCGTAGCGTAAACATCAAGTCATTTCAATAGTTCGTTTGCTATAAGCTTTCTGATACATAGTAACCTAATTCCTTCAACCATGAGATCATGCTAATCACCATCACCGGAAAGATACTTTGATGACATCAAACAGCACACCATAACTGGGTGGCTATAAAGGTGGCATTGAGTGTTCGGAAAGTATGTGTTGAGGCACATGGATCAAGAGTGGGATTTGTCCATCCATATGATGGATAGATATACTCTAGGCCCTCTCGGTGGAATGTCATCCAATTAGCTTGCAAGCATGTGACTGGCTCACAAGGGATCACATATCACGGGAATGAGAAAAGAGTAATTATCGGTAACGAGGTTGAACTAGGTATGCAGAGATACCGACGATCAAACCTCAGATAAGTAAACTATCGCGAGACAAAGGGAAATTGGTATCATATGTAAGTGGTTCATTCGATCGCAAAGTAATCGTAGAAATAAGTGGGAGCCATATGAATTTCCAGATTCCTCTATTGGTTATTGATAGGAGAAGTGTCTCGGTCATGTACGCATAGTTCATGAACCGTAGGGACACACACTTAAGGATTCAATGTTCTTTAGTAGATATGGAATGAAAGTAGGGAAACCGAATGTTGTTCCGAGTCTCAGATGGGATCCGGGATATCAAGAGGAGATCCGGAATGGTCCGGGGAATAAGATGCATATAAGGAAAGTCCGATTCCGGAGTTCGAGAATGATTTTGATGTTTTCATCGGAGAGGTTCTAGAAGGTTCACCGAACCGGAAGGGGAATGGTCCATGAATGTGTCATGAGTAAGTGGAATGATTGGATCATTTCATAAGTCACTTTGGTTGGGCATTTGCGAGAGAGAAATAAAGCTCTAAATTGAAAGTCAAAAGGGAGGTTTGAAATGTCAAACTAGAACAATGGTTTCCTAGTGGAAGAAGGAAAGAGTCCTTCCTTCTATCCAACTTGGGTTTGGGTATGGATTCAAACTCCCCTCTCCCAAGCATCCCTCCCTCTCATAAATAGAGGGGGAGGGCTGCCCCAAAGCCAACACAACCAGCCCTCACACCCGTGCCGCGCCACCACCGCCGCCGCTGCCGGCTCATCGCCGTCGCCCTAGCCGCCGCTGACACCACCTCCTCCTCTCCATCCTTCTAAACCTAGATTGCCAGAAAACCCTAAATCCACCATAACTCGTACCGTCTTAGTCAAAGCCCTGCGGGATCTTCCCTCTACTTCCGACACCACGCCGTCATGCTACCGAAATCGCGAGGGGAGAACTACAACCTCCGCTGCCTGCTGGAACAAGGGAGAGGAAGGTCTTCATCGAGTACTGAACGTGTGACCGACTGCAGAAGCGCTGCCGGAACGCAGCGCCGGAAGGATCGTCTATGCGATCTTGAGATCGGCAAGTGTACGACTACATCACCCACGAGAATCTACTCTCGTTAACCGCTTTGGAATCTTCGGGTGTGAGTACTCTAATCGACTTGTTGCTTCAATCTAGTATATAGATCTTGGCTTGTTTGTATGCATGCGGTAGAATTTTTTTGTTTTCCATGCTAAGAACCCCTACAGTGGTATCAGAGTTGTGTCTATATGTAGATCTGTTGCACGAGTAGAACACAATGGTCATTGTGGGCATTGATGCTTTATTATCGATTGCTTCTTGTGTACTTTGCATCTTGCGGGATGGTGGGATGAAGCGGCCCGGGTTAACCTTACATGACATTGTTCATGAGACTTGCTCCACGCTTGACATGCAACTTGTATTGCATAAGTGGCTTTGCGGGTGCCTGTTTCTCCCAACATAGTGAAGATTCAATTTACAACGGGTAATTGACAATACTAGTATCAACATTGTGGTTCTTGTTCGTAAGTTAGAACGACACTTATTGAAATCCCCAAACCACGTAAAACATGCAAAGAAAATTAGAGGCGTCTAACTTTGTTTTGCAGGGGTGTGCTGTGATGTGATATGGCCATGATTGTGATTATATATGATGTATGCAATGTTCCTTATTGTAAGTCAGCAACCGGCAGGAGCCATATGGTTGTCTTTTAAATTTCATTAAGACCTGCGTGTCTATTCAAAGTAGTTGTAATAGTTGATGTTGGTGGATGACAACCATGAAGCGGCGCCATTGACCTTGACGCCATACCAGTGATGATGGAGATCATGTTCGTTCTTGAAGATGGAGATCAGAAGCACAAGAAGAAAGGCCATATCATATCACATATTATGAATTGCATGTGATGTTAATCCTTTTATGCATCTTGTATTGATTAGTTCGCGACGGTAGTATTATAAGATGATCCCTCTAGAACAAAAAATTTCAAGTTTTAAAGTGTTCATCCTTAGTAAGCACCGTTGCTAAAGCTCGTTGTTTTGAAGAACCACGTGATGATCGGGTGTGTTAGATTCTACGAGTGTATACAATGCGAGCAAGCCAGATTTTCTCATGCGGAAGTTAAGGTTTGATCTTGACGAGCCTAGCATGTAAATAGTCTCGGAACACGGATCATCGAAAGGTAAAGCATGAGTCATTGAAGCTACATCAATTCTCATGATGATCGGTTTTGATGTGGTGGATTTGGTTTTTGTGATCACTAAAACACTTTGAGGGATATTGTTTAGAGTGGGAGTTCACCTAGCTTAATTTAACTATTAATTAGAACTCAGTTTGTCATAAACTTAGTCTAAACTATTGCAAATATGTTGTAGATCAATGGCGGCCCCTACCATCAATTTTAATGCGTTCCTAGAGAAAGAAAAGTTGGAAAACAATGGAAGTAACTTCGCGGATTGGTTCCACAATTTTAGTATTGTCCTCAATGCTGGTAATTTGACCTATGTGCTGGATGAACCGCTGGGTGACCCACCTGCAGCTGATGCTACCAATGAGTTAAAGAATGTTTTCCTCGCTCGAAAGAATCAGTACTCCATAGTTCAGTGTGCTATCTTGTATGGTTTGGAATCGGAGCTTCATAAAAGGGTTTAGAACCATGACCCACATGATATTGTCCGTGAACTCAAAATGATATTTGAGGCTGACGCGACAGTTGAGAGTTATGAGGCTTTGAAAAAGTTCTTTAACTGCAAGATGAAAGAGGGTAGCTCCGTCAGTGAGCACGTTCTTAAGATGTCTGGGCACGCAAGAAAGCTTCAAAGCTTGGGTAAAGTGATTCCTAATGCTTTGGGGATTCACCATGTCCTCCAATCACTACCACCAAGTTACAAGAACTTTGTGATGAACTACAATATGCAAAACATGGACAAGTCATTGCCCGAACTCTTCTCCATGTTAAAGTCTACAGAAGTGGAGATCAAGAAAGAGCACCAAGTGTTAATGGTCAATAAGACCACGAAATTCAAGAAGCAAGGCAAGTCTAAGAAAAAGGAAAACTTCAAGAAGGGCGGTAAAAAAGTTACCGCGCCGACGAAGAAGACCAAGGCTGGGCCTAAACCTGATACTGAGTGTTTTTACTAAAAGGGAGAGGGTCACTGGAAGGCGGAATTGCCCTAAGTACTTGGAGGATTTGAAGAACGGCAACATCAAGAAGAAAGGTATATCCGATATACATGTTATTGATGTGTATCTCACTAGTACTCGTAGTAGTGCCTAGGTATTTGATACTGGTTCGGTTGTTCATATTTGTAAATCGAAACAGGTGCTGCAGAATAGACGGAAGCTAGCAAAGAACGAGGTGACGATGCGCGTAGGAAATGGATCAAAGGTTGATGTGATCGCGGTTGGCACGCTACCTCTTCATCTACCATCGGGATTAGTTTTATACTTAAATAATTGTTATTTGGTGCATGCGTTGAGCATGAACTTTATATCCGGATCGTGTTTATTGCGAGACGGTTACTTGTTTAAGTCCAAGAATAATGGTTGTTTGATTTATATGAGTAATATGTTTTATGCACATGCATCTTTGATAGATGGTCTATTCTTATTGAATCTCGATTGTAGAAATACACACATTAATAACATTGAAGCTAAACGTTTGAAATTGAGAGATAACTGATCTATATGTGGCACTGTCGTCTTGTTCATATTGGAGTGAAGCGTATGAAGAAACTCCATTCCGATGGACTTCTTGAATCACTTGATTTCAAATCACTTGAAAGATGTGAAGAATGTCTGATGGGTAAAATGACTAAGACTCCATTTTTTGGTGTGATGGAGCGAGCTACGGACTTATTGGAAATCATACATACCGATGTGTGTGGCCCAATGAGTGTAGAATCACGCGGTGGTTATCGTTATGTTCTTACCTTCACGGATGACTTGAGTAGATATGGGTATATCTATTTCATGAAATATAAGTCCGAAACTTTCAACAAGTTTAAGAAATTTCAAAGTGAGGTAGAGAATCAGCATAACAAGAAGATTAAATTTCTACGATCTGATCGTGGAGGTGAATATCTTAGTTACGAGTTTGGCGAGCATTTAAAGAAATGCGGAATACTTTCACAATTGACACCGCCGGGAACACCACAACGTAATGGTGTGTCCGAACGTCGTAATCGAACTCTCTTAGATATGGTTCGTTCTATGATATCACTTACAGATTTACCGCTATCATTTTGGGGTTATGCATTATAAATAGCCGCATTCACTCTAAATAGGACACCATCTAAATCCGTTGAAACTACACTGTATGAATTATGGTTTGGGAAGAAACCTAAATTGTCGTTCCTTAAAGTTAGGGGTTGCGAAGCTTATGTAAAGAAGTTACAGCCCGACAAGCTTGAACCCAAAGCGGAAAAATGCGTCTTCATAGGATACCCAAAGGAAACTATTGGGTATACCTTCTATCATAGATCTGAGGGTAAAATCTTCGTTGCCAAGAATGGATCCTTTCTAGAGAAGGAGTTTCTCTCGAAAGAAGTTTCTTTCGACAAATTCAAGGAGCTGACTACGGTGAGACTTTCTCACCGGTAGCGAAGCTAAAGTCTGTGAGGATTTTGTTAGCAATCACTACATATTATGATTATGAGATATGGCAGATGGATGTCAAAACGGCATTCCTCAATGGAGACATTGATGAAGAGTTGTATATGGTACAACCCAAAGGTTTTGTCGATCCTAAATATGCTAACAAGGTATGCAAACTTCAATGGTCCATTTATGGATTGAAGCAAGCATCCCGGAGTTGGAATCAACGTTTTGATAAGGTAATCACAAGTTTTGATTTTATACAAACTTATGGAGAAGCTTGTATTTACAAGAAAGTGAGTGGGAGCTCGGTAGCATTCTTAATACTATATGTAGATGACATATTGTTGATAGGGAATGATGTAGACCTTCTGGATAGTGTCAAGGATTATTTCAATAATAGTTTTTCAACGAAAGATCTTGGCGATGCAGCTTACATAGGAATAAATATTTATAGAGATAGATCAAGACGCCTAATATCATTGTCACAGAGTACATATTTGGACAAAGTTCTTAAGAGGTTTGGAATGGAAGATAGCAAGAAAGGGTTCTTGCCCATGTTGCCCAATATGACCTTGAGTAAAACTCAAAGTCCTGCAATTGGAGAAGATAGAGAAACAATGAGTAAGACTCCCTATGCCTCAGCCATAGGATCTCTTATGTATGCCATGCTATGTACTAGACCCGACATTTCATATGCTGTTAGTTTGACTAGTAGATATCAAAGTGATCCAGGAGTGGATCATTGGACAGCGGTCAAAAACATCCTTAAGTACTTGAGAAGAACTAAGGATATGGTTTTTTCTTATGGAGGTGATGAACATCTCGTTGTTAATGGTTACACTGATGCTAGTTGGAACACCGATCCGGATGATTCTAAATCTCAATATGGATACATATTTACTTTGAATGGTGCAGCAGTTAGCTGGAGGAGTGCAAAGCAAAGCATTGTGGCGAGATCTTCAACTGAATCGGAATATATAGCTGCTTCAGAGGCTTCACAAGAGGCGATATGGATGAAGGAGTTCATTATAGAGCTCGGTGTGGTTCCAAGTGCGTTGGACTCAATGTCTATCTATTGTGATAACATGGGCGCCATAGCCAATGCGCAAGAACCAAGGTCACACAAGAAGCTGAAGCACATCAAGCTACGTTTTCACGCTATTCGAGAGCATGTCCAAGATGATGACATACAGATTTGCAAAGTACACACAGATCTGAATTGTAAGGTTCCCAACCTTTAATAAGGTAGAGATCCCTGTGTTTACAATGCTAGTACCTGGATCAATAGCTAGCATCCACAGTTAAGATGTAATATCAAGAAACAAAGGTCATAATACAACTTTATAACCAGGAATAAAATAATTCATTACATCTTACATAGCTCATTTGGCTATCACATTACACTGCAGCAGAATATCTATAAAGCATGGAGTCCTTCATCTTCAAAGTGCCACATGCAATCATGTTGGTTGTAGACTTGTAATCCTATTCAACACACTTCACTAACCTCAAACAAACCTGCAACATAATAAGTTGCAGCCACAAGGGTCAATACATTTGAATTGTATTGGCAAGTTTCACTACTATGTAGAAATAAGTGGATCCTATCATTACATGCATATTTGGCTAAGTGGGGGTTTAGGCTCATTTGCAGAAAGCAATATAGTTTTATCCTATCTTTTCAAAATAGTTTTGATCTTTTTGTCAAATCTTTCTGAACTCCTTGGAAAACTCGAAGTGCTTCAAATCCCTTGTTGTCACCATCAAGTTTTACTTTGAGAAATTGGAATGTCGAGATCTTCCACAGCTTCAGGCCTTAGTTGCTCAGAGTTGTCCGTAACCGGGGACACGACTAAGTACTTAGAATTTGATCTTCTGCAGAAGTTGTACACTTTACCCACATGACACAATTTCATCTTGATGACACCAGTGGCTGCTGGATAAGTACTCACCAAAATGGAGTACTGGCAGATCGAGAATGTGACAAAGTCTTTTCATAGGAGTCCTTCCAATACACAATGCTAGCTTGTCTACCAGGCACCAATGTAGGGATAAATTTCCCATACACAATTCTAGTTAACCTGAAGATGCCAATGCATGGGTCTTCCACTATGTAGTTGACTAAGCCAGAGCCCATTTAGCATGTGGCTGTACATGGAAGCCACTGTACGAGAAACATGTTCAATCTCTAAGTTCCTGGGTGGTTTTCTTCTAGTGCACACACAAAAAGATAGCCATATAAACATGGTTCCCTTTGTTGCCACCTTGTCCAATCTTGAGTATCCTTGTCCACCCAGGTGGTTCATTGAGTACTTGTTTTATTATATATAAAACATATATCTTTTCAACACTTCATATAATCATATCATGTATCCCATCCCAAATATATAGCAGCGCTAAGCATACTACAACTACAATGTTTCCACTAAGGAATATATAAGGGTATCCTATTAGGATTTAGCATAGCATAAAATATAGTAGTCCTTTCCATGCATGTTACAAAAATCCACTAAGTGCAATGAAAATAGTAGGACATGGATGATAGTGTCACTTGCCTTTTTAGTAGAGAATGTTGGTTCACTTATTGATCTTGCAAATATCACACTCTTCTAACTTCACTACAATTCAATCAAGCAAAATACAAATTCAACTAGCATTCAAACAATTTATCACACATAAAATAACAAAAACAAGGTCATGCATGCAAGCATGCAAAAGATAGTTTTATTTAGAAAAGTGGTTTCTACTAGGCTCTAAACATTTTAAAGTTCAAATTGGTCATTTACTAAAGTGGTAAAACCATTTGTAAAGGGTTTTTATCTATAAACTATTTCTAAATCAAATCAATATTTTATGTGGTTGGAAATGCTTTTAGCAAAGCAATATTCTTTAAAGGGTTCACCAAATATGTTTTTAAACCTCAAAACTTAGTGTTTAGGGTCATAAGGTTTGAATCAAAACATTTCCCAAAGGTTTTACTCAAGATTCAATTCTAAACCAAAATCAATATTTTTATTTGACTAGAAATGTGCTAATTCAAATATTTATCCCTTAACTCCAAAAAATACATTTTTAAATCCATAAGTTGGTTCCTATGGTCAGTAGGTTCAAAACAAACCATTTTGCAAAGATTTCATCTTAAAAATATATCTAGAACAATTTTTAGATTCAAAATAAGCCTACACAAGTTTCTGCAAATTCAACCAATTTTACAGAAGCAAAACATTAAACAAAGTGCATGGTTGGGTAGGATTTGTCTTGCTGATTCCATTGATATAAAATTTGCAAATTTTGGACGTGTGGATCAAAAGTTATGCAATTTACAAATTCAATCAACCTAAAGAAATGTTTCTGTCTATTTAACAAATCAGTGCCACGCGTCATGTTCTTACTGGACGATACCGGTTCGCACGGATTGAGCTCTGTGGACCGTAGGATTTAAGTGAGATCGTGTGGCACAGATGGACGCATACCCTTTCGCCTAAATCTAATCTTAGCCGCAGGATTAGGATCCAACGGGCTCAGCGCGTTTGACCACGATATGGCGGCGCTAGCGGTGGCGTCTGGCGGCGCGGGCTCTGCTCGCGGTGTTCTGGCAACGCAGGAAGGAAGGGAGGGAGAGGAGATGTTCACAGGGTTCACAGGGCGGTGCTGAAACTCAACGTTGTCCTCTCCGTCGAAGGGGCGCTCGGGGTGGACGGCAATCGCTTGCCGGAGACGGTGTCGGCGTCGGGCTCGCTCAGGGGTCGATGCTGTCGACACAATAGGGCACAAAAAGGTGAGGTAGAGGGTTCGTTAGATGCAGGCGAGTGTGGCATTCACGGGAGCATCATCGAGAGGGAGTGGCGAGGTCGGAATTACCGGGGAAAGGTCGCCGGAGGAAATGACAAACGGCGGTGGCGAGTGGCGTTGAGGTTGTCGATGTTCTGGAGCGGGCGCGGCCAAGCAGCTGGCACTGGAAGATGCGCCTGACGATGGGGAGAAAGGCTGCATGCAGTGGGAGGCGAGGGGCGGCGAGGTGTGGCCAGAATCGGGGCACAGGCTCGTCGGAGACAGTGATGCTCGAGCTCAAAATTGGAGCAGCCCGGTGGCAGGGAGGAGATGCTGCTTGGGGGGAAAGAAGGAGGGAGCGTGGGCGATTAAGTACGGCATAGTCATAGGAGGAGTGATGGCCGCAATAACGCGAATTGATCTTCGCAATCAAGGGAAGCAACGGCGAGGGGGACGTGGTCGCGAGGTTGATGACGCTGCGCTAGCGGTGGGGCCGTGTTGTCTGTGAGGGAGAGAGAGGGGAGATGGGGCCTCTGCGTTAGTGACTGGGTGGGTGCGAGGTTGAGTGAAAAAAACGATTCGGCAGAGGGGGTGTAGGTGGGCTACGAGTTGGGCTTGCTGGGCCTATTGGTTGGGTTGGGTTTGATTCACTTTTTTTATACAGAAAGTTTTTCCTTTTTCTGTTTGAATATTATGATTTGATTTTCATTCAAACAATTCAAACACCAATTCAAATCAAACCACCACCAAACTTTGTGTTGATTTTAATTCTGTTTAACAACATAATCCAAAGTCAAAAATAAAATAATTCTTTTATTCTTTTAGGATCTATTAATAATTAGATAAAAGACCTTAGTCTTTAATTCAATTAGGATTTAATTTATTTTTAAAACTCTTTTTGAAATATAAATAATAACAAAATCTTTTCAGTAGGTTTTTATTTGAAAAACAAAACACTTGGAAATCTCTTATTTAAAACACTTTAATAAGTTTTAGTGTTTATTTAAAAAGGAAAAGCCTTTACTTAAAAAAATTGGATATTAATAAATCCTTATTATTTTATTTAAATAAACCTTTACTCTTTTTATCAAATAGAAATATTTTATTTCAAAAGCTTGGCCAAGATTAAATTTGTCTCTTTAAAATAATCCTTATTTATAATTCTACCTTTGCTTCACAAAACCATATCTTTTTATTTAAAGATCCAAAAATAGTGATTCCAACTATTATAACTTTATTTATTATTTGTTTATCTTTTTAAATCCCTTTAGGATTTTATTTGATCAAAATAGGTTTTTATGTTTCCAATTGGAATCAAAAAGTTTCTTCTCACCCTAAATTTCAACAAAATTTTATTTTGTTTATTTATTTTTCACATTTAAAAATTTGGAAAAATTTGGGATGTGACAGGCTACCACCCTTAAAAGAAATCTCGTCCCGAGATTTGGGAAGGCGAGAGGTTACAAGTTGTCTTCAAGGCAACTAGGGTACTACCACCCTTAAAATAAAGTCTCTTAGGATTACATTGATGGTTCACTTGACTATGGTTTCAACACTTAATATCCAGACAAGGAATCCTTATTTGACTCAACCGAGTTAAATAATTCCTGACATCCACTTCTTCTATCTCTTCAAAGTTCCCATCCATGTCAATGTGGTTCACATGTCCTTTCTGAGTCACATTGGAGTCATTTCCATTGGATCTTCTAGCATCCTTATTCTTTTCCTTCTCAAGACAGTCTGATGCATAGTGTCCAAGTTCCTTACAATTATAACACTGCAACTGGCTAATATCTTTCTTCCTGAAAGTGTCATGTTGGTTCTGACCAAGGTCATCTCCATTGTCAGTATAATTTGCATTAATATCACTTCCATTGTTGTTGTGGTGATACTGATGTGGTTCAGAATCTTCATTGCTCTTTTTGAATGAACGCTTCCTTTGTGATGATCCTGAGTGATGCTTGAGTTTATCCTTCCTCTTTCTATTCTCAACTTGATTCATCTTGTTTTCCAATATAGTGGCTTTGTCACAGAGTGATTGATAAGTTGGAACATAGGAAACAGATAGCTGCAGGTTCAACTCATCATTAAGTCCTTCAATGAATTTCTCCTTTCTCTTAGCATCTGTATGAACTTCATCCGGTGCATAACGTGCCAGATTGTTGAATTCTTCTATGTACTCAGCCACACTGAGGTGACGCTGTTTCAGATTGTGAAACTCCTTTTCTTCAAGTGTATCACTCCAGATGAGATGTGAGCTGTTCAGAAACCATCCTCAAAAATAGCCCCAGTTACATCTTCAAGGGGAGTGGTGATCTGAAAGTTGTCCCACCATGTTGCTGCTGGTCCTTCAAGTAGAAATGCTGCATACCTAACTTTTTCTTCATCAGTGCAGCCAACTATTAGTAAGTCCTTATTTACCGAACGTAACCAGTCATTGGCTTCCATTGGATCAGTTGTTCCAGAGAACCTTGCAGGCTTAAGTTTCAGAAACCTAGTGAGCATATCATGTGCTGGAGGATTATTCTAATTGTTGTTGTTGTTGTTGTTGTTGTTGTTGTTGTTGTTGTTCTGATTATGTATGAACGTGGTCATCTCCTGCATCAGCTGTGTCTGAGCTGTCATCATCTGCTGCATCTCGGGAGTGATATTGTTGTTTTGGTTGGGGTTGGCACGACGGGGAGGCATCTGTTGGTTTGATAGGGATAAGTAATGACAGATGGGCATAAGGGAGTTCTAACACACAATCCAAAACAATCAAGTTCAAACAAACAATCAAGCAATCAACAAGCAACTATGCACTTAACAACTTATGAGCTTAACTCATGAGTTGAAGGAAACAACAAGTTTTCTTGAAATAATCAACCTAGTATAGTCATACCTCATAGGTCAATATGATCCATGCTCTAACTTGATATCAATGTCTTTGGTAGGCAATCTAATGTCTCTTGGTTTTCAATTGTAGTCCTTAGTGATGTCTAAGTTGAAGTCCTTGGTGAAATTAAAGTTGGAGTCATTGGTCATGGTGAAGGGTTTGTCCATCAAGTTGAAATAGACAAGATGTAGAATCAAAACCAAAAGGTCGAGGAAAGAGTTTACAAGATTGTTTGTAAATAAGTTTTGGAACAAATACAACTCCTATTTTTCGAAGGGGTTTTGTCCAATCCTAGGGTTACAATCCTACAGGTAACACAGTGCTCTGATACCATTTGTAAGGTTCCCAACCTTTAATAAGGTAGAGATCCCTGTGTTTACAATGCTAGTCCCTGGATCAATAGCTAGCATCCACAGTTAAGATGTAATATCAAGAAACAAAGGTCATAATACAACTTTATAACCAGGAATAAAATAATTCATTACATCTTACATAGCTCATTTGGCTATCACATTACACTGCAGCAGAATATCTATAAAGCATGGAGTCCTTCATCTTCAAAGTGCCACATGCAATCATGTTGGTTGTAGACTTGTAATCCTATTCAACACACTTCACTAACCTCAAACAAACCTGCAACATAATAAGTTGCAGCCACAAGGGTCAATACATTTGAATTGTATTGGCAAGTTTCACTACTATGTAGAAATAAGTGGATCCTATCATTACATGCATATTTGGCTAAGTGGGGTTTAGGCTCATTTGTAGAAAGCAATATAGTTTTATCCTATCTTTTCCAAATAGTTTTGATCTTTTTGTCAAATCTTTCTGAACTCCTTGGAAAACTCCAAGTGCTTCAAATCCCTTGTTGTCACCATCAAGTTTTACTTTAAGAAATTGGAATGTCGAGATCTTCCACAACTTCAGGCCTTAGTTGCTCAGAGCTGTCCGTAACCGGGGACACGACTAAGTACTTATAATTTGATCTTCTGCAGAAGTTGTACACTTTACCCACATGACACAATCTCATCTTGATGACACCAGTGGCTGCTGGATAAGTACTCACCAAAATGGAGTACTGGCAGATCGAGAATGTGACAAAGTCTTTTCATAGGAGTCCTCCCAATACACAATGCTAGCTTGTCTACCAGGCACCAATGTAGGGATAAATTTCCCATACACAATTCTAGTTAACCTGAAGATGCCAATGCATGGGTCTTCCACTATGTAGTTGACTAAGCCAGAGCCCATTTAGCATGTGGCTGTACACGGAAGCCACTGTACGAGAAACATGTTCAATCTCTAAGTTCCTGGGTGGTTTTCTTCTAGTGCACACACAAAAACATAGCCATATAAACATGGTTCCCTTTGTTGCCACCTTGTCCAATCTTGAGTATCCTTGTCCACCCAGGTGGTTCATTGAGTACTTGTTTTATTTTATATAAAACATATATCTTTTCAACACTTCATATAATCATATCATGTATCCCATCCCAAATATATAGCAAGGCTAAGCATATTACAACTACAATGTTTCCACTAAGGAATATATAAGGGTATCCTATTAGGATTTAGCATAGCATAAAATATAGTAGTCCTTTCCATGCATCTTACAAAAATCCACTAAGTGCAATGAAAATAGTAGGACATGGATGATAGTGTCACTTGCCCTTTTAGTAGAGAATGTTGGTTCACTTGATCTTGCAAATATCACACTCTTCTAACTTCACTACAATTCAATCAAGCAAAATACAAGTTCAACTAGCATTCAAACAATTTATCACACATAAAATAACAAAAACAAGGTCATCCATGCAAGCATGCAAAAGATAGTTTTATTTAGAAAAGTGGTTTCTACTAGGCTCTAAACATTTTAAAGTTCAAAGTGGTCATTTACTAAAGTGGTAAAACCATTTGTAAAGGGTTTTTATCTATAAACTATTTATAAATCAAATCAATATTTTATATGGTTGGAAATGCTTTTAGCAAAGCAATATTCTTTAAAGGGTTCACCAAATATGTTTTTAAACCTCAAAACTTAGTGTTTAGGGTCAGAAAGTTTGAATCAAAACATTTCCCAAAGGTTTTACTCAAGATTCAATTCGAAACCAAAATCAATATTTTTATTTGACTAGAAATGTGCTACTTCAAATATTTATCCCTTAACTCCACAAAATACATTTTTAAATCCATAAGTTGGTTCCTATGGTCAGTAGGTTCAAAACAAACCATTTTGCAAAGATTTCATCTTAAAAATATATCTAGAACAATTTTTATATTCAAAATAAGCCTACACAAGATTCTGCAAATTCAACCAATTTTCCAGACGCAAAACATTAAACAAAGTGCATGGTTGGGTAGGATTTGTCTTGCTGATTCCATTGATATAAAATTTGCATATTTTGGACGTGTGGATCAAAAGTTATGCAATTTACAAATTCAATCAACCTAAAGAAATGTTTCTGTCTATTTAACAAATCAGTGCCACGCGTCATGTTCTTACTGGACGATACCGGTTTGCACGGATTGAGCTCTGTGGATCGTAGGATTTAAGTGAGATCATGTGGCACAGATGGACGCATACCCTTTCGCCTAAATCTAATCTTAGCTGCATGATTAGGATCCAACGGGCTCAGCGCGTTTAACCATGATCTGGCGACGCGAGCTCTGCTCGCGGTGGTTCTGGCAACGCAGGAAGGAAGGGAGGGAGAGGAGATGCTCACAGGGTTCACAGGGCGGTGCTGAAGCTCAACGTTGTCTTCTCCATCAAAGGGGCGCTCGGGGTGGACGGCAATCGCTCGCCGGAGATGGCATCGGCGTCGGGCTCGCTCAGGTGTCGATGCTGTCGACACAATAGGGCACAAAAAGGTGAGGTAGAGGGTTCGTTAGATGCAGGCGAGTGTGGCGTTCACGGGAGCATCATCGAGAGGGAGTGGCAAGGTCGGAGTTACCGGAGAAAGGTTACCGGAGGAAATGGCAGACGACGGTGGCGAGTGGCGTTGAGGTTGTCGATGTTCTGGAGCGGGCGCGGCCAAGCAGCTGGCACTAGAAGATGCGCCTGATGATGGGGAGCAAGGCTGCATGCAGTGGGAGGCGAGGGGCCGCGAGGTGTGGCCAGAATCGGTGTAGGGGCTCGTCGGAGACAGTGATGCTCGAGCTCAAAATTGGAGCAGCCCGGTGGCAGGGAGGAGATGCTGCTTGGGGGGAAAGAAGGAGGGAGCGTGGGCGATTAAGTATGGCGTAGTCACAGGGGGAGTGATGGCCGCAATAACATGAATTAATCGCCGCAATCAAGGGCAGCAACAGCGAGGGGAACGTGGTCGCGAGGTTGATGACGCTGCGCTGGCGGTGGGGCCGTGTTGTCTGTGAGGGAGAGAGAGGGGAGATGGGGCCTCTTCGTCAGTGACTGGGTGGGTGCGAGGTTGAGTGAAAAAACGATTCGGCAGAGGGGGTGTAGGTGGGCTGCGAGTTGGGCTTGCTGGGCCTGTTGGCTGGGTTGGGTTTGATTCACTTTTTTTTATACATAAAGTTTTTCCTTTTTCTGTTTGAATATTCTGATTTGATTTTCATTCAAACAATTCAAATACCAATTCAAATCAAACCACCACCAAACTTTGTGTTGATTTTAATTATGTTTAACAACATAATCCAAAGTCAAAAATAAAATAATTATTTTATTCTTTTAGGAACTATTAATAATTAGATAAAAGACCTTAGTCTTTAATTCAATTACGATTTAATTTATTTTTAAAACTCTATTTGAAATCTAAATAATAACAAAATCTTTTCAGTAGGTTTTTATTTGAAATACAAAACACTTGGAAATCTCTTATTTAAAATACTTTAATAAGTTTTAGTGTTTATTTAAAAAGGAAAAGCCTTTACTTAAAAAAATTTGGATATTAATATATCCTTATTATTTTATTTAAATAAACCTTTACTCTTTTTATCAAATAGAAATATTTTATTTCAAAAGCTTGGCCAAGATTAAATTTGGCTCTTTAAAATAATCCTTATTTATAATTCTACCTTTGCTTAACAAAACCATATCTTTTTATTTAAAGATCCAAAAATAGTGATTCCAACTATTATAACTTTATTTAATATTTGTTTATCTTTTTAAATCCCTTTAGGATTTTATTTGATCAAAATAGGTTTTGATGTTTCCAATTGGAATCAAAAAGTTTCTTCTCACCCTAAATTTCAACAGAATTTTATTTTGTTTATTTATTTTTCACATTTAAAAATTTCGAAAATTTTGTGATGTGACATGAATGTGGAAGATCCGTTTACTAAACCTCTCCCGAGGGCAAAACATGACCAACACCAAACCGCCATGGGTGTTCGGTATATTACCATGTAATCTAGATTAGTTGATTCTAGTGCAAGTGGGAAACTGTTGGAGATATGCCCTAGAGGCAATAATAAAAGTAGTTATTATTATATCTTTATGTTTATGATAAATGTTTACATTCATGCTATAATAGTATTAACGGAAACATTAATACTTGTGTGAATTTGTAAACCAAATTAGAGTCCCTAGTAAAGCCTCTTTATAATACTAGCTTGTTGGTTAATAGATGATCATGGTTTCTCGGTCATGAACATTGAGATGTGTAACATCCCAAAAATCATGATTTCAAAGTTTGCATATCATTCATGCATTCATAATCATTTTAGGATCAAATTTTCAAAAACAGAAACTTTGTGGTCTATTATTTAATGTAAGCAAGGCAATAGCCTTATTGCTACTCTCTAGTATGAGAATATTTGTTTTGACCAGAAAAGAATTAATCATAAGATTGATTGTTATTTTCCAAAGCTTGGACAAAGTTTTCAAAATAAAATATAAATTTAAAACCATTCATATGTCTATATTAAACAAATGATAAAGGCATTATTTATTTTAAATTCCAATGGGCCAATATAAATTTGAGTGAACAACAATGTATAATACTCAAATAAGTGCATGTTTCATCCTATAAAGATTCAGAGAAAATTTGAATTCAAGTTCATTTGAAAATCATTTCAAAATGATCCCAGAAAAAAAAAACAGAAAAGGAAAAAAGATAAAAGAAATGGAAACAGGCCAGCGCCAGTAGTTGAACCCTACAGCAGAAGCAGCCCATTAGCCAGCCCACCCGGGTATCCCCTCTCTCTCTGTTTCTCACCGCGGCCGCTCACACCCCCTCGCTGACCACTGGGACCCATCTACCCCATCATCATCGCCCCCAATCACCGCGCGTCTGACCCGCTCCGCCGTTACCTCGCCGCAGTGACACCGCGATTACTCTCTGCTTAATTCCCATCGATTTGCCGCATGAATGCCGCCTCTGCTCCGCCTAAAAAAACCCCTCCCCACCCATGTAAGATCCCACCTTTGTAAAGGAAAAGGATCCCTGTGATTGCAATGCTAGTCCCTGGATCATTGCTAGCACCCACAGTTTAAGATGAAGTACACAGATACAAAGGTCATTTATTACATCCATTCCAGATATAAACATAGTCTTTACAACTCAAGGCCACAGGCCTAATACAAGAGTTTGAATAAGAAAATTAAATATAAGTCTTCATCTTCATGTGCCACAGGCAAACATGTTGAGTGTAGACTCATGACACCTAATCTTCATCAGAGTAACCTGCAACATCACAAGTTACAGCCACAGTGGGTCAATACTTTGGAATAGTATTGGCAAGTGATACCTTAGTACATTTTAAGTGGACTAGACACTATATGCATATTTGGCTAAGTGTATCTTGGCTTGCTTTGCTCAAAATAGGTTTTTCCTATTAGTTGAAATCACTAAGTTTTTCTTTGTCAAAACTTTTCCCAAGGAACCACCAATAGACATTGGGGTCCTTCACCCTTGTTCACCCACAAGTTTTTACTTAGAAGTTGGAGTGATGAGATTCTTGATAGCTTCCATGTCTTGATGCTCAAGTTATCCATTGCCATGGACTTGGCTAAGTACTTAGATTTTTCCATCTGCAGAGGTTGTGCACTTTCCCCACCAGACTTGGTTTCACCAAGACAGGACCTTTCAGAAGCCTTCCCTTAGACCAAATGGATGCGCTCCAACCTATCATTCCCACTACCACCAACTGTCCAAATGGCTAAGTTCTAGCAACCTATGTGATCCAGGCAGAGCCCATATTGCCAAGTGGCTGCACTTGAAGCTTCTCAACACTTGGCCTCTAAAATCCCTTTGTTCCTAGGTGGCTTACCACAAGTGAGATACACAAGGTAAACCATAGCCATGGGCCTTGTGTAACCACTCAACCAAAAACCACCAATCAAGTCCCATTCCACCCAGGTGATTCATTGACTTAGTTGTTTTATTAAGAAAAACCTAAGTCCAAAGACTTAGAAATATTTTCATCATAGCATGTATATAATTTACCAACCCTTGTTTTCTACTAGCTAGGCTAAACATGGCATAGATAGTAACTTAACTTAGAAATTTCCTAGCAATTCTACAACTACTTAGGATTTCCCAACATGGCATTTGGCAAAATAGTAACATGCAAGACTTAGCAAAATATTTCTAGTGCTTGTATTAAAAATATAGGGATGGAAATATTCATGAAGTACCACTTGCCTTGGTAGTGGGGAGAGTAGCACTCTTCACAATCACAATCACTAGCACCAAAATCTACACATAGAATATAGCCACAATCACATACAAACATATACAATCAAAAATATATATGCATGCATGCAAGATGCTAAGGAATGATTTTTAAAACCCAACCAAGCAAGTACATAGTACTGAATTCTAAACAAGTCAAAACTTTGCCAAACCAAGTTTATTTGACACTAAAACAAATTCCTAAACAATTCATACAATTAAAATAGTCCTAAACAAGTTTCTACAAATAAAACCTCTTTAACAGAAGCTAAACACTAAACACATTGCATAAACAGAAAGGGATTGTCTTCCTGATTCCAACGGTATAAAATTTGTCAAATTCTAACGTGTGGATCAAAAGTTATAGCTATTTCAAAATTGGATATAAATCTGATTCAAATTCTGTTTTTAAACTAAACCCTAGCCACGCGGCGCTATCCTATTGGTCGATACCGCTTCGCTCAGGATCACCCTTCCGCGCCGTTGGATCAAGTCAGATCTAACGTGCCAGATTCAAAGAAAACGATTCGCTCGGATCTAATCTAAACCGCCAGATCTACATCTAACGGCTGATGTTGCCTTGACCAAAGACTAGCGGTGCTAGCGGCGGCGACTGGCGGCGGCGCGTCTGTCAGCGGCGGCGCTGGCGTTCTAGGTCGCACGGGAGAGGGGGAAGAGGCTTACCAGAACCATGGTGGTGTGCTGAAGCTCAACGTGGCGGTGGCTTGGGAAGGGGCGCACGGCAGGGGCTGCTGGAGCTCGTCGGAGTCGTGCACGGCGTCGGGTGGTTGCTGTCGAAGTTGTTGCCGAGGTTTCGCGTCGCCCTAGCACAAACCAGAGGGATTAGGAGACGCGCAAGACAGTGGCGAACATCCTCGTATGCAAGAGGGGGCAAGGGGCGCGCTCTGCTTACCGTAATTGGTCGCCGGAGTTGAGCGGCGGCTCAGTCGGTTGCGGGCACGAACGGGGATGGTGTCCTGGGTCATGAGCAGGCAAGCGGCGGGTGTCAGAAGATGCACGAGCTCATGCTGAGCATATTCGTTTGAATTAGAGGCACAGGGGCGGTCGGGACTCACCGGAATTGCTACCGGAGATTGTCGGGGCAGCGGCGGCGTCTGGCGAGTTTCGAGCAGCCTGGTGGCGTGGAGATGAAATTGGTTGAGGGGAAATGGTCGCGAGAGAGAGGGGATTAAGTAGGCAGAGGCTCGACAAGAAACGCCCAGTGATTCAATGCCAATTACCTCACGGAATCAAAGCAACAACGGGCAGCGGCGGAGTTCGTGCGCGGAATTTTGGGGAAGAAGGAGTGACGTGGAGAGGGCCCGCTCGTCAGTGAAAGAAACAGAAGGGAGGTGGGGTCTGGGTGTCAGCGACTCGCTGGGTGCATCCGCGCGTGCGAGAGAGAGAGGGGAGACCCGGGTGGGCTAGTTGGGCTGCGTCTGTTGCTGGGCCCAATTCCTGGCGCCGGCCCTTTTCCATTTCCTTTCTCTTTTCTTTTTCTAAATTGAATTTCTGGAATGAGTTCAAATGAATTCAAACTCTTTTTGAATTCAAATCTTTTTGGGATTTTTGCAGTGTGCAACAATCACATTTCAGGACACAAAAACAAGTGGTCTCTCTGTTCAATATTGTTTCTTTTGAAATAACAAAATAAACAGTGCCATAGCACTAAATTTGCAAATGTTTTGAAAATGGTTTTGAAACCATTTTTATTTTGTAAAATTTTGTTCAAACTCTACACTCAAGACAAACAATATAGAAGCAACCAGACTTGGTTTTTAAAACACTAAGCTCTCAAGTGAGGATGGGCATCTGATTTAAGTTGGCTCACATAAAATGATAGCACTATGTGCTTCTGTTTTCTTGAAATGAGTTTGAAATTGATCTCAAATCTATATGCATGCATGAATGATATGCAATCTTTGAAATCATGAATTTAGGGATGTTACAAATCTAACCCCCTTAAGGCTCGAGATTCGGATTAGCTAGCAAATAGGTGAGGGTGGTCTTTCCGAAGATCATATTCTCTTTCCCATGTTACTTCCTCTTCGGAATGATGATTCCACTGCACTTTGCAAAACTTGATAGTCTTAGTCCTTGTGACTCTTTCTGCAGTCTCAAGAATCTTGATAGGTTTCTCTTCATAGGTGAGATCACTTTCCAATTGAATCTCCTCCAAAGGTATAGTATCCTTCAAAGAAGTTTCTTCCATTTCTGGATGACATTTCTTAAGCTGACTCACATGAAACACATTATGGACAGCTGACAGAGATTCTGGCAGCTCAATTTCATAGGCAACTTCTCCTTTGCGACTCAGAATCTTGAATGGCCCAACATATCTTGGTGCCAATTTTCCTTTGACTCCGAATCTCTTCACTCCACGAAGTGGTGACACTCTAAGATAGGCTCTATCTCCAACTTCGTAGGTGACTTCTCTACGCTTAAGATCTGCGTAGCTTTTCTGTCATGACTGTGCTATCTTCAACCCGTCCTTAACCAATTTGACCTTCTCTTCGGCTTCTTTGATAAGATCTGGCCTGAATAAACTTCTTTCTCCCACACCATTCCATAACAATGGGGTGGTACACTTTCTTCCGTAGAGAAACTCAAATGATGCCATCTCAATACTAGCTTGATAGCTATTGTTATAAGAAAACTCTGCGTAAGGCAGACTTTCATCCCAACTGGCTCCATAGTCTAGGGCACACGCCCTCAACATGTCTTCGAGAATCTGATTAGTCCTTTCTGTTTGTCCATTAGTTTGAGGATGAAAAGCAGTACTGAATTCCAACCTTGTTCCTAATGACTCATGCAACTGTCTCCAAAAATGGGAAGTGAATTGAGTTCCCCTATCAGACACAATACTCTTGGGCACTCCATGTAGACATACAATTCTGCTCATGTAGATTTTGGCTAACTTAGCACTTGTATAGGCTGTCTTCACGGGTATAAAATGAGCCACTTTAGTTAGGCAATCCACTACTACCCATATGGAATCATACCCTGACCTGGTCCTTGGTAATGCGGTAATGAAATACATACCAATCTTGTCCCACTTCCAATCAGGAATAGGTAGTGGCTGAAGTAAACCTGCTGGTTTTTGATGCTCTGCTTTCACTCTACTGCACACATCACACAAGGCAATATGTTCGGCGATGTCTTTCTTACCAAAATCTTTCTTTCATATCCATGTACATTTTGGTGTTACCTGGGTGAATAGAATACGGAGAGTTGTGTGCTTCCTACAAAATAAGTTTCCGCAACTCCGGGTCTTGTGGAACACAGATACGTTTCCCATGCCATAAAGTATCCTGTTCGTCTTCATGAAATTCTTTGGCTTTTCCTCTGCCAATCTTTTCTTTAATCTCTTCAATTTCTTTATCATTCTTCTGGGCTTTTCTGATATTGTCCAACAAAGTGGGTTGAACATCCAAGGACATGAGATGTCCTTTAGGCACAATCTCCAATCTGAGTTTTCTGAATTGGGTACACAGATCATCTGGCAATTCTCCTTTGGTAAGGCCATTCACAAATACCTTACGACTTAGAGCATCCGCTACAACATTTGATTTACCGGGGTGGTATTGCAAACTTAAATCATAGTCTTTGTTGAGTTCTGGCCATCTTCTTTGTCTCATATTAATTTCCTTCTGGGTGAAGATATACTTCAAACTTTTGTGATCTGTGAACACTTCACAATGCTTTCCCAAAAGATAGTGTCTCCATGTTTTGAGTGCATGACCAACATAGGCTAACTCTAAATCATGAGTAGGATAGTTTACTTCATGAGTTTTGAGTTGTCTCGAGGCATAAGCCACAACTTTACCATCTTGCATAAGTACTGCACCCAATCCTTGATGAGATGCATCACAATATACTTGGAAATCTTTTTCCAAATCTGGCAGACACAAGACTGGTGCTGTCACAAGTCTCTTCTTCAACTCCTGAAAGCTGAGTTCACAACCTTCAGACCAAGCAAACTTCTTGTCTTTCTTTAACAATTCAGTCATGGGCTTAGCTACCTTAGAGAAATTTTCAATGAATCTTCTGTAGTAACCTGCTAAGCCAAGGAAACTACGAACTTCTTTCACTGACTTGGGAGACTCCCATTCAGTCACAGCTGAAACCTTAGCAGGATCAACTGCTACACCATCCTTTGTCATAACATGACCAAGAAATCCAACTTCCTCCAACCAGAACTCACACTTGCTGAATTTGGCATAAAGTTTATGTTCTCTTAACTTCTCAAGTATCAAACGCAAATGTCCTTCATGCTCTTCTTTGCTCTTGGAGTAGACTAAGATGTCATCGATGAAAACGACAACAAACCTGTCAAGGAATTCCATGAACACTTTGTTCATCATATTCATGAAGTATGTTGGAGCATTGGTCAAACCAAAAGGCATTACGGTATACTCATACAATCCATACCTTGTAGTGAAAGCTGTTTTGGGTATGTCTTGTTCTCTTATCTTGAGTTGAAAATAGCCTGACCGGAGATCAATTTTTGAGAACACACATGCTCCTTCTAGCTGATCAAACAAGTCATTGATTCTAGGCAAAGGATATTTGTTCTTGATAGTTACCTCGTTGAGTGAACGGTAATCTATGAATAACCTTTGACTTCTATCTTTCTTCTCCACGAACAAAACTGGGGCTCCCCAAGATGAAGAACTTAGTTGAATAAATCCTTTCTGCAACTGTTCTCCTAGTTGTTTCTTGAGCTCTTTCAGTTCATCAACTGACATTTTATAAGGTCTCTTTGCTATTGGCCCAGAACCTGGTACAAAATCTATCAGAAAATCCACATCTCTATCTGGTGGCATTCCCGGCAATTCTTCCGGAAACACATCCGGATACTCACTCACAATTGGCACACTGTCCATGCTAACCCCCTTAAGAGAATTTAGCTTACTTCCTTTAGATTCAAAGTTAGACTTGAATTTAATCCGCTTTCTTTCCGGGGTTGTGAGTGCAACGGTACGATTGGCACAATCTAGTACTCCTTCATACTTAGCCATCCAATCCATTCCCAAAATTACGTCCAGTCCTTGGGAATCTAGGATTATCAGACTCATTGGAAACTTATGCTTTCCGAACTCTATTACTAGATCCCGGCATCCAAGACTTACTATCATATCTCCACCCGGAGAACTAACTTTTATTGGACACCCAATGTTTTCAGTTGAAAACCCATTTCTATCAACAAATGCTTTTGATATGAATGAATGCGATGCTCCAGTATCAAAAAGAACAAATGCTGGAATAGAATTGAGTCTGAACTTACCAGCAACAGCATCAGGCTCCTCATAGACGTCCTCCACACTAATGTGGTTAACTTGTCCCTTCTAGAAAGGGTTGGGCTTGTTAGGTCCTTCAACTTTCTTTTCGGGGCAGTCATTTGCATAATGCCCCATCTTCTTGCATTTGAAGCATTCGACCTGACTGATGTCTCTCTTAACAGGCTGACTTCCACTTCCACTTCCATTACCACTGTGGTGGCTCTTATGTCCACTCTTGTGGTTCTTGTACTTGTCGTTGTCATGACTGCGATGATGCTTGTTGTCATGACGGTTGTGGTTGTGGTGCTTGTTGAATTTCCCATGCTTGTGGGATCCTGAGCTTCCACTGTCATCATAATGAGATCGTTTGTGAGACGATCCCGAGCCGTGCTTGTCGGAGTGCTTTCTCTTTCTACTCTCAACTTGCTTCATTTTGTTCTCCAAAATAGCAGCCTTGTCACAGAGCGACTGATAAGTGGGAACATAGGCCACAGACAATTGCAGATTCAGCTCATCATTCAAGCCTTCAAGAAAATTTTCCTTTCTCTTGGCATCAGTGTCAACTTCATCCGGTGCATAACATGCCAGATTGTTGAACTCCTCAATGTATTCAGCCTAGCTGCGGTGGCGCTGCTTCAGATTGTGGAACTCTTTCTTTTTCAGACTCATCACTCCTGATGAGATATGAGCAGTGCGAAAGCCATCCTCAAAGATAGCCCATGTCACTTCATATATGGGAGTGGTGATCTGAAAGTTGTCCCACCATGTGGCGGCTGGTCCTTCCAGCAGATGTGCTGCAAATCTGACTTTTTCAGCATCCGTACAGCTGTTACCAAGTCCTTGTTTACCGAGCGTAGCCAGTCATTGGCCACCATGGGATCAGTCGTCCCCGAGAACTTTGCTGGCCTCAATCTCAAGAACCTGGTGAGCATATCAAAACCCGGAGGGTTGTTGTTGTTGTTATTGTTGTTGTTGTTGTTTTGGTTCTGGATGAACGTTGTCATCATCTGCATCAGCTGAGTTTGGGCAGTCATCATTTGCTGCATTTCTGGAGTGATGTTGTTGTTATTGGGGTTGGGGTTTGCCCGACGGGGAGGCATCTGTGGTTTGTTCAAATAGAGATAAGAATGAGATACCCATAGATGCTTTCATGCACATTACATCACATAAGCAATCACAAGCATGCAACAAAAAGATAAAAGTTCAACAACAAGTTCACAAAGTAAAACACACATGTAGCAAGCCATCCACATGTCGGATGGTCCAATAACAAGTTCTCAAATAACAAGTATGATAATAAAAGATAACGAGTAGTCAAGTCTACTCATCAGCATCAATCTCCTCCTCGACAAAGGTAAGGCCTGCGTTCTCCATCGCGGTCTTGTTCTCCTCGATGCTAGTGGTCAAAGTATCTATCTTGTCCTTGAGAGCCCTCTTCTGGGAACGAAGCCTCTCTATCATTGTCTGCTGCTGCTCTAGCTCGAAGTCCTTGGACTGCAGTTCTTCAGTCATGTCCCGGATCTTCTTGTTCCTATCCTGGACACGCTTCTCCTGACTCTTGAACTTCCTGTCCTGGGTCTCGAACTTCGCCTCCATTTCCTTGACTATCTCGTCCTGCTGCGCGAAGAGTTTGTCCTTCTCGTGAAGCTGCACCTAGAGCTCGTTATTACTGAGCATGACATTGGTCCTGTCAGTGTCCACGTGCCTAATGAGAGACTCTAAGTCCTGGAGGTACAGGTGTAACGGCTCTGTTGCGTCCCTCGAATCGTCCTCGAAGTCGATGGACTCTCCGTCCTCATCACGTCTTCCGAAGACGTGGAAGTGAGTGCCTCTAACCTATCGGGAGTGTTGCCCTAGCAGACGTCCTATCAGATCCTGCATAAGTACCTCCATGCCTCTCTCCCTGTCATCGTGCATGAGCTTGAAGACGATGGCCACCGTAGTAGGCTCTGTCTGGCATCCGGGCTATTTCACCTTGAAGCCCTAGATGTCCTTCCTCTCGAACTTGGTGAGGGTATGCACCATGATGGTGGGAAGAGGGAGATTGAGCAAAGTAGTAAGCTCAACGATACGAGGACCAAAGCGGGTAACCTGGAACTCCTCAACAGTGCTGATGGTAATAGGCACCTATTTATAAAAATGGAAAAGTTAGAACAACACAATTCAAGATAAAACAATAGACAAAACATCACATACATATCCTTGGGAAGCAAAACACACAAGTCATGCATACTTGAAATCATTACAACAACCAAGGTTCATTCTTATTTTAAAACAACATTTTGGAAAATAAGGTGATAGGTGGTGGTCCAACTAACGAAGTACGTTTACAATCCTATCTCACTGGATCTGTTGGCTAACACAATGTTCCTAGAAGCAATCAGCCTATCTTGCTCACATGATTCCATCACTAAGTCTATAATGTCTCCTCTTAAGGTTTGGTTGGTAGCTTCCAACTCTTGGGTATGTTCCTTCTCTTTCTTCAAGTCTTTTTGGAGGTTGAGCATTTTGCACTTGACTCTAGCACTAAGTTCTTTGATAGTCCTCCAAGCTGCTTCTCTTGCTGACTCAAAGAATGTGGTATGCACCACAGTGTTGGTGTACATGCAGAATCCTATTTCTTTGTGGTTGTATTACTTGTTTTTGTACAAGTGAAGTTGCACCCACCAGTACTCAACTCCTTCATCCATCACAGGAAAGCCTTTGTACACAGCTGCACCATGAATTTCCATTGTCACCATGAGGTCTTTGAGAGCTTTGGGAAACTCTGTCTCACACTCCAAAGTCATGGTCATGAGTGGTCCTTTCCTTACGGCTTCGTTGATGGAATTCATCTATAAATAGAGATGAGAAAGAAGATTAGAAAAGTTTACGAGAAGAATAGACAAGTTGTAGAAGTAGTTGAAATTTTTTCCTTAGTGGTTTCCAATCCTAGGGTCATAATCCTACAGGCAACACAGTGCTCTGATACCATCTGTAAGATCCCTCCTTTGTAAAGGAAAAGGATCCCTGTGATTGCAATGCTAGTCCCTGGATCATTGCTAGCATCCACAGTTTAAGATGAAGTACACAGATACAAAGGTCATTTATTACATCCATTCCAGAGATAAACATAGTCTTTACAACTCAAGGCCACAGGCCTAATACAAGAGTTTGAATAATAAAATTAAATATAAGTCTTCATCTTCATGTGCCAGAGGCAAACATGTTGAGTGTAGACTCATGACACCTAATCTTCATCAGAGTAACCTGCAACATCACAAGTTACAGCCACAGTGGGTCAATACTTTGGAATAGTATTGGCAAGTGATACCTTAGTACATTTTAAGTGGACTAGACACTATATGCATATTTGGCTAAGTGTAGCTTGGCTTGCTTTGCTAAAAATAGGTTTTTCCTATTAGTTGAAATCACTAAGTTTTTCTTTGTCAAAACTTTTCCCAAGGAACCACCAATAGACATTGGGGTCCTTCACCCTTGTTCACCCACAAGTTTTTACTTAGAAGTTGGAGTGATGAGATTCTTGATAGCTTCCATGTCTTGATGCTCAAGTTGTCCATTGCCATGGACTTGGCTAAGTACTTAGATTTTTCCATCTGCAGAGGTTGTGCACTTTCCCCACCAGACTTGGTTTCACCAAGACAGGACCTTTCAGAAGCCTTCCCTTAGACCAAATGGACGCGCTCCAACCTATCATTCCCACTACCACCAACTGTCCAAATGGCTAAGTTCTAGCAACCTATGTGATCCAGGCAGAGCCCATATTGCCAAGTGGCTGCACTTGAAGCTTCTCAACACTTGGCCTCTAAAATCCCTTTGTTCCTGGGTGGCTTACCACAAGTGAGATACACAAGGTAAACCATAGCCATGGGCCTTGTGTAACCACTCAACCAAAAACCACCAATCAAGTCCCATTCCACCCAGGTGATTCATTGACTTAGTTGTTTTATTAAGAAAAACCTAAGTCCAAAGACTTAGAAATATTTTCATCATAGCATGTATATAATTTACCAACCCTTGTTTGCTACTAGATAGGCTAAGCATGGCATAGATAGTAACTTAACTTAGAAATTTCCTAGCAATTCTACAACTACTTAGGATTTCCCAACATGGCATTTGGCAAAATAGTAACATGCAAGACTTAGCAAAATATTTCTAGTGCTTGTATTAAAAATATAGGGATGGAAATATTCATGAAGTACCACTTGCCTTGGTAGTGGGGAGAGTAGCACTCTTCACAATCACAATCACTAGCACCAAAATCTACACATAGAATATAGCCACAATCACATACAAACATATACAATCAAAAATATATATGCATGCATGCAAGATGCTAAGGAATGATTTTTAAAACCCAACCAAGCAAGTGCATAGTACTGAATTCTAAACAAGTCAAAACTTTGCCAAACCAAGTTTATTTGACACTAAAACAAATTCCTAAACAATTCATACAATTAAAATAGTCCTAAACAAGTTTCTGCAAATAAAACCTTTTTAACAGAACCTAAACACTAAACACATTGCATAAACAGAAAGGGCTTGTCTTCCTGATTCCAACGGTATAAAATTTGTCAAATTCTAACGTGTGGATCAAAAGTTATAGCTATTTCAAAATTGGATATAAATCTGATTCAAATTCTGTTTTTAAACTAAACCCTAGCCACGCGGCGCTATCCTATTGATCGATACCGCTTCGCTCAGGATCACCCTTCCGCGCCGTTGGATCAAGTCACACTACAAGAAATGTGTCAATCTATGACCTTTTGATATTGACAATGGACAAAATCGTCATAGAGTTATGACGATTTTGCATCAGATAGTCGTAAGCCATTTGGGAGGGCCAAAATCTTATAAAATTATGACGATGTCACTCAAAAACGTCGTAATTTCTGTGAATGAAATCGTCATAATCGCTAGGCAAATCAAGATTTAAGAGAAGAACAATATCGACCGTTGGATGTGAACAAGATGGATGGATGAGATGATAATTTGGGAAACCTGTTGTGGATCGATGACCTGGCACCCTTCACGCGCACACCTGGCACTCTTCTCTAAACCTAACCTTATCTCCCCACCACCGCCACGCCGCGCCCATCTCCGCTTCCAGATCAAATCCAAGCAACTGCCTCTCTTTTCCCTGCGCCGCCGCCAACCTCTATCCTCGTCGGCAACCCCTCTATTCTTCTCTCCCCATCGCCACCCCTATCTTCTCTTCTCCCTAGCACAGCTAACCCTCTCCCATCGCAGCCACCGTGCCCACACCGCGTGCTCTCTTCCCCGCACCCGTTCCCTCCAAATCTAGCCTTCATCTCACCCTCTCCACCTCGACCTTGAGGTTTCTGCACAGATTTGCGGCAGCGAAATCCGTCCTCCCATGGACAAATCGGCGCTCCTCGTGTCTCCTTGAATGTTGACCACTTCTCCCCACTATTGTCCTCAAGGTGCTGGCTCCCGCCGCCAATGATTTTGCCCCCCATCGATCCCCTCCCCGGCTTGTTCGTCATCAACACCGGCGACATCGGCACGGTATGTTTGATTTGATGGAATCGCCTTGAATTTTCTGCTATATTTTTTCATATGGTGCTCTAACTTAGTCGCCACCTCGTTTCAGGCGTGGAGCAACAGGGGGCTTCACACCGCTAGCACCGGGTGCAATATGTGGTGGTGGTGGTGCCACACGTCTAGGTTACCATCTCCCTGCTCAAGCGGACGTCCTTGACGGCTACTTCTCGGATCCGGTAAACAACATCAGGAGGGGATTTAAGATCCATAGCAAGTTTCCCTATGTTCGTTCCAGCGTTTTGTGGTATTATGGCTGAGTTATTGGCTGCTTTAGTAGTTAGTATTGTTGATTGTGACTAGTAGTTCATAAGTAGAATTTTGGTGGTACCCGGAGGCTTGCATCAATGGAATCTGGTGGTGCAGCACGATGGGAGCAAGCCCAAGCCGTTTTGACAAAATATATAATTTACTATTACCTACTTTTCGTTTGCCTGGTACATAGACTGATAAGTGTAGCCTTTGGTAATTCTGATTCTTGTGCAAACTGATTAAGGCCCGTTCAATGTCCGACAGGTCTCAGGGAAAAGTTGTTGGTCACGCTAAACTTTTGCAAGAGTCTGACTAATCTCCATCTTGTCGGACGTATCCAGCTTGATACGCATCGGACACCCATTATTTTGAAGAGGGCAGCATGGTATGTCCAATCTTGTTTTCCGGCTTCCAGCGAGATTAGAAAGAAAAACCATCACGCATCATCATGGTTGTTGGTGTCAATCACAGGTAAATATAGTGATGTATGCTTTGCACTAGGTTGATTCCAATTGTGAGGAACCTGCTCCTGCTCATGTGAGGCTTGTAGCCGTGGAATTCTAGTGGCTGATATCTGATCTTGTGATGTGAGGCTTGTTTTTTAGATGTTCCAGTAGCTCATTGATCTTTTTTGTGTTAATTCTTCATGCACGATTACCTTATGTGGCCCTGATTAGAATCTAGTTTCCTGAGCTCGTTGGTCTAATGTGCTTCTGTTCATAGTTTCCTGAGCTCCTTATTCGAACCACGCCGTGATGTATGATCGAAACCCCCTCTCCCGTTCCTAGTTTCCTGAGCTGGGCAATACTAGATATCTGCTTTAAGAGGGTAGAACTCCAGTCTTGTTCTTTTAGCTATCATTGTTGGATGCTCCATACTGGATATGTCCAATCTGCAAGTTGAATCTGCACTAGAACAACTTTGTGCTTTAGCTGTTACTGCTAGAAACAAAACGGATTGCAGACTTTTTTTAGTTAATGCACTATGCGTTTTGCTTACCACGATACATAAAGTTGGGCCTATGCAAAAGGGTTATTTGGTTTCACCGTTGTGAATTGACCATGCAATCCTACCATTGTATTGATGTATATTATGCAAAATGCAGAACCTTCTACAACAGTCTGTAATGATAGTCTTTGATATTCTATAGCCTGATGACTCCTATGATAAGAAAAGCGGATCAAAAGACCATCTCAACAATATCCTCAGAGGTATGAAAAAGTTCTGTTGAAGAATAATTTCTTCAACAACATTTGTTTGATTGGCAGCATGTCAAAGTCGTAGGCATACAGTTCTTATTTAAAACCAGAATCAACCGTGCATTTGGAAGCACTAAAAATACCGTAGTAACATTGTACATGTTTGACATTGACTTGTACATGTTTGACATTGAAATTTACATCTTTCTCTGAGCTGCAAAGTGCAGTACATCAGTTGTTTCTGTCTGGTACATGTTCAAGGTTGATTGTAAGATAATTTGTGTGCTGTATATTAGTTGTTCCTTTTTTGGTATTTTTACTATCCAAGCCATGCATTTCCTTAACTAGGACATATGTATCTTTAAGTGCTACTTAAAAGTGATGTAGGTTTGTATCACCAGTATAATGTTTGCTAATAGCTTCAGAATTGATATGCACATCTGTTTATTTTCTTTCTACCTGATCTATCTATGTTAATTTTAGAAGATATTTCTTTCTTTGACTGACAGCCATAACCATCATTTCCTCTCTTTTAAATGAGCTACAGGCCGAAGATGGAAGAACTGAAGGCTTCATACTTATCAAAGAGCTGATATTCATATTTTTTGTGGCCGTTTGTGATTTGTATTATGGAATCTTTGTAATATACTACACTGTACTTTTGTAAATGTTTTCTATTCCTGGTTTATGTGAATTATGCCTGATTGTATTATTTGCAGGAGTGGACCATTCCTGGGTTTCAATTTTGGTTAGAATTATTGAATGTGATTTGAGATGCACTTACCAAAATATTATTTGTGTAATGCCTGTCTGTTTATCCAAATGCTATTTGGGCTTTTAAAAGGCCATAGCGATTGGAGCGATTTACAATTTCTGGAAAAAATGGTTGAAAATAAAAAGAGCTGAATGGTAAAAAGGCCATGGCCCCAAAATTAAAAAGGCCGTGGGCCTAAAAACAAAAAGGCTAAAATATTAGGCTTGGCCCAAGTAGCAACGAAAAATATTAATGGACTGAATCATTGGCTTGGCCCATGTAATTTTTGAAATGGACCGGGCTGATTGTTTGCCACGTAGGCTCAGCCACGTAGGATCTGACCTGGCGAGGCCATTTTGCCCGTGACGATATCAGATCGTCATAATGGTTATGACGATCCAAAATCGTCATAGACGGTTATGACGATTTCACTAAAATCGTCGTTATAGTTCATTTGCGACGCTCAGCTTTCGACGATCTTAAAATCGTCATAGAATCGTCATAAACTCACTATTGTGACGATTTTGTGACGGAAATAGAGGGTCATATATAGCCAGATTCCTTGTAGTGTCAGATCTAACACGCCAGATTCAAAGAAAACGATTCGCTCGGATCTAATCTAAACCGCCAGATCTACATCTAACGGCTGATGTTGCCTTGACCAAAGACTAGCGGCGCTAGCGGCGGCGACTGGCGGCGGCGCGTCTGTCAGCGGCGGCGCTGGCGTTCTAGGTCGCGCGGGAGAGGGGGAAGAGGCTTACCAGAACCGCGGTGGTGTGCTGAAGCTCAACGTGGCGGTGGCTTGGGAAGGGGCGCACGGCAGGGGCTGCTGGAGCTCGTCGGAGTCGTGCACGGCATCGGGTGGTTGCTGTCGAAGTAGTTGCCGAGGTTTCGCTTCGCCCTAGCACGAACCAGAGGGATTAGGAGATGCGCAAGACAGTGGCGAACATCCTCGTATGCAAGAGGGGGCAAGGGGCGCGCTCTGCTTACCGTAATTGGTCGCCGGAGTTGAGCGGCGGCTCAGTCGGTTGCGGGCACAAACAGGGATGGCGTCCTGGGTCATGAGCAGGCAAGCGACGGGAGTCAGAAGATGCACGAGCTCATGCTGAGCATATTCGTTTGAATCAGAGGCATAGGGGCGGTCGGGACTCACCGGAATTGCTACCGGAGATCGTCGGGGCAGCGGCGGCGTCTGGCGAGTTGCGAGCAGCCTGGTGGCGTGGAGATGAAATTGGTTGAGGGGAAATGGTCGCGAGAGAGAGGGGATAAAGTAGGCAGAGGCTCGACAAGAAACGCCCAGTGATTCAATGCCAATTACCTCGCGGAATCAAAGCAGCAACGGGTAGCGGCGGAGTTCGTGCGCGGAATTTTGGGGAAGAAGGAGTGACGTGGAGAGGGCCCGCTCGTCAGCGAAATAAACAGAAGGGAGGTGGGGTCTGGGTGTCAGCGACTCGCTGGCTGCGTACGCGCGTGCGAGAGAGAGGGGAGACCCGGGTGGGCTAGTTGGGCTGCGTCTGTTGCTGGGCCCAATTCCTGGCGCCGGCCCTTTTCCATTTCCTTTCTCTTTTCTTTTTCTAAATTGAATTTCTGGAATGAGTTTCAAATGAATTCAAACTCTTTTTGAATTCAAATCTTTTTGGGATTTTTGCAGTGTGCAACAATCACATTTCAGGACACAAAAACAAGTGGTCTCTCTGTTCAAGCTTGTTTCTTTTGAAATAACAAAATAAACAGCGCCATAGCACTAAATTTGCAAATGTTTTGAAAATGGTTTTGAAACCATTTTTATTTTGTAATTTTTTTTTCAAACTCTACACTCAAGCCAAACAATATAGAAGCAACCAAACTTGGTTTTTAAAACACTAAGCTCTCAAGTGAGGATGGGCATCTGATTTAAGTTGGCTCACATAAAATGATAGCACTATGTGCTTCTGTTTTCATGAAATGAGTTTGAAATTGATCTCAAATCTATATGCATGCATGAATGATATGCAATCTTTGAAATCATGAATTTAGGGATGTTACAACCCCGCACATTTCCCCTCACTCCACTCGCTCGCTCCGCCACCAGGCTGCCCATATTAAGCAGAACCCCACCGCAGTACCGACGACCTCCGGCGGTGAATTCCGGTAAGCACTCCCCCCCTTGCCTTCTAATCTTGCCAGAATGGTCACTACAACCTAGCGCATCTTGTAACACCTCTGGTGCATACTAGGACCATCTAGAGCCTCGTCAACATCGACGACTGCGCGTGTCCGACGAAACCATCAACTCCAGCGAGCTTTCCTGGTTAGTACTGACCACGCCTTGCCCTCTCGTTGATACTTGCATGACCAGCATCACCTTGCGCGTCTGACGCACATCTTCGTTTTCCCTGGTATGATCTGTACCTTCGCCAACAACGACGAGCAGAAGCAACCGTCGCCAGTAGGAACTACGACGAGCAATCCCCGTCAACCTCGAGCGCCCCTTCGCCGACCAAGCACACCTTGAGCATCAGCAACGCACGCGAACTCGGTGAGCTATTTCCCCTCTCCCGCGCATCCTGTATCTTCGGCACCGTCCTCGTCTGACCGTGCTGCCGCCAGCCACCGGCGCGCACCGCCCATCTTTGGCCAAATACTTGTGCACCGTTAGATCTAGATCCAACGCATCTGACTGATAACTTAAGCGAAGCAGTATGTTTTGATCGGAGCCGTGTGATGCACTTTTAATCTAGCGATCCAGAGAGCCTGATCCGCGCGAACCGGTACAGCCCAATTAGGAGCTGCCGCGTGGCTAGGGTTTAGATTTAATCTAACATCCCTAAAATCATGTTTTCAAAGTTGCACATCATCCATGCAATGCATAAACATTTAGGGTTCAATTTCAAAGTTATTTCAAAGAAACATGAACTTTGATGCTATTATTTCATGTGGGCAAACTTTGATCTAATGCTACTCTCTAGTGAGAGATAGTTTGTTTTAAAACCATAGTTGTGTGTTAATAGGATTATTTGATGAGTTCCAAGCTTGAACTAAATTTCCAAAATCAAAATATGGTTTTAAACCATTTATTTATCTTCATTAGATATTGTGCTAAGGCACTGTTTTATTTTGATTTTTCAAAAGGAACCAAACTAGTCCAGCAAGACAGCTTGGTTTTATGCCCAAAAATATGAAAGTTACACTTTGCAAAATTCCAGAAAAGTTTGGAATTCAAATGCTTTTGAATTTGTTTAAAAAGGATTCCTGAAAATCAATTTAGAAAAAGAAAAGGCATTAGAAAATAGCACTGGGCCTGGCGCCACCTTTCCATCCCAACAGCAGAAGAGGCCCAAAAGCCAGCCCACCCGGGTTTTGTCCTTCTCTCTCTCTCACCCCCACCCGCTCTGCCCCGCTGACACTGCCACTGGGCCCGAGCCGGGTCAGCATCTTCTTCTCCACCATCACACGCGCAGACCCCGTCGCCACCGCCGTTTCCTCCAGAAACGCCGCGTTGATTCCTTGCTTAATTGGCATTGAACCACTTCGCAATTCCCTCGCCCCTCCTAGCTACTTAATCACCTCGCCACCGCGGTCATTTACCCCCACACAGAATGCTCACCTCGCCACCAGGCTACCAGTATTTCAAACTGCACCGCCGCTGCCCGACGAGCTCCGGCAAGCGATTACGGTGAGCTCCGACCGCCCCTCTGCTTCTGGTTCATACGAGCGTGACCTTCATGTCCTTGTGCATCTGCTGACACCCTTGGTTTGCCTGCTCGTGACCCAGGTCGGCATCTTCGTTCACGCCCGCAAACACCAGAGCCGCCGCTCAACTCCGACGAGCAATCTAGGTAAAATCCGAGCGCCCCTTGACTTCGCTTGCATGCTATCAGATTCGCCATGTCCTTGCGCAGCTGCTAACACCACTGGCTTGTGTTAGGGCGATCCCGAACATCGTCAACGTTGCCGTCTGCACGAACCCGACGCCGCCAGCAACTCCGACGAGGTCCTGCCGTTGCATCCGTGCGCCCTTTGACAAACTACTGCCACGTTGAGCTTCCTCGTGACCTTGCGAGTCTGGTAAGCCACGCCACACACCCCAGCCCCTCCTACATTCGCCGGAGCGTCGCTGACAGAGCGCCGCCGCCGCGGCACCGTCGCCAGCACCGCCAATGCTTGGTTGTTTGATCGCAAGCCGTTAGATCTAGATCTAACGCGTGAGATAGATTCACTTAACGAAGCGGTACGTTTAGATCTGGACCGTGCGCAGTCACTTTAATCCTACGGCTCTGGATGGTTGATCCAACCGAAGCGGTATCAGCCAATCAGATCACGCCGCGTGGCTAGGGTTTTGATTTAAAAACAAAATTTAGATCTATTAGTGATTCAAACTTGTAAAATTCATAACTTTTGATCCCCACGTTCAAATTTGACAAATTTTACATCATTGGAATCAGGAGAGAAAATCATATCTGTTTATGCAATGTGTTTAATGTTTTGCCTCTGTAAAAATGGTTGTTTTTGCAGAAACTTGTGTAGGCTTATTTTGGTTATAGAAATGATTTAGAAAATGTTTTAAAGATCAAATAAAGTTTATTTTGAGTATTTTGGACTTGTTTATGTTTTAGTACTGTTTACTTGTCTTGTTTGGTGTAGAAAAATCATCACATGACTGTTGGAGATATGCCCTAAAGGCAATAATAAATGTAGTTATTATTATATCTTTGTGTTTATGATAAATGTTTACATTCATGCTATAATAGTATTATCAAGGAAACATTGATACTTGTGTGAATTGTAAACTAAAATAGAGTCCCTAGTAAAGCCTCTTTATAATACTAGCTTGTTGGTTAATAAATGATTGTGGTTTCCCTATCATGAACATTGTATGTTATTAACAACAAGATCATATTGTTAGGAGAATGATATGGTGGACATACTCCTATAGATAAGCGTAGCATAAAGATCAAGTCATTTTAATAGTTCAATTGCTATATGCTTTCTGATACATAGTAACCTAATTCCTTCGACCATGAGATCATGAATATCACCTTCACCGGAAGTATGCTTTGATGACATCAAACACCACACCGTAACTGGGTGGCTATAAAGGTGGCATTGAGTGTTCGGAAATTATTGGTTGAGACACATGGATCAAGAGTGGGATTTTTCCATCCATATGACGGATAGATATACTCAAGGCCCTCTCGGTGGAATGTCATCCAATTAGCTTGAAAGCATATGACTGGCTCACAAGGGATCACATATCACGGGAACGAGAAAAGAGTACTTATCGGTAACGAGGTTGAACTAGGTATGCTGAGATACCGACGATCATAACCTTGGATAAGTAAACTATCGTGAGACAAAGGGAAATTGGTATCGTATGTAAGTGGTTCATTCGATCGCAAAGTAATCGTAGAAATATGTGGGAGCCATATGAATTTCCAGATTCCTCTATTGGTTATTGATCGGAGAAGTGTCTCGATCATGTCCGCATAATTCACGAACCGTAGGGAGACACACTTAAGGATTCGACATTGTTTGAGTAGTTATGGAATGATGAGTAAGAGACTAAATGTTGTTCGGAGTCTCGAATGGGATCTGGGATATCACGAGGAGATCCGGAATGGTCCGGAGAATATGATTCATATAAGGAAAGTCCTGTTTCGGGGTTGGAGAATGATTCCGGTGTTTTCATCGGGAATGTTCTAGAAGGTTCCGAAATGTCCGGCACTCCGGAGGGGAAGGGTACATGAATGTGTTATATCAAGTTGGTATGATTGCATCTTGTACTAGGTGTCATCGCTGAACAAAATAAAGGGTTTAATCAAATCCTAGTTTGAAAAGTCAAATGCCAATTTGAAAAGTCAAACGGCTATTTTGGGAAGTGGAGAGGGAGGTGGAAACCGAGTTGGGAAGGAGTTCCTCCCCTCCACCGCCGGCCCACCTTGAAGCCGAGTTGGGAAGGGACTCCCCTCCCCTGGTGCTCCCCCCTCCACCTATAAAGGGAGGGGCAGGGCTGCCCCTCCTAGCACACAAGTTGCCCCCCTCTAAACCCAAACCCTAGCCGCCGCCCTCCATAGCCGCCGCCTAGGGCACTCGCCGCCGCCTAGGCAAACCCTAGCCGCCGGCCCTTGCTCCTCCTCGGCGTGTCTAAACCCTAGATCGTCGAGGGTCTCTCTCATACTCCACCATACTCGCTCCGGCTTAAGGCGAAGCGCTGCAAGATCTCCCCTCTACTTCCGGTACCACGCCGTTGTGCTGCCGGAATCGCGAGGAGAGTGCTACAACCTCCGCTGCCTGCTGGAACAAGGGAGAGGAAGGTCTTCGTCGAGTACCGAACGTGTGACCGACTGCGGGAGCGTTGCCGGAATGCAGCGCCTAAAGGATCGTCTACGCGATTTTGAGATCGGGAAGAGTACGACTACATCACCCACGAGAATCCGCTCTCGTTAAACACTTTGGAATCTTCGAGGGTGAGTTATTCCATCGACTCGTTGCTACAATCTAGTAGATAGATCTTGGCTTGTTTGTTTGTATGTGATAGAAAAATTTTGTTTTCCATGCTACGAATCCCTACAGTGGTATCAGAGCCAGGTTTATATGTAGATCTGTTGCACGAGTAGAACACAATGGTCATTGTGGGCGTTGATGCTTTTATTGTTGATTGCTTCTTGTGTACTTTGCATCTTGCGGGATGTTGGGATGAAGCGACCCGGGCTAACCTTACATGACATCATTCATGAGACTTGCTCCACGCTTGACATGCAACTTGTATTGCATAAGTGGCTTTGCGGGTGCCTGTTTCTCCCAGCATAGTTAAGATTCAATTTACAACGGGTGATTATCAATACTAGTATCAATGTTGTGGTTCTTGTTCGTAAGTTAGAACGACACTTATTGAAAGCCCCAAACCACGTAAAACATGCAAAGAAAGTAGAGGCGTCTAACTTTGTTTTGCAGGGGTGTGCTGTGATGTGATATGGCCATGATTGTGATTATATTTGATGTATGCAATGTTCCTTATTGTAAGTTGGCAACTGGCAGGAGCCATAATGGTTGTATTTAAATTATGTAAGATCCGCGTGTCTATTCAAAGTAGTTGCAATAGTTGAAGCCGGTGGACGACAACCATGGAGCAGCGTCATGGACCTTGATGCAATGTCGGTGATGATGGAGATCATGTTCGTGCTTGAAGATGGAGATCGGAAGCACAAAGAAGAAAGGCCATATCATATCACATATTATGAATTGCATGTGATGTTAATCCTTTATGCATCTTGTATTGCTTAGTTAACGACGGTAGCATTATAAGATGATCCCTCATGCACATAAATTTCAAATCATAAGTGTTCACCCTTAGTTAGCACCGTTGCTAAAGCTTGTTGCTTCGAAGCACCACGTGATGATCGGGTGTGTTAGATTCCGCAAGTGTATACAACGTGAGCAAGCCAGATTTGCTCATGCGGAAGCTAAGGTTTGATCTTGACGATCCTAGCATGTACAAACATGGTCTCGGAACACGGATCACCGAAAGGTAAAGCATGAGTCATATAGAAGATATGATGAACATGACGATTGTTCGCCATTGAATCTACATCAACTCTCGTGATGATCGGTTTTGATGTGGTGGATTTGGTTCGTGTGATCACTAAAACAATGTGAGGGATGTTGTTTTGAGTGGGAGTTCACCTAGATTAATTTTACTATTAATTAGAACTCAATTTGTCATAAACTTAGTCTAAACTATTGCAAATATGTTGTAGATCAATGGCAGCCCCTACCATCAATTTTAATGCGTTCCTAGAGAAAGAAAAGTTGAAAAACAATGGAAGCAACTTCGCGGATTGGTTCCGCAATTTGAGGATTGTCCTCACAGCTGGTAATTTGACCTATGTGCTGGATGCACCTCTGGGTGACCCACCTGCAGCTACTGCTACCGATGAAGTAAAGAATGTTTACCTCACTCGGAAGACTCAGTACTCCACAGTTCAGTGTGCTATCTTGTATGGTTTAGAATCGGAGCTTCAGAAAAGTTTGAGAATTCAGACCCACATGATATTGTCCGTGATCTCAAATTGATCTTTGAGACTCACGCGGCAATTGAGAGCTATGAGGCTTCTGAAAAGTTCTTTAACTACAAGATGGAAGTGTCACATCCCAAGATTTTCCAAATCTTGTAATGTGAAAAATAATTGAATAAAATAAAACTTTGTTGATTTTCAGGGTGAAAAGAAACTTTTTGAACCCAATTGGAAACCTTCAAACCTATTTCGACCTAATAAATCCTAAAGGGATTTAAAAGAGATAAACAATTAATAAAGGAAAATTTAGAATATTTGGAATTGCTATTTTATTTTTTTAATAAAAAGTTTTGGTTTTCAAAAGGAAAGGATAGAATTATAAATAAGGAGTATTTTATAAGCCAAATTAAAACTTTGCCAAGCCTTTGAAATAAAATGTTTCTATTTGATAAAAATAGTAAAAGTTTATTTAAATAAAATAATAAGGATTTAATATCCAAGTTTATTAAAAATAAAGCTTTTACTATTTTAATTAAACATCAAAACTTATTTATTTATTTTAAACAAGTTTTCCAAGTATTCTTTATTTCCAAATAAAACCTACTGATTTGGTTTTGAAAATATTTAGATTTCAGATGGAACTTTAAATAAATCAAATACTATTTTGATGAAATAATTAAGGACCATTTTATTTAGTTAATAAATGAATCGTAAAAGAATAAAAGTTTTATTCAGTTCTGGACTTTGTTTTGTGTGGATTAACAGAATTGAAATCAATGCATAGATTTGAATTATTTTGAATGTTTGATTTGTTGTTTGAAATTCAAAACAGAAAATCGAATTAGAAAAAGTTAAAGCAATCAGAAAGAAAAAAATGAAAACAGACCTGACCCAACCCACCTGGCCCAGGAAGCCCAACTCCAGCCCAGCTTCTTTTCCCCACGCGCGAAGCGTTTTCCACCTAAACACGCACCCTCAGAGCGACTGATGAGTGGACCCTCTTCCCTATCTCTCTCACTCACTTACGCCAGGACCCCACATCACTGTGCATCGTCTTCAAACTCGCGTCGATTACTCCTCGCTGTTTCCTGCCGTTGATTGCTCGAATCAATACGCGTAAATGGCGCAATGAATCCTCCCTGCGACCACGCACTCTTAATCGCCAGCCACTCCTATTCCTTTCTCCTAAGAACCCACTCGACCAGAGCCACTAGGCTGCCCTGAATTTCCCTGGCATCGCCACTTCCTCCGGCGAGTCCCGCGAACAATTCCGGCCAGCAGACACCACCCCTTGCCTCCCTGAACACACGGCCGTGACCCCCAGCCCCTGACGCTTTTCCCCGTTCCATCCGTTCACCCGCGGGAGCCCCAGAGCCTCGGCTTCGACAACCTCTGAGCGCCGCCGCGTCTACTTATTTCTCCGGCAACCTTCCCCCTAGTAAGCCCGACCACCCCGAGCTCTCTCTATCATACTCGCGTGAACCCCAGGTCTGCCCGCGTCTAACCGTGTCCTAGTTTTGCCTCGGAGTGAACCACAGCGTCGCCCCGACAACGACCAGAGCCGCCTGACGCCGTCCCCCACTCCGGCGAGCAATCCCCTTCACGCCAGTGGCGCCCCTCGACCAACCGACCACGCCTCGAGCATCACCATAACCCTGCGAGCACGGTGAGCACCTCCCCCTCTCTCTTTGCTTCCTGCATCGCCAGTACCGCCACCGTCTACGCGTCGCCGCCGCCAGCCGCCGCTAGCGCCGCCAGTTACTGGTCGAGCTGCGGTAAGCCGTGCGATGCGAATCGTCCGGCTGTGATTAGAAATGAGCGAAGAGGTATGAGTCAACTTACACCGTGCGATTTGTTTAGATCCAACGCCTCACAGAGGCCGATCCGAGCGAACCGGTATCGACCAGTAGCATTGCACCGCGTGGCCCAACTTTCGATTTAAAACAAAATTAGAATCAGATTTGTTTGCAAATTTGAAAACCTTATAACTTTTGGTCCACATGTCCAAAAATTACAAACTTTATATCAATGGAATCAGTAGAACAAGCCCTAGCCAACCATGACATTTGTTTAGCAAAAAGCCTCTGTTAAAGTGTTTCATTTTGCAGAAACATTTGTATGCTTGTTTAGGTTATAAAAATTATTCCAAAATGATTTTGAGGTTGAAATCTTTGCAAATTGGTTTGTTGTGAACCTACTGACCCTAGGAACCAACTTATGGATTTAAAAATGTATTTTGTGAAGTGTAGGAATAAAAACTTGAATTAGCCCATTTCTAGTCAAATAAAAATATTGATTTTGTTATGGAAATGGTTTTTGAACAAAAACCTTTGAAAACTGTTTTGGTTCAAAGCTACTGACCCCAAACACCAAGTTTTGAGAATTAACAACTTATTTGGTGAACAATCTAAAATTGTTGCTTTGCTAAAAAATATTTTCCATTACATAAAATAATGGTTGGATTTAAAAATGGTTTATGGATAAAACCTTTTTGTAAATGACTTTGCCACTTTGGTAAATGACCACTTGGAACCTTACAATGTTTAGATCCTAGTAGAAACCATCTTTGCAAATAAAACTATCTTTTGCATGCTTGCATGCATGACTTGGTTCCTATTATTTTATGTGTGTTAAATTGTTTGAATATTGGATTGGAATGCTAGTTGAACCTATGTTTGCTTGATTTACTTGTAGTGAAGTTAGAAGAGTGTTAAATTAGCAAGATCAAGAAGTGGACCAACATTCCCTACCAAAAAGGCAAGTGACACTATCATCCAAAGTCCTACTATTTTCATTATACTTAGTGGATTTTGAAACATGCATGAAAAGAATTTCTATACTTATGCTATGCTAAATCCTAATAGGATACCCTTATATATTCCTTAGTGAAAACAATGTAGTTGTACAATGCTTAGCCATGCTAAATATTTTGAGAAGAGATACATGTTGAGATTTTATGAAGTTGAGAAAGGACTTTTGTTTTATATAATAAAACAAGTACTCAATGAACCACCTGGGTGGACAAGGATACTTTGAGTTTTGGATAAGGTGGCAACAAAAGGAACCATGTCTATGGCAATCTCTTTGTGTTGTGCACCAAAAGAAAACCACCCAGGAACATAGAGATTGAACATGTTTCTCCAACAGTGGCTTTCGTGTACAACCACATGCTATTATGGCTCTGGCTTAGCCAACTACATTGGGAAGACCCATGCATTTGTCTTCAGGTTTACTGGAAATGAGGGAACTACGAACCCTACATTGGTGCCTGAAGTCAAGATAGCATTGTATTGGGACCCTATGGAAAGACTTCGTCACATTCTCAATCTGCCAGTACTCCATCTTGGTGAGTACTTATCCAGCGGACACTGGTGGCAACAAGATGAGATTGTGTCATGTGGGTAAAGTGTACAACTTCTGTAGAAGATAAAATTCTAAGTACTTAGCCGTGTCCCCGGTTATGGACAATACTGAGCAACTAAAGCTTGAAGCTATGGGAAATCTCGACATTCCAATTTCTAAAAGAAAAACTTTAAAGTGACAACAAAAGGCTTGTAGCACTTGGGGAGTACCAAGGAGCTCAAGAGATTTTGATAAAAACTTGTAGCACTTGGGGTATACCAAGGAGCTCAAGAGATTTTGATAAAAACTTGTAGCACTTGGGGTTTACCAAGGAGCTCAAGAGATTTTGATAAAAACTTGTAGCACTTGGGGTATACCAAGGATCTCAAGAGATTTTGATAAAAACTTGTAGCACTTGGGGTATACCAAGGATCTCAAGAGATTTTGATAAAAACTTGTAGCACTTGGGGTATACCAAGGAGCTCAAGGGATTTTGACAAAGACTTGAAACACTTGGGGATTTACCAAGGAGTTCAGAAAGATTTGACAAAAGATCAAAACTATTTTGAAAAGATAGGATAAATTAATGCTTCCTGCAAATGAGCCTGAAACCCTACTTAGCCAAATATGCATGTAAAGATAGGATCCACATATATTCCACATAGTAGTGAAACTTGCCAATACAATTCAAATGTATTGACCCTTGTGGCTGTAACTTGTTATGTTGCAGGTTTGTTTGATATTAGTGAAGTTGATTGATTAGGACTACAAGTCTACAACCAACATGTTTGCCTGTGGAACTTTGAAGATGAAGGACCCATGCTTATAGATTTTCTGCTGCAATGTAACGTAATAGCCAAATGAGCTATGTAAGATGTAATAAAATTATGTTATTCCTGGTTATAAAGTTGTATTATGACCTTTGTTTCTCGATATTACATCTTAACTGTGGATGCTAGCTATTGATCTAGGGACTAGCATTGTAAACACAAGGGACTCTACATTATTAAAAGGTTGAGAAACCTTTACAAGAAGAAGGCAGCTCCGTCAGTGAGCATGTGCTTAAGATGTCTGGGCACGCAAACAAACTTCAAAGCTTGGGTATAGTGATTCCTAATGCTTTGGGGATTTACCGTGTCCTCCAATCACTACCACCAGGTTACAAGAACTTTGTGATGAACTACAACATGCAGAACATGAACAAGATGTTGCCAGAACTCTTCGCCATGTTAAAATCTGTAGAAGTGGAGATCAAGAAAGAGCACCAAGTGTTGTTGGTCAATAAGACCACCAAATTCAAGAAAGGCAAGTCTAAGCAAAAGGGACACTTCAAGAAGGGTGGTAAGAAAGTTACCACGCCGACGAAGAAGACCAAGGCTGGACCTAAGCCTGATACTGAGTGCTTTTACTACAAGGGAGAAGGTCACTGGAAGCGGAATTGCCCAAAGTACTTGGCGGATTTTAAGAACGACAACATCAAGAAGAAAGGTATATCCGATATACATGTTATTGATGTGTATCTCACTAGTACTCGTAGTAGTTCCTGGGTATTTGATACTGGTTCGGTTGCTCATATTTGTAACTCGAAACAGGTGCTGCAGAATAAACGGAAGCTAGCGAAGAACGAGATGACGATGCGCGTAGGAAACGGATCAAAGATTGATGTGATCGTGGTCGGCACGCTACCCCTTCATCTACCATCGGGATTAGTTTTATACTTAAATAATTTTTATTTGGTGCCTGCGTTAAGCATGAACATTATATCGGGATCTTGTTTATTGCGAGACGGTTACTTGTTTAAGTCCGAGAATAATGGTTGTTCGATTTATATGAGTAATATGTTTTATGCACATGCACCTTTGATAGATGGTCTATTCTTATTGAATCTCAATAGTGGAAATACACATATTAATAACATTGAGGCTAAACGTTTGAAATCGAGCGATAACTCGACCTATATGTGGCACTGTCGTCTTGGTCACATTGGAGTGAAGCGTATGAAGAAACTCCATTCCGATGGACTTCTTGAATCACTTGATTTCGAATCACTTGAAAGATGCGAAGCATGTCTGATGGGAAAAATGACTAAGACTCCATTTTCTGGCATGATGGAGCGAGCTACGGACTTATTGGAAATCATACATACCGATGTGTGTGGTCTAATGAGTGTAGCATCGCGCGGACAACACCGATGACCCTGCGACATATGAGGAAGCGATGATGAGCCCAGATTCCAATAAATGGCAAGAAGCCATGAAATACGAGATTGGATCCATGTACGAAAACCAAGTATGGACTTTGGTGGACTTACCGGATGGCCGGAAGGCCGTCGAGAACAAATGGATTTTCAAGAAGAAAACAGATGCTGATGGTAATGTTACTGTCTATAAAGCTCGACTTGTCGCAAAAGGGTTTCGACAAATTCAAGGAGTTGACTACGATGAGACTTTCTCACCGGTAGCGAAGCTAAAGTCTGTGAGGATTATGTTAGCAATCGCTGCATATTATGATTATGAGATATGGCAGATGGATGTCAAAACAACATTCCTCAATGGAGACATTGATGAAGAGTTGTATATGATGCAACCCAAAGGTTTTGTCGATCCTAAAGATGCTAACAAGGTATGCAAACTTCAACGGTCCATCTATGGATTGAAGCAAGCATCCCGAAGTTGGAATCAATGTTTTGATAAGGTTATCAAAAGTTTTGGTTTTATACAAACTTATGGAGAAGCTTGTATTTACAAGAAAGTGAGTGGGAGCTCTGTAGCATTCTTAATACTATATGTAGATGACATATTGCTGATTGGGAATGATGTAGACCTTCTTAATAGTGTCAAGGAATATTTGAATAATAGTTTTTCAATGAAAGATCTTGGCGAAGCAGCTTACATATTAGGCATAAAGATTTATAGATATAGATCAAGACGCCTAATATCATTGTCACAAATTACATATTTGGACAAAGTTCTAAAGAGGTTTGGAATGGAAGATAGCAAGAAAGGGTTCTTGCCCATGTTACCCAATACGACGTTGAGTAAAACTCAAAGTCCGACAACGGCAAAAGATAGAGAAAGGATGAGTAAGACTCCCTATGCCTCAGCCATAGGATCTCTAATGTATGCCATGCTATGTACTAGACCCGACATTGCATATGCTGTTAGTTTAACTAGCAGATATCAAAGTGATCCAGGAGTGGATCATTGGACAGCGGTCAAAAACATCCTTAAGTACTTGAGAAGAACTAAGGATATGGTTCTTTCTTATGGAGGTGATGAACAGCTCGTTGTTAATGGTTACACCGATGCTAGTTGGAACACCGATCCGGATGATTCTACATCACAATCTGGATACGTATTTACTTTGAATGGTGCAGCAGTAAGCTGGAGGAGTGCAAAGCAAAACTTTGTGGCGAGATCTTCAACTGAATCGGAATACATGGATGCGTCGAAGGCTTCACAAGAAGCGATATGGATGAAAGAGTTCATTACAGAGCTGGGTGTGGTTCCTAGTGCGCTGGACCCAATGTCTATCTACTGTGATAACATGGGCGCCATAGCCAATGCGCAAGAACCAAGGTCACACAAGAAACTGAAGCACATCAAGCTACGTTTTCACGTTATTCGAGAACATGTCCAAGATGGTGACATAAATATTTGCAAAGTACACACAGATCTGAATGTGGCGGATCCGTTGACTAAACCTCTCCCGAGGGCAAAACATGACCAACACCAAACTGCCATGGGTGTTCGGTATATTACCATGTAATCTAGATTAGATGACTCTAGTGCAAGTGGGAGACTGTTGGAGATATGCCCTAGAGGCAATAATAAATGTAGTTATTATTATATCTTTGTGTTTATGATAAATGTTTACATTCATGCTATAATAGTATTAACAAGGAAATATTGATACGTGTGTGAATTGTAAACTAAAATAGAGTCCCTAGTAAAGCCTCTTTATAATACTAGCTTGTTGGTTAATAAATGATTGTTGTTTCCCTATCATGTGAAGGGTTTCGCGACATAGTAAATCAAAATTTTCTACGGAAGCGAACAGAGGGAAGCCAAGATCTAATCTAGGAGATGCAAACAACGAGAGAGATTGGATTAGATCTTCATACCCTTGAAGATTCGCACAGCGGAACGTTCGTCGGAACGTGGGTGATGTAGTCGTACTCGCTTCTCCTCCTCGCGATCCGATCCGATCTAGCACCACAAGTGGCGATGCCTCCGTGAGATGCACACGTGCGGCACCTCGACGTCTCCTCCTTCCTTGGTCCAACAAGTATGGTGGAGAGATGGGTTGGATCTACAACGCGACGGCGCGGTGCAATTGGTGGAGAATTTCTGCAGCAGGGCTTCGCCTACAAGCAGTCGGGAGGGAGAGAGGAGGGCAGCAGGGCAGCTAGGGTTGGAGGGGAAGGTGTGGGGGGGTGCGCCCCCAGCCCTCTATATATAGAGGGGTGGGCACAGCCCTAGCCCCTCCCCCAAGCCCTAGGCCGGCGGCCAAAGGAGGAGGAGTGGGGGGCAAGGAAACCTCCCCCCTTCTAGAAGCCCTATCTAGGGTTTTACCCCTCTTGGCTGGCTGGGCCCTATGGGGCCTTGTGACCCTGGCCCAATGCGGCCATGGCACTCCCTCATAGGCCCATGCCCCCTCCCGGAAGGTGGGGCCACGTTGGTCCCCTTCCGGAAGGTTCTATAAGCTTCCGGTACAATACCGATTAACCCGGAACAATTCCGAACTCCAAAAACTGCACTGCCTTATATGAATCTTATTCTCCGGACCACTCTAGAACCACTCCGAACAAAAACTCATAAACCAATAATCCAATCTATCCTAGCCTCGAGACACATTAAGTGTGTGACCCTGCGGGTTCGAGAATATGCAGACATGATCTTCTATCAATAATCAACAGCGGGGTCTGGAAACCCATATTGACTCCCACACATTCATCGATGATCATATCGGATGAACCATGATGCCAGGATTCAATCAATCCCATATATATATTCCCTTCTTCTCGCGATATTTTACTTGCCCGAGATTTGATCGTCGGTACCGACATACCTAGTTCAATCTCGTTCACAGCAAGTACTTTACTCGTTCCGTAATCCGATATCACTTTGTGATTAACTCCTTAACCACATGCTTGCAAGCAATGTTGATATTGATTACCGAGTGGGCCCGAAGTATATCTCTCCGACTTGGGAGGGACAAATCCCATCTCGATACATACAACCCAACAGATACTTTCCGATCACCTAAGAGACACCTTTATGATCACCCTCTCATAGGATGACGTTTGATGACCTCAAAGCTTTCTTCCGATACCAGGGAGTTGTATTATCTCATGGTCTAAGGAATACAATATTTGACATAAGGAAAAGCGTCGCAAAGATGAACACAATGACACGATCTAATTGCTTCGCTTAGTTTGGGTCTGTCCATCACATCATTCTCCCAATGATATGATCTCATTATTAATCGACAACTCATGTCCATGGTTAGGAAACCTTAACCATCATTAATCAATGAGCTAGTCCATAGAGGCGTACTAGGGACACGGTGTTGTTTACAAACCACACAAGTATTAAAGTTTTCGCTTAATACAATTCTAGCATGGAATATAAACTTTATCATGAACAAGAATTATAATAATAACATATTTATTATTGCCTCTAGGGCATAATTCCAACATCATGAACATTGAGATGTTATTAACAACAAGATCATATCATTAGGAGAATGATATGGTGGACATACTCCTATAGATAAGCGTAGCATAAAGATCAAGTCATTTTAATAGTTCAATTGCTATATGCTTTCTGATACATAGTAACCTAATTCCTTCGACCATGAGATCATGCATATCACCTTAACCGGAAGGATGCTTTGATGACATCAAACACCACACCGTAACTGGGTGGCTATAAAGGTGGCATTGAGTGTTCGGAAAGTATTGGTTGAGACACATGGATCAAGAGTGGGATTTGTCCATCCATATGACGGATAGATATACTCAGGGCCCTCTCGGTGGAATGTCATCCAATTAGCTTGCAAGCATGTGACTGGCTCACAAGGGATCACATATCATGGGAACGAGAAAAGAGTACTTATCGGTAACGAGGTTGAACTAGGTATGCAGAGATACCGACGATCATAACCTCGGATAAGTAAACTATCGTGAGACAAAGGGAAATTGGTATCGTATGTAAGTGGTTCATTCGATCGCAAAGTAATCGTAGAAATATGTGGGAGCCATATGAATTTCCAGATTCCTCTATTGGTTATTGATCGGAGAAGTGTCTCGATCATGTCCGCATAATTCACGAACCGTAGGGAGACACATTTAAGGATTCGACGTTGTTTGAGTAGTTATGGAAGGATGAGTAAGAGACCGAATGTTGTTCGGAGTCTCGTATGGGATCCGGGATATCACGAGGAGATCCGGAATGGTCCGGAGAATAAGGTTCATATAAGGAAAGTCCTGTTTCGGGGTTGGAGAATGATTCCGGTGTTTTCATCGGGAATGTTCTAGAAGGTTCCGAAATGTCCGGCACTCCGGAGGGGAAGGGTACATGAATGTGTTATATCAAGTTGGTATGATTGCATCATGTACTAGGTGTCATCGCTGAACAAAATAAAGGGTTTAATCAAATCCTAGTTTGAAAAGTCAAACGCCAATTTGAAAAGTCAAACGGCTTTTTTGGGAAGTGGAGAGGGAGGTGGAAACCGAGTTGGGGAGGAGTTCCTCCCCTCCACCGCCGGCCCACCTTGAAGCCGAGTTGGGGAGGGACTCCCCTCCCCTGGCGCGCCCCCCTCCACCTATAAAGGGAGGGGCAGGGCTGCCCCTCCTAGCACACAAGTTGCCCCCCTCTAAACCCAAACCCTAGCCGCCGCCCTCCATAGCCGCCGCCTAGGGCACTCGCCGCCGCCTAGGCAAACCCTAGCCGCCGGCCCTTGCTCCTCCTCGGCGTGTCTAAACCCTATATCGTCGAGGGTCTCTCTCATACTCCACCATACTCGCTCCGGCTTAAGGCGAAGCCCTGCGAGATCTCCCCTCTACTTCCGGTACCACGCCGTTGTGCTGCCGGAATCGCGAGGAGAGTGCTACAACCTCCGCTGCCTGCTGGAACAAGGGAAAGGATAGGTCTTCGTCGAGTACCAAACGTGTGACCGACTGTGGGAGCTCTGCCAGAACGCAGCGCCGGAAGGATCGTCTACGCGATCTTGAGATCGGGAAGAGTACGACTACATCACCCACGAGAATCCGCTCTCGGTAAACACTTTGGAATCTTCGAGGGTGAGTTATTCCATCGACTCGTTGCTACAATCTAGTAGATAGATCTTGGATTTTTTGTTTGTATGCGATATAAATTTTTTGTTTTCCATGCTACGAATCCCTACAATGACATTTGCATGCATTCATATATTTTTGTTTGTATATTTTGATATGTGATTTTGGTGCCATTATTTTATGTGTAGATTTTGGTGCAAATAGTGATTATGATTGTGAAGATTGTTGCTACTCCCCAAACTACCAAGGCAAGTGGTGCTTCATGATTTTATTCCTATATTTTTCAACTATGCACTAGAAATATTTTGTATAGGATTTTGCATGAATATTTTGATAAGTATCTATGCTATGCTTGGGAAATCCTAGTAGTTGTAGAGTTGTTAGATATTTCTCTAAGTCAAGATGCTTACCATTGCCATGCTTAGCCTAGCTAGTAGCAAACAAGGGTGGTGAATATATTCATGCTATGTGGAATATTTCTAAGTCTTTGACTTGTGTTTTTTCTTAATAAAACAACTAAGTGAATGAAACACCTGGGTGGAATGGAAAGATTGGGTTGTGTTGAGTGGTTACAAAAGGCCCATTTCTATGGTTTACCTTGTGTATCACACTTGTGGAAAGCCACTCATGAACAAAGGTATTTGAGATGCCAAATGTTAAGAAGCTTCTAGTGCAACCACTTGGCAATATGGGCTCTGCCTGGACCATATAGGTTGCAATAACTTAGCCATTTGGACAGTTGGTGGTAGTGTAATTATAGGTTGTAACACGTCCATTTGGTCTAAGGGAAGGCTTCTGAAGGGTCCTGTCTTGGTGAAAATAAAGTCTTGTGGGGAAAGTGCACAACCTCTACAGATGGAAGAATCTAAGTACTTAGCCATGTCCCTGGTATTGGACAACTTGAGCATCAAGGCATGGAAGCTATCAAGAATCTCCTCATCCCAATTTATAAGTTAAAACTTGTGGTTGAACAAGGGTGAAGGTTCACCAATGTCTATTGGTGGTTCCTTGGGAAAGTTTTTGTCAAAGAAAAACTTAGTGTTTTCAATTGATAGGTAAAACCTATTTTGAGCAAAGCAAGCCTAAGTTACACTTAGCCAAATGCATGTAGTATCTAGATGCTAATATTCTACTAAGGTATCACTTGCCAATACTATTCCAATGTATTGACCCACTGTGGCTGTAACTTGTGATGTTGCAGGTTATTCTAATGATGATTAGGGGTTATGATTCTACACCCAACATGCTTGCCTGTGGCACATGAAGACTTTTATTTATATTGTTAAGTTAAACTCTTGTACTAGCCTATGGCTCTGGAGTTGTAAAAGACTATGTTATCTCTGGAATGACGATGTAATAATGACCTTTGTTTCTGTGTACTTCATCTTAAACTGTGGATGCTAGCAATTGATTCAGGGACTAGCATTGCAATCACAGGGATCTTTACCTTTATAAAGGTGGGATCTTACAGATGGTATCAGAGCACCGTGTTGCCTATAGGATCATGACCCTAGGATTGGATTAGAAACCACTAAGGAAAAATTTCAGCACTTTGAAAAATTTCTACACTTGTCTTTTTCTTCTTACTCATATCTATTTGTAGATGAACTCCATCAACGAAGCCGTAAGGAAGTGACCACTCATGACCTTGACCTTGGAGTGTGAGACTGAATTTCCCAAAGCCCTCAAGAACCTTATGGTTACCTTGGGGATACATGGTGCAGCTGTGTACAAAGGATTCCCTGTGATGGATGAAGGAGAAGAATACTGGTGGGTGCAACTTCACTTGTACAAAAACATGGAAGACAACCACAAGGAGTCAGGATTCTGCATGGTCACCAACTCAGAAATGCACACAACATTCTTTGACTCTGCAAGAAATGTAGCTTGGAATGCTATCAAGGAGCTTGGTGATAGACTCGAGTGCAGAATGCTCAACACTCAAAATGACCTTAGAGAAGAAAAGAAGCATACCCAAGAGTTAGAGACTACCAACCAACAACTAAGGGGAGACATCATAGACTTAATTTGGGAGTCTTGTGATCAAGATAGACAGATGGCTACTAAGGATGCCCTGATAGCCATTTTGTCTATTGAGTGAGAGTTGTAACGTACTTGTTAGTTGGACCACCCCACTTATCGTTTTTACTTCCAAAAATTTGTCTAAGTTATGTTGAACCTTTGATGCTTGTAATGGATTTGTGTATGCCATGACTTGTGTGTTTGTTGCAAAAGATATGTTTGTGATGTTTTGACTTGTGATTTTTCTCTATTGATGTTGATTCTAACTTTCCTCTATCTTATAAAAATAGATGCCTAATGTTACTATCAGCACAGACGAGGAGTTCAAGAGAACTCGTTTTGGTACTCGTCTCATTGAGCTCACTAGTGTACTCAACCTTCCACTTCCTAGAATCATGACACTTCCACTCACCAGGTTTGAGAGGAAGGACCTTTGGGGCTTCAGAGTCATTCAGCCGGGACGCCAGACAGAGCCAACCACGGAGACCATCACTTTCAAGCTGATGCATGATGACAAGGAGAAAGGCCTAGATGTAGTAATGCAGGAGTTACTCGGGCGCTTGGTAGGGAGACACTCCACAGAGCTTAGAGGTCTTTACTTTCATCCCTTCAGGAGACGCAACGAGGAGGGTGAAGCTATAGAGTACGAGGATGCTGCTAGAGAGACGATGGAGCCGATTCGTCTGTACCTCCAGGACCTAGAGGGTCTTATTAGGCACCTAAATACTGATAGGACCAACGTCATGCTTAGAAATGATGAGCTCCAGGTTCAACTTCGTGAGAAGGACAAGATTTTCACGGAGCAAGATGAGATAGTCAAGGAAATGGAGGCCAAGTTTGAAAGCCAGGACAGGAAGTTCAAGTCCTAGGAGAAAAGGGTCCAAGATAGGAACACGAGGATCCGAGAGATGAAGGAAGAGCTAGAGGCCAAGGACTTCGAGCTCGAGCACCAGCAGGGAGTGATCGAGAGGCTTCGCTCACAGAAGAGGGCTCTTAGGGCCAAGATAGAGGCCTTGACTACTAGTGTTGATGAGTACAAGACCGCCATGGATAGTGCAGGTCTTACGCTTGTTAACGAGAAAATTGATGCGGAGGAGTAGTGTACACTACTTGATTATCTTTCATCTACCGTACTTTGATTATTGAGTCGCAATGACCATCCAACATGTGGTTGGCTTGCTATGGTGTGTTTGCATTTTCAAACTTGTTGTTTATGTCGTTCAAACTCTATGTTATTTTGATGCTTGATTATTGTGATTGTCTATGTGATGTATTGTGCATGATAAGCATCTATGGCTATCTCATTCTTATCCTTATGAAAACCACAGTTGCCTCCTCGATGTGCCAACCCCAACCCAAACAAGAACAATGTCACTCCCGAGATGCAACAGTTTATGACAGCGGAAACACAACTGATGCAGATGATGACCACCTTTATGCAGAACCAGAATCAGAATAACAACAACAACAACCCGAACAATCCGCCATGATTTGACATGCTCACCAGATTCTTAAGACTGAGGCCTGGAAAGTTCTCAGGAACCACTGATCCAATGGTAGCCAATGATTAGCTACGTTCTGTTAACAAGGATTTAGTGACTATCGGCTGCACCGACGAGAAGAAAGTCAGGTTTGTAGCACATCTGTTGGAAGGACCAGCAACAACCTGGTAGGATAACTTTCAGATCACCACTCCCATTGAGGATGTGACTTGGGCTATATTGGAGGATGGATTCCTTACAACTCACATCTCATCTGGGGTGATGAATTTGAAGAAGAAGGAGTTTCATAATCTGAAGCAGCGTCACCGCAGCGTGGCTGAATATATTGAGGAGTTCAACAATCTGGCGCGTTATGCACCGGATGAAGTTGATACTGATGCCAAGAGGAAGGAGAAATTCCTCGAAAGACTGAATGATGAACTGAATCTACAGCTGTCTGTTGCCTATGTCCCAACCTACCAATCACTTTGTGACAAGGCTACCATCTTGGAGAACAAGATGAAACAGGTTGAAAGCAGAAAGAGGAAGCACAGCTTTGATAAGCACAACTCGGGATCGTCTCATAAGAGTTCCCATCATGATGATAGTGGGAGTTCTGGATCCCACAAGCATGGAAAGTATAACAACCACCACAGCCATAACCGTCATCATGACAACAAGCATCACCGTAGTCATAATAATGACAAGTACAAGAACCACAAGAGTTGTCACATCCCAAGATTTTCCAAATCTTGTTATGTGAAAAATAAATAAATAAAATAAAACTTTGTTGATTTTCAGGGTGAGAAGAAACTTTTTGATTTCAATTGGAAACCTTCAAACCTATTTTGATCAAATAAATACTAAAAGGATTTAAAAGGATAAACAATTAATAAAGAAAGTTTTAAATAATTGAAATTACTATTTTGGATCTTTTAATAAAATATTTGGTTTTCAAAAGCAAAGGTAGAAAAATAAATAAGGATTATTTTATAAAGCCAAATTAAACCTTGGCCAAGCTTTTGAATTAAAATATTTTGTTTTGAATAAAAGAGTAAGGGTTTATTTAAATAAAATAATGAGAGTTTATTAATAAACCAAATTTATTAAAGTAAAGGCTTTTCCCATTTTAAATAAACACGAAAACTTGTTATTTTATCTTAAATAAGTTTTCCAAGTGTTTTATATTTTCAAATAAAACCTAATGAATGGTTTGGTACTATTTTAGATTTAAAATAGAGTTTTAAATCTAATTGGAATGGTTTGGTTCTATTCAGTTTTAAATCTACTGAATGGTTTGGTACTATTTTAGATTTCCAAGTGTTTTCTATTGATTTCATGTCGCTCCACTGCTCTTGTGTCACATCCCAAGATTTTCCAAATCGTGTAATGTGAAAAATAAAGGAATAAAATAAAAAACTTTGTTGATTTTCAAGGTGAGAAGAAACTTTTTGAACCCAATTGGAAACTTTCAAACCTATTTTGATCTAATAAATCCTAAAGGGATTTAAAAAGATAAATAAACAATAAAGTTAAAAATATTTAGAATTACTATTTTGGTCCTTTTAAATAAAAATATTTGGTTTTCAAAAGCTAAGATAGAATTATAAATAAGGATTATTTTATAAGCCAAATTAAAACTTGGCCAAGCCTTTGAAATAAAATATTTCTATTTGAGAAAAATAGTAAAAATATTTTTAAATAAAATAATAAGGATTTAATATCCAAGTTTATTAAAAAATAAAGGTTTTACTATTTTAATTAACCATCAAAACTTATTTATTTATTTTAAACAAATTTTCCAGGTATTCCTTATTTCCAAATAAAACCTACTGATTTGGTTTTGAAAATGTTTAGATTTCAAATGGAGAATTTAAATAAATCAAATCCTATTTTGATTTAATAAACAAGGTCTATTTATTTAGTTAATAATGGACCATAAAATAAAAATATTATTTTTGTTTTGGAACCTTGGTTTATGTTGCTAAACAGAACCAAAAACTCAATACAAAGTTTGGTGAAAGTTTGATGTGAATTGAATGTTTGATTTGTTGTTTGAATCTCAAAACAGAAAATAGAAATAGAAAAAGAAAAAGCATTTGAAAGAAAAAAATAGAAATAGACAGCAGCCCAGCCGGCCAGCCCAATAAGCCCAACAACCAGCCCATTTTCCTCTCTCCCCCGAAACGGTTTCTTTCACTCGCGAATTAACCCGCAGAGATGCCGACTGGTGGACCCAACTCCCCTCTCCTCTCTCTCGCTGACCAACCGACCCCACAGCACTGTCGTCGTTTCCACCCACCGCGACTTCTTCTTTCCCAAACCTCGTCGCCGTTTCTGCTGTTTGATTGCGCGCTTGATTCCTCATTAACCATGCATTGATTCAGCCCGTGACTGCGTGCACTTAAGCATCCCTCTTCCCTCTCTGATCTCCCCCACTCTCCAGACCCTCTCTGTCCCCAGGCCGTCGTAATTTCGAGCCGCGATCTCACTGCTCCCGCGAACTCCGCAACCAATTCCGGCTAGTAGGAACCGCCCCTCGCCTCCTTGACCAAGCTCGCACACTCCCCAGCCTCTGGCGCTTCTGCCCATGCCTTCCGTTCAACCGCGGGCGCCCCAGAACGTCGGCAACCACCTCGACTGATCGCCGTCGCGTCTGCTACTTCTCCGGTGACCTTCCCCTGGTAAGACAGACCGCCTCACGCCCTCTCGTTCATGCTCCTGCACTCGCCACACTCGACTGCGTCTAACCGCGTCCTCGTTTTGCCTTGGAGTGAACCACAGCGTCGTCCCCGACAATGACTAGAGCCGCCCGACGCCGTCCCCTACGCCGGCGAGCAATCCCGCTAGAATCAGAGCGCCCCTCGACGAGCTGACCGTACCTTGAGCATCAGAGTGTCATCACAATCACTGTACGCACCCTCACCCTCTCCCTTGCGTTCTGTATCACCAGCGATGACCTCGTCTGAGCGCTGCCGCCAGCGCCGCCACTAGATGGCAAGCGTGCTGCGCGCTGTTGGATCTTAATCATACGCACGCGATAGAATCTTAGCCGAAGGGGTATCGATCTATCTGTGCCGTGCGTTGTTAGTTTAATCCTACGGCCAGCATCACTCGATCCACCCGAACCGGTATCAACCAGTAGTTGTGCGACACATGGCCAGTCTTTGTTTTAAAATAGAATTGGAAATCAGATTGATTTGCAAATTTGAAACCCTTGTAACTCTTAGTCCACACGTCCAAATTTTGCAAACTTTATATCAATGGAATCAGTGGAACAAGACCTAGCCAACCATGCATTTTGTTTAGTAAAAAGCCTCTGGTAAAATGTTTGTTTTTGCAGAAACATTTGTATGCTTGTTTAGGATATAAAAATTATTCCAAAATGAATTTTGAGTTGAAACCTTTGCAAAATGGTTTGTTGTGAACCTACTGACACTAGGAACCAACTTATGGTTTTAAAAATGAATTTGGTGAAGATTAGGGTTGATTAATTGAATTAACCCATTTCTAGTCAATTAAAAATATTGATTTTGTTAAGAAAATGATTTTGGAGTAAAAACTTTTGGAAAATGATTTGAATCAAACCTACTGACCCTAAACACCAAGTTTGGTGAATCAACAACTTGTTTGGTGAACATTATAAATTTGTTGCTTTGTTAAAAACATTTTCCACCACATAAAATAATGTTTGGATTTAAAAATGACTTATTGACAAAACCCTTTTGCAAATGACTTTGCCACATTAGGAAATGATCACTTTGATCCTTACAAAGTCTAGAACCTAGTAGAAACCATCTTTGCAAATAAAACTATCTTTTGCATGCTTGCATGCATGACTTGTTTTCTAGTATTTTATGTGTGTGGAATTGTTTGAATATTGGTTGGAATGCTAGTTGATATTGTGTTTGCTTGATTGATTTGTAGTGAAGTTAGAAGAGTGTGAAAATAGAAAGATCAAGAAGTGAACCAACATTCCCTACCAAAAAGGCAAGTGACACTATCATCTAAAGTCCTACTATTTTCATTATACTTAGTGGATTTTGAAACATGCATGAAAAGAAATTCTATACTTATGCTATGCTAAATCCTAATAGGATACCCCTATACATTCCTTAGTGAAACAATGTAGTTGTAAAATGCTTAGCCATGCTACATATTTTGAGAAGAGATACATGTTGAGATTTTATAAAGTTGAGAAAAGACTTGTGTTTTTATATAATAAAACAAGTACTCAATGAACCACCTGGGTGGACAAGGATACTTTGAGTTTTGGATAAGGTGGCAACAAAAGGAACCATGTCTATGGCAATCTCTTTGTGTTGTGCACCAAAAGAAAACCACCCAGGAACTTAGAGATTGAACATGTTTCTCCAACTGTGGCTTTCGTGTACAGCCACATGCTATTATGGCTCTGGCTTAGTCAACTACATTGGGAAGACCCATGCATTGTCTTCAGGTTATTGAAAATGAGGGAACTCGAAACCCTACATGGGTGCCTGAAGACAAGCTAGCAATGGTGTATGGGAGGACCCTATGGAAAGACTTCGTCACATTCTCAATCTGCCAGTACTCCATCTTGGTGAGTACCTATCTAGCGGCCACTGGTGGCAACAAGATGAGATTGTGTCATGTGGGTAAAGTGTACAACTTCTGCAGAAGATAAAAATTCTAAGTACTTAGCCGTGTCCCCGGTTATGGACAATACTGAGCAACTAAAGCTTGAAGCTATGGGAAATCTCGACATTCCAATTTCTAAAAGAAAAACTTTTAAATGATAACAAAAGACTTGAAGCACTTGGGGTTTTACCAAGGAGCTCAAGAGATTTGGATAAAAACTTGAAGTACTTGGGGTGTACCAAGGAACTCAAGGGATTTTGATAAAAACTTGAAGCACTTGGGGATTTACCAAGGAACTCAAGAGATTTTGACAAAGACTTGAAACCCTTGGGGATTTACCAAGGAGTTCAAAAAGATTTGACAAAATATTAAAACCATTTTGAAAAGATAGGATAAATTATTGCTTTCTGCAAAAGGAGCCTGAAACCCTACTTAACCAAATATGCATGTAAAGATAGGATCCACTTATATTCCACATAGTAGTGAAACTTGCCAATACAATTCAAATGTATTGACCCTTGTGGCTGCAACTTATTATGTTCCAGGTTTGTTTGATATTAGTGAAGTTGATTGATTAGGATTACAAGTCTACAACCAACATGTCTGCCTGTGGAACTTTGAAGATGAAGGACTCCATGCTTTATAGATATTCTGCAGCATTGTAATGTAATAGCCAAATGAGCTATGTAAGATGTAATGAATTATTTTATTCCTGGTTATAAAGTTGTATTATGACCTTTGTTTCTTGATATTACATCTTAACTGTGGATGCTAGCTATTGATCCAGGGACTAGCATTGTAAACACAGGGGACTATCCTCTTTTCTTTTACAAAGGAGGGACCTCTACAGATGGTATCAGAGCATTGTGTTGCCTGTAGGATTTGTAAACCTAGGATTGGACAAAACCCTTAGAAAAATAGGAGTTGTATTTGTTCCAAAATTTATTTACAAACAATCTTGTAAACTCTTTCCTCAACCATTTTGATTTGATCTCTACATCTCTTCTATTTCAAACTTGATGGAAAAGCCTACCCCATGACCAAAGACTTCACCATGTGCTAAGGACTTCTTCAACTCTAATGACTTCAACATCTTCAACTCTAATGATTTCAACATCTTCAACTCTAATGACTTCAACATCTTCAGCATCTTCACCAAGGACTTCAACCTTGGATATCACTAAGGAACTACAATTGAGACAAGAAATGTTTCTCAAGACTTGAAGACTAGGGAAAACACAACTTAGAAGGAGCCATTATCACCTTTGAAGTTTTGTAACCAAGATTTTTCCCAAGGAAACCATGATCTCAAGCAAGAAGAATCAACCAAGAAGGATGGAAAGATCACAAGTGAACCATATAGATGGACCACCATATTTTGTTTAAGACAAACCCACCAACTTATGTGGTGTAACAAAAAAATATTTTGTTGCCTAAAGATATGCTTGAACTTTGTTGTTTGAGTGAAATGTTTGTTTATGATTGCTTGCACATTGCTTGTGTGAATTGTGATGTGTGTGATTAGAAATGTTCCCTTAGAAAATATTTTGCCTATTCTAATCTCCATTCAACCCAAACAGATGACTACCCCAAGAGACTCCAACATCAAGGTTGATGACACCAACAACAACCAAGAGGAAAACATGAGAGAACTCATAGGAACCCAAAACCAGTTGAACCAAATGACAACTACATTCATAGCCAACACCAGTGGAGAAGATCCAACCATGCAAGGATTTTTGGAAAACCAAGCCCAATTGTTGCATAAGGTGACAGATCAAATGCTCAACATGGAAAGCAACTTCAAGGATGACAAGGATGTTATTCTAAAAGGAGCCAAAGCTTGCAATATTTGTGGAGACAAGGATCATACTTCCAAGGAGCATGGATATCAATGCCCCAATTGTGAAGAGAAACACCCAGTTGGCCAATGTCCCACATCACAAGTTACTTGTTACCTATGTGAAGGAAACAACCATGTCCCTATCCAATGCCCCATCTATTCCATAGTTGAACAAATGAAACAAGGTGGAGTGCAACAAATGATTGCAAACAATCAAGAAGGATCTAAGCCTACCAAGATGAATGAAGACAAAGGAAAAGCTCTATTTATACCTCCATGCAATACGACCCAATTCAAAGGGCCAAATAAGAGGCATATGAATTTTCCAAAGAGCAATAGAAGGTCCAAGAAACATGTAGACATTCCTACTTACAAGATAACATATGAACAACATGAACTAGATGCACTCCTAGCTTTGGAGAAACCCAAGAAAAAGAAGGACAAAAGCCATATACAATGTAATCATTGTAAAGAAATGGGACACTATGCCAGTGAATGTCCATAGAAGAATAAGTATAAAGTGATTGGCCAAGTATGGTGCAACAACTGCAAAGAGCTAGGCCATTATGCAGCAACCTGTCCATAAGAGATGCGTGAAGAACTCAAACTTATCACATGTTTCAATTGTGGTAACCAAGGCCATTATGCAAGTAATTGTCCAGATAAGATGAAGCACAAGATAAACAAGCCTATGAAAGATCTCAGCCTCATCACATGTTTCAAGTGTGGAAACAAAGGACACTATGCAGAGATTTGTCCAGAAAAGATTTCCCAAGATCCCAATCAGGACAAGATGTAGTCTAGTTGGAAAATATTTTAAGGGTGGTAGTACCCTAGATACTTTGAGCCAACTTGTAACCCTAGCCTCCCAAATCTCGGGACGAGATTTATTTTAAGGGTGGTAGCCTGTCACATCCCAAGATTTTCCAAATCTTGTAATGTGAAAAATAAAGGAATAAAATAAAAAACTTTGTTGATTTTCAGGGTGAGAAGAAACTTTTTGAACCCAATTGGAAACTTTCAAGCCTATTTTGATCTAATAAATCCTAAAGGGATTTAAAAAGATAAATAAACAATAAAGTTAAAAATATTTAGAATTACTATTTTGGTTCTTTTAAAAAAAGATTTGGTTTTTAAAAGCTAAGATAGAATTGTAAATAAGGATTATTTTATAAGCCAAATGAAAACTTGGCCAAGCCATTGAAATAAAATATTTCTATTTGAGAAAAATAGTAAAAATATTTTTAAATAAATTAATAAGGATTTAATATCCAAGTTTATTAAAAAATAAAGGTTTTACTATTTTAATTAACCATCAAAACTTACTTATTTATTTTAAACAAATTTTCCAAGTATTCCTTATTTCCAAATAAAACCTACTGATTTGGTTTTGAAAATGTTTAGATTTCAAGTGGAGATTTTAAATAAATCAAATCCTATTTTGATTTAATAAACAAGGTCTATTTATTTAGTTAATAATGGACCATAAAATAAAAATATTATTTTTGTTTTGGAACCTTGGTTTATGTTGCTAAACAGAACCAAAAACTCAATACAAAGTTTGGTGAAAGTTTGATGTGAATTGAATGTTTGATTTGTTGTTTGAATTTCAAAACAGAAAATTGAAATAGAAAAAGAAAAAGCATCTGAAAGAAAAAAATAGAAACAGACAGCAGCCCAGCCGGCCAGCCCAATAAGCCCAACAACCAGCCCATTTTCCTCTCTCCCCCGAAATGTTTTATTTCACTCGCGAATTAACCCGCAGAGACGCCGACCGGTGGACCCAACTCCCCTCTCCTCTCTCTCGCTGACCAACCGACCCCACAGCACTGTCGTCGTTTCCACCCGCCGCGACTTCTTCTTCCCCAAACCTCGTTGCCGTTTCTGCCGTTTGATTGCGGGCTTGATTCCTCATTAACCACGCATTGATTCAGCCCGTGACTGCGTGCACTTAAGCATCCCTCTTCCCTCTCTGATCTCCCCCACTCTCCAGACCCTCTCTGCCCCCAGGCTGTCGTAATTTCGAGCCGCGCTCTCACTGCTCCGGCGAACTCCGCAACCAATTCCGGCCAGTAGGAACCGCCCCTCGCCTCCTTGACCAAGCTCCCACACTCCCCAGCCTCTGGCGCTTCTCCCGTGCCTTCCGTTCAACCGCGGGCGCCCCACAACGTCGGCAACCACCTCGACTGAGCGCCGCCGTGTCTGCTACTTCTCCGGTGACCTTCCCCTGGTAAGACAGACCGCCCCACGCCCTCTCGTTCATGCTCCTGCACTCGCCACACTCGACTGCGTCTAAGCGCGTCATCGTTTTGCCTCGGAGTGAACCACAGCGTCGTCCCCGACAACGACTAGAGCCGCCCGACGCCGTCCCCCACTCCGGCGAGCAATCCCGCTAGAATCAGAGCACCCCTCGACGAGCTGACCATACCTTGAGCATCAGAGCGTCATCGCGATCACTGTAAGCACCCTCACCCTCTCCCTTGCGTTCTGTATCACCGGCGACGACCTCGTCTGAGCGCTGCCGCCAGAGCGCCGCCGCCAGCGCCGCCACTAGATGGCAAGCGTGCTGCGCGCCGTTGGATCTTAATCGTACGCACGCGATAGAATCTTAGCCGAAGGGGTATCGATCTATCTGTGCCGTGCATTGTTAGTTTAATCCTACGGCCAGCATCACTCGATCCACCCAAACCGGTATCGACCAGTAGTTGTGCGACGTGTGGCCAGTCTTTGTTTTAAAACAGAATTGGAAATCAGATTGATTTGCAAATTTGAAACCCTTGTAACTTTTGATCCACACGTCCAAATTTTGCAAACTTTATATCAATAGAATCAGTGGAACAAGCCCTAGCCAACCATGCATTTTGTTTAGTAAAAAGCCTCTGGTAAAATGTTTTTTTTGTAGAAACATTTGTATGCTTATTTAGGATATAAAAATTATTCCAAAATGAATTTTGATTTGAAACCTTTGCAAAATGGTTTGTTGTGAACCTACTGACCCTAGGAACCAACTTATGGTTTTAAAAATGAATTTGGTGAAGATTAGGGTTGATTAATTGAATTAACCCATTTCTAGTCAATTAAAAATATTGATTTTGTTATGGAAATGATTTTGGAGTAAAAACTTTTGGAAAATGATTTGAATCAAACCTACTGACCCTAAACACCAAGTTTGGTGAATCAACAACTTGTTTGGTGAACATTATAAATTTGTTGCTTTGTTAAAAACATTTTCCACCACATAAAATAATGTTTGGATTTAAAAATGACTTATTGACAAAACCCTTTTGCAAATGACTTTGCCACATTAGGAAATGACCACTTTGATCCTTAAAAAGTCTAGAACCTAGTAGAAACCATCTTTGCAAATAAAACTATCTTTTGCATGCTTGCATGCATGACTTGTTTTCTAGTATTTTATGTGTGTGGAATTGTTTGAATATTGGTTGGACTGCTAGTTGATATTGTGTTTGCTTGATTGATTTGTAGTGAAGTTAGAAGAGTGTGAAACTATAAAGATCAAGAAGTGAACCAACATTCCCTACCAAAAAGGCAAGTGACACTATCATCTAAAGTCCTACTATTTTCATTATACTTAGTGGATTTTGAAACATGCATGAAAAGAATTTTTATACTTATGCTATGCTAAATCCTAATAGGATACCCCTATACATTCCTTAGTGAAACAATGTAGTTGTAAAATGCTTAGCCATGCTACATATTTTGAGAAGAGATACATGTTGAGATTTTATAAAGTTGAGAAAAGACTTGTGTTTTTATATAATAAAACAAGTACTCAATGAACCACCTGGGTGGACAAGGATACTTTGAGTTTTGGATAAGGTGGCAACAAAAGGAACCATGTCTATGGCAATCTCTTTGTGTTGTGCACCAAAAGAAAACCACCCAGGAACTTAGAGATTGAACATGTTTCTCCAACTGTGGCTTTCGTGTACAACCACATGCTATTATGGCTTTGGCTTAGTCAACTACATTGGGAAGACCCATGCATTGTCTTCAGGTTACTAAAAATGAGGGAACTCGAAACCCTACATGGGTGCCTGAAGACAAGCTAGCAATGGTGTATGGGAGGACCCTCTGGAAAGACTTCGTCACATTCTCAATCTGCCAGTACTCCATCTTGGTGAGTACCTATCCAGCGGCCACTGGTGGCAACAAGATGAGATTGTGTCATGTGGGTAAAGTGTACAACTTCTGCAGAAGATAAAAATTCTAAGTACTTAGCCATGTCCCCGGTTATGGACAATACTGAGCAACTAAAGCTTGAAGCTATGGGAAATCTCGACATTCCAATTTCTAAAATAATAACTTTTAAGTGATAACAAAAGACTTGAAGCACTTGGTATTTTACCAAGGAGCTCAAGAGATTTGGATAAAAACTTGAAGTACTTGGGGTGTACCAAGGAATTCAAGGGATTTTGATAAGAACTTGAAGCACTTGGGGATTTACCAAGGAACTCAAGAGATTTTGACAAAGACTTGAAACCCTTGGGGATTTACCAAGGAGTTCAAAAAGATTTGACAAAAGATTAAAACCATTTTGAAAAGATAGGATAAATTATTGCTTTCTGCAAAAGGAGCCTGAAACCCTACTTAACCAAATATGCATGTAAAGATAGGATCCACTTATATTCCACATAGTAGTGAAACTTGCCAATACAATTCAAATGTATTGACCCTTGTGGCTGCAACTTATTATGTTGCAGGTTTGTTTGATATTAGTGAAGTTGATTGATTAGGATTACAAGTCTACAACCAACATGTCTGCCTGTGGAACTTTGAAGATGAAGGACTCCATGCTTTATAGATATTCTGTTGCATTGTAATGTAATAGCCAAATGAGCTATGTAAGATGTAATGAATTATTTTATTCCTGGTTATAAATTTGTATTATGACCTTTGTTTTTTGATATTACATCTTAACTGTGGATGCTAGCTATTGATCCAGGGACTAGCATTGTAAACACAGGGGACTCTCTCCCTCTACATCTTGGTCCCAACTTAATGAGTCGTGGACTTCAACTAGGGAGTTGTCAACTTGAATGTTTAGAAAGATCTAGTGGAATCTGCGGACGTTTACATAAGCATACATGCATAGCTCATCCAGTAAGCAAAGATAAAATGTGTATAAGATACAAACACTCACTTGAAGTTGTAAGGAAATAGTATTTCCTTAACAAAATTATTCTCGGTTAAGAACCTGCACATGTCTTCCTCCACGTCCTTGGGGTGATTCTTTAACGAATATTCATTAATGATATATGGGTCAATGAACCCAATGTCGTATCTTCTAGCTCTTTTGCATTCAAGCATCTTCATTCTGCAGAATATAATATCATCATACAAAAGGATATATAGTTAGGATAATACATTAAATGCAATGAACGAGCTGAGCTACAAACTTAATTATAGAAATAAATCACTTATAGATAGTAGCAACCAATGATAGATTTTTCGAGGGCGTGCTGGTTGTATAACTGAAACAGTTCAGTCATTTGAACCTGTATCGAGTATGGTTTGAAGTGATGCTCCTTTCTAACGTCCACTGGAAACCAATATTTCTGATGCTTTTTTCTGCTTGCGACATGTACCGTTCGTGCAGATTTCGCATATGTGTGGATAGACGCGCGAGCTCCTCATTACTAACTAGAGGCTCCCCTTGGACATACTGCCGTACTATCTGACCCACTGGCGTATCTTCATAGCCTAAATATTTACCGAGAGACATATTTGCTTCGGTAGCAAGTGCTTTGGCCTGCGATACAGTGATTCCCATAAGTGCAGCATTATTACGGGCTCTGGGGTCTATTGTTTGCATGTCCATATCCATTTCAGCTCTGAAGGCCTTGTCGAGGTCTGAAATGACTTTGAGCGGGGCAACCGATTGATTCCTCTGTGCTCCGAGCTGGGAAACTTGCTTCCCGCTTTTTGCACTTGTGATTTTTTTCTTCTGTGCTTGCTTAATAATCTCCCGGTCATAGTCTGATTCCAGATTCATCGATATCTGGGATGGTTGATCAAGATAGGACGTTGCCCACTTTTTGGTTTTTTCATTATATACCGGCTTTGGCTCAGGATTTTTGGGTGCAAAATGCGCCTTAACTTGGGCAGCCACATCCGCGTTAGTTTCCTCATCGGTATTGTTGGAAGAGCCGGCGGGATGTCGACTATCTTCTCTGTTTGACCTTTCTTCGAAGTGGGGCGCGGGGGACCGTCGAACTTCCGTTTCTTCGACGAGGTAGTAGTATTGCACGGAGGCGGAGGCAGAGATCGAGTATTGCGCGGAGGCGAAGATCGAGTTGATGTACTCCTGCTACGGCGATCGTCAGCGGGGCGGGGTGGACTTGGAGGTTGGCTAAAATCGGGTTGGGGTGGACTTGGAGGTTGACGATATTCGATGCGGGGTGGACTTGGATTCCTCAGAGTAGGTGGCCTTGGCGCTGAGCCTAGAAACTTGATGTACTTCTTATTCCATAGAATGATGTTGCGCTTGACATCTCCTCGTTTCGTAAGGCCTTCAGGCGTAGCAATTTCAATCTCTAGGTCCAAAAAATCCTCCACTATGTCATCCACCGTGACACGAGCATAGCCTGGTGGAATCGGAAGTGAATGGTGGAGTGCTCCAGGTAGACAAGGTAAAGCAGTGCCGATCACCACCTTGAAGGACAGGTTGTTCATTGGCTGATGTAGCTCACATTGTGCCATCTCTCTGACATCATCTACGGGGTAGTGAGGAGCCGGTGCATCATCCAACAGTGCTTAATCATCAGCCCGGACCTCCGTGGAAGCCACGCTGCTTCTCCGCTGGCTAAGATCCAATGCAGGATCATCAGCCCGCGGGTGAGTTAAAGATGACCTTTGGCTAATTTCATGCATGAGGTTCTTCAGATCAGCTAGGTCCTACTCTACCCTAGAGATCCGGTCTGCCTCCCAGTCCTTCTTTCTCTGACGGCTTCTGTAACTGGCATCATACTGAGGAAACTCTTTCTTCCACAAGACACCGACGCCTTTGCCTCGTGTTCTTCCTCCCTTTTCAGGATTCCCTAGGGCGCGTGTCAGCTCGTCGTTCTCTCTCTTGGGACAGAACAATCCCAATTGAGCATCGTTCATTGCTTGAATAAGGTCGTTGGAGGGTTTTAGAATTTTATCATGAAATAATGTCTTCCCTGTTTCTGGGTCCAAGGATCCCCCGTGCCCGTACCACCAGTTCTTTCACCTCTCGGGCCATCGATCTGTACCAGGAGTGATGCCTCTAGCCCTCATGTTCTTCTCCATAGTTTCCCACTTAGGGACGACATTCTTGTAGACACCTATCCCCATTTTTTTATGGTATTTCTTTATGGCAGCATTTAACGCGTTCTTTGCCGACTTTGCCTTTGCTTTATCAGATTGCTTGTACTTTACAAAATCAGGCCACTGTTCTCTCAACTTCTTGTTTACTCCTTTGAAGTCTGGAGTTTTCTTTTTCGTGACATATTTCGCGTATAAACTTTTCTTGTGGTTCCGGTACAGTTCAGCCATCTTGCTCAGAGCCCACTCCTTCACTTTCGCTCTCTTTTCAAGCCCACACGACCTTGGGGTAATACCATCTACCTCAAATTATTCATACTCTGGAGGTAGTATGAAATGCGCTAGGAGCTTCTACCAAAGGTCATCTTTGGCATCATCAGTGACATAGTTGTTGGATTCTTCATCGAGTTTCTTTGACTGATTCCATTCTTCGATGGTGATCGGCAGGTTGTCCCTAACAAGGACCCCGCATTGATTTATAAACATCCTCCGGTGCTTCTCTGGAGCAATCGGTTCACCATCATCATCTATTTCTTCGATGGTGAACCTTTGATTACCATCCAACTTTTTGTTCGGCCCTCATTTCGTTCGAGCTGTCGATTGCTTCGATCTGGTGGGCTAAAAGAAGAAGAGAGAGAGGGTGATTAATATATATCTAGATCAGTTAATGAATATAGGTAACACGAGGCTTTATATATATAGGCGGATCCTGTCGAGGGGCCATCATTATTGTTGTTATTTGTTTGCCCTTTGTCCATCTGGTCTTCCCCTTGGTACATTAGGTTTTCCTCTAGTCCATCACCGGATGGATTCAGATATGAGGATATCTCTTCCTCAAGCAAAAAATCTTTGTTAGTAGTAATATTAAGAGGAATTTCACCTCTTATCATGCCCTGAAGAAAACCTTCACCGATGCGACCAGGATCTTCGGATGGATCCATGACTTAATTATCTATAATAAAAAGAGAGTTAAACAGGTTAGAACAAACAATAACCCTAATAACGAAAAAAACAATAACCCTAATATTATTTGCGGTAAAACAATAATCTTAATAACTAAAAAAAACCCTAATATAAAAAAACTATAACAAATCCTAATAATCTTAACTATAAAAAAAACTATAGAAAAAACTATAACAAAAAACCCTAATAATCCTAATTATAATCCTAACTATAAAAAAACTATAGAAAAAACTATAACAAAAAACCCTAATAATCCTAATTATAATCCTATTTATAATAATCCTATCTATAAAAATCTATAGAAAAAACTATAACAAAATAATTATAATTAATCCTAACACTCTAGATAATTATAATTAAAATAATTATAATTAATCCTAACTCTAGCTAGAAAAAACTATAACAAAATAATTATAATTAATCCTAACCCTAGCTAACAATATAATCCTAATCCTAATAACAAAAACTATAATTCTAAATAACAAAAACTATAATCCTAACCCTAGATAACTAATAATTACAAAAAAAAACACCCTCCGCCTGGACCCCTCCCTCGAGCACCAATCGATGCCGACGGCAGCGCGCGGCGGGGCGGCGCGCGGCGGCACGGCGAGGCAGCGCCGGCGAGGCGGCGAGGCGCGCGACGCTCGGCGGCACGAGAGAAGGCTAGTGGCGAGGCGGCGCGCGGTAGAGTGGAGGCACGCCGGAGCACGCACGGCGGAGCGGCACAGCAGTGGCGGACAGTACCTCCCTGCGTGTTCGTCTTCGTCTGTGCGCGCGTGCTTCGTCTTCGTCGAGGAATGCCAAGTGCTGGGCAGAACCTCCTGGCATGCAGAATATATAGGGACACACCCTTTAGTCCCGGATTAAGCCACCGCCCGGGACTAAAGGGTCTTTAGTCCCGGGCCGTGGCTTAACCTGCAACTAAAGACCCCCCCTTTAGTCACGGGTTAAGCCACGACCTAGGACTAAAGGGTTCTTTCGGCTGTTTCGTTTTCGCACGCGCAGGCACCCTTTAGTCCCGGGTCCAGCCACGACCCCGTGACTCATTAATTTTTGTAAATTTTCTTTTTTAATTTAAATTAAATATAAAACTTTGGAAAATCATATCTTTTATTGTAAAAATCCAAATAAAACAAATAATATGTCTATTATTATAAAAAAAAATAAAGAATCTTAATATAATATCCATTTATCTGTTTGCATCATTTATAAATTATTTCATTTGTAAATTTCTTTTTTAATTCAAATCAAATATAAAACTTTGGAAAATCATATCTTTTATTGTAAAAATCCAAAAAAACAAACAATATGTTTATTATTATCAGAAAAATATAAAGATCTTAATATAATATGCATTTATATGTTTGCATCATTTATAAATTATTTCATTTTTAAATTTCTTTTTTTAATTCAAATCAAATATAAAACTTTGGAAAATCATATATTTTATTGTAAAAATCCAAATAAAACAAATAATATGTCTATTATTATCAGAAAAATATAAAGAATCTTAATATAATATCCATTTATCTGTTTGCATCATTTAAAAATTATTTCATTTCTAAATTTCTTTTTTTAAATTCAAATCAAATATAAAACTTTGGAAAAAATCATATCTTTTATTGTAAAAATCCAAATAAAACAAATAATATGTCTATTATTTTCAAAAAATATAAAGAATCTTAATATAATATGCATTTATCTGTTTGCATCATTTATAAATTATTTTATTTGTAAATTTCTTTTTTTAGTTCAAATCAAATATAAAACTTTGGAAAATCATATCTTTTATTGTAAAAATAAAAAAAAAAATATGTTTATTATTGTCAGAAAAATATAAAGATCTTAATATAATATGCATTTATCTGTTTGCATCATTTATAAATTATTTCATTTGTAAATTTTCTTTTTTAATTCAAATCAAATATAAAACTTTGGAAAATCATATCTTTTATTGTAAAAATCCAAATAAAATAAATAATATGTCTATTATTACCAAAAAATATCAAGAATCTTAATATAATATCCATTTATCTGTTTGCATCATTTATAAATTATTTCATTTGTAAATTTCTTTTTTTAATTCAAATCAAATATAAAACTTTGGAAAATCATATCTTTTATTGTAAAAATCCAAAAAAACAAATAATATGTTTATTATTATTAGAAAAATATAAAGATCTTAATATAATATGCATTTATCTGTTTGCATCATTTATAAATTATTTCATTTGTAAAATTCTTTTTTTAATTCAAATCAAATATAAAACTTTGGAAAATCATATCTTTTATTGTAAAAATCCAAATAAAACAAATAATATGTCTATTATTATCAGAAAAATATAAAGAATCTTAATATAATATCCATTTATCTGTTTGCATCATTTATAAGTTATTTCATTTGTAAATTTCATTTTTTAATTTCAAATCAAATATAAAACTTTGGAAAATCATATCTTTTACTGTAAAAATCCAAATAAAACAAATAATATGTCTATTATTATCAGAAAAATATAAAGAATCTTAATATAATATCCATTTATCTGTTTGCATCATTTGTAAATTATTTCATTTGTAAATTTCTTTTTTAATTCAAATCAAATATAAAACTTTGGAAAATCATATCTTTTATTGCAAAAATCTAAATGAAACAAATAATATGTCTATTATTATTAGAAAAATATAAAGAATCTTAATATAATATCCATTTATCTGTTTGCATCATTTATAAATTATTTCATTTGTAAATTTCTTTTTAATTCAAATCAAATATAAAACTTTGGAAATCATATCTTTTATTGTAAAAATCCAAATAAAACAAATAATATGTTTATTATTATCAGAAAAATATAAAGAATCTTAATATAATATCCATTTAGTCCTGGTTGTAGTCAAAGACCGGGACTAAAGATATTTCCCGCCATTTCCTACCTCTTCGCCCCAAGTTTTCCCGCACTTTCCTTTCTACGAGAGCTTTTAGTCCTGGTTATAGTCACTAACCGGGACTAAAGATATTTCCCGTCATTTCCCAAATCTTCACGCCAAGTTTTCCCGCCCTTTCCCTCTATATCTAGGGCGATCGCGCCATGGCTATCCACACATCCACACCTTCCTCTCTTAGAACAATGGGAAATGCCTACTGGGCCATTCTGACCCTCGAGGAGACCGAGGCGCTGTGCGCCTCCAACTACCCTTGTCCGCCAGGCTACCGGCTGCCCGCCGACTGGATGCTGAGTGCTGGAGGGGTTCCTATCCCTCATATCCCTCAAGGTTCCGCACACCAGGCGGCCATCACAAACCACTTCTACCACGAGCTCACACCGGAGGAGCGGATGGTCCCCAGTGGGATCCCGATAACTACGACACCTGGAATGCCTTCTTCGCTAATAGTCGGGAAAGGGAGCTCACCAGGTACGAGGGTGATGGCTCGCCTCCGGTGAACCACAATGAAACCGGCCATCGTCTATGGTGGGCGAACCGTACTATCATCGGAGTGATGCGCTACATCGTCGGGGGAGACCATCCTCGTCTACGGTGCCTACGAGTCCACCCGCCACAGAGCCACAAAAAGGCCCCACACCCACCCGGTGGTAGCGGCATCATCTTCCAGGAGACCCCTCCCCCGCCTGCCATGAATCCAAGGCTGGAATGGACCCTGGTATATGCCATGGCTGGGCCCCGGAGTGGCAGGTGACGATGACGATGACGAAGAAGACCCTGAAGCTGCGTACTATATGACTAGGCATGATTATGACTAAAGGGGGCAGCTTTAGTCCTGAGTGTTAGCTAGTCCCGGTTTGCCCCAGTTTTTAATATTAATAAATGTCTTGAGTGTTACCTAAATATGAAGATGTTGTATTTAGAGGAAAAGGCCTATAAATAGAGCAGGCTGGATCGAGCAGCCTATAAATAGAGGGAAATGCCTATAAAGAGAGGGTTCATCTTTAGTACCGGTTGGAGAAACCAACCACGACTGAAGGGATTGCGGTAGACTGGGCCAGGCAACACTAATAATAGGGGTGAGTGTCGACATTATGTCGTGCGGCTTGTACCTTGTCCCGGATGGTGTCACCAACCGGGACTAAAGATGAACCTTTAGTCTCGGTTGGATACACCAACCGGGACAAAACATGAGTCATCACTAATAATAGGGGTGAGTGTCGACATTATGCCGAGCTGCTTGTACTATAAATAGACATCCTTGTGAGTCCAGTCCTCCAACCAGTTGGAGGCATCTCCAATATGGTTTTCGAGAGCAGGGACACCACTATGGCCAGTTTCAGGGAGATGTTGCCAGAGCCCAGTCCTCCGGCATCTCCAAGAAACTGGTCATAGATGCACTCCCTAATATGTGAAATTAGTTAGCTCCCAGGCGTATTGATCTAGTTAGAGAAGTTACAAGCTGCAAGATGGTTTTCGAGAGCAGGGACACCACTACGGCCAGTTTCAGGGAGATGCCGCCGGAGCCCAGTCCTCCGGAATCTCCAAGAAACTATTCATAGAGGCACTCCCTAATATGTGACCTCACGCGTTTGGAGATCAGATCTTAATGGTAAGTATCAATCGGGACTAAAGGCCCTCCTTTAGTCCTAGTCCAGCTATAAAACAGGACTAACACACTCAAGATTGTTTGCAAACAACACTATAAAAATGGACACATGGAGCATCTTCACTCATAAAATGTTACAATTATTACATATCATTTCTTCTCGTGTGTTCCTGTTTGATCCCGTCGTATCCATGGAGCATCTTCATTCATTATGCTTAGGTCATCCTTCACCGCGAATGGCGGAATTTCATGAAACTTATCACAATATTCTGACATGTCTATCTTGTCCTCCACTCCCACGATGTTTCTTTTTCCTGAAAGAAATATGTGGCGCTTTGGCTCATCGTCTGATGTATTCTTTTTCTTATTTTTTCTTTTTCTAGGTTTGGTGGACATGTCCTTCACATAGAAAAACTGAGCCACATCATTGGCTAGGACGAATGGTTCGTCTAAGTACCCAAGATTGTTGAGATCCAATGATGTCATTCCGTATTTCTTGTCTACCTCAACCCCTCCTCCTGTCAGCTTGACCCATTTGCACCGAAACAAGGGGACCTTAAAAGTAGGTCCATATTCAAGTTCCCATATCTCCTCTATGTAACCATAATATGTGGTCTTTGACCCATTGTTGTCTGTTGCATCAAAGAGGACACCACTGTTTTGGTTGGTGCTCTTTTTATCTTGGGCTATCGTGTAAAATGTATACCCATTTATCTCGTACCCTTGGAAAGTCGATATAGTCGAGGATGGTGACCTAGACAACAAGTATAGCTGATCTCCAAGAGTGTTGTTTTTGATGAGATGTTGCAACCAACCGCCAAAACTCTTCATGTGTTCATCTCTAATCCAAGAGTCATGCTTTCTAGGGTTGTTGGAGCGTAAGATTTTCTTGTGATCCTCGATATATGGGGCTGCCAAGATAGAATTCTGTAGAACAGTGTAATGTGCTTCGGTGTAAGAATGTCCGTCCCTACATATTATTGATTTCCTTCCTAGAGTACCCTTTCCATTCAGTCTCCCCTCATACCGCGATTGAGGAAGACCAATCGGCCTAAGGTTAGGAACAAAGTCAACACAAAATTCAATGACCTCCTCTGTTCCATAGCCCTTGGAGATGCTTCCTTCTGGCCTAGCATGGTTACGAACATATTTCTTTAATATTCCCATGAATCTCTCAAAGGGAAACATATTGTATAGAAATATAGGACCGAGAATGGAAATCTCTTCGACTAGGTGAACCAGCAGGTGCGTCATAATATTGAAGAAGGATGGTGGGAACACCAACTCAAAACTGACAAGACATTGGACCACATCATTCTGTAACCGCGGTAGATCTTCAGGATTAATTATCTTCTAAGAGATTGTATTGAGAAATGCACAAAGCTTCACAATGGGTACTCGAACATTATCTGGTAGAAGCCCCCTCAATGCAATCGGAAGCATTTGCGTCATAATCACGCGGCAGTCATGAGACTTTAGGTTTTGGAACTTTTTTCTGCCATATTTATTATTCCCTTTATATTCGACGAGAAGCCAGACGGGACCTTAATACTGCTTAGGCATTCAAAAAATATTTCCTTCTCTTGTTTGGTAAGAGCGTAGCTGGCATGACCTTGAATACATTCTGGATGCAGGCCATCTGGGTCTTTCATACGTTGATGGTCCTTTCGTGTTTCTGGTGTATCTTTTGTCTTCCCATACACGCCCAAGAAGCCTAGCAGGTTCATGCAAAGATTCTTCGTCACATGCATCACATCGATTGCAGAGCGGACCTCTAAGAATTTCCAATATGGTAGCTCCCAAAATATAGATTTCTTCTTCCACATGGGTGCGTGTCCTTCAGCGTCCTTCGGAACAGATTTTCCACTAGGACCCTTTCCAAAGGTTACCATTTGATCCAAATCTTTGACCATATCCAGTACGCTCCTTAGGCTTCGTCTGGTGACATGCTAGACCGTTGAAATGCTTGCCTTTCTTTCTTAAGGGATGCTTGGCCAAAAGAAATCAACGATGCTCATTGTATACATTCTTCTTACAATGTTCCAAATATATACTTTCAGTCTCATCTAAACAGTGTGTGCATGCATTGTATCCCTTGTTTGACTGTCCTGAAAGGTTACTAAGAGCAGGCCAATCATTGATTGTTATGAAAAGCAATGCTCGAAGGTTAAATTCTTCCTGCTTGTGCTCATTCCACGGGCGTATCCTGGGTTCATGCCACAACTGTAAAAGTTCTTCCACTAATGGCCTTAGGTACACATCAATGTCGTTATCGGGTTGCTTCGGACCTTGGATCAACACTGGCATCGTAATGAACTTCCGCTTCATGCACAACCAAGGAGGAAGGTTATAGATGCATAGAGTCACGGGCCAGGTGCTGTGACTGGAGCTCTGCTCCCCAAAGGGATTCGTTCCAACTATACTTAGACCAAAACTTAAACTCCTTGCGTCATCTGAAAAGTCCAGGTACTTTCTATCGATTTTTCTCCATTGCGACCCATCAGCGGGGTGTCTCAACATCCCGTATGACTTACGTTCCTCTTTATGCCATCACAACAACTTGGCGTGCTATTTGTTTCTGAATAAGCATTTCAACCGTGGTAATATAGGAGCATACCACATCACCTTGGAAGGAACCCTCTTCCGGGGGGGGGGGGGGTCGCCCTCAACGTCACCAGGGTCATCTCGTCTAATCTTATACCAAAGTGAAGTGCATACCGGACATGCATCCACATTCTCATACTCCTCACCACGGTAGAGGATGCAGTTATTAGGGCATGCATATGTATCTTATGAACCTCTAAACCTAGAGGGCATACAACCTTCTTTTCTTCGTACATACTGGCGGGCAATATGTTATCTTTTGGAAGCATATTCTTCATCATTTTCAGCAACTTTTCAAATGAGGAGTCAGGTATAGAACACTCAGCCTTCCATCGTAGCAATTCCAGTGTGCTGCCCAACTTTTTTAGACCATTTTTGCAATTTGGTTACAACAACTTTTTGTGATCCTCTAACATGTGATTGAACTTCTGCCTATCCTTTTCAGTTTCACAATCTCTTCATGCATCAGCAATGGTCCGACCAAGATCATCAGCGGGTTCATCATGTGTCTCTTCTTCATCCTCCCCTTTAGCATCCCCCATGGAAGTATCTCTGTACTCAGGGAAACCATGATAGTTGTCATCCTCCTCCTCTTCTTCATTGTCTTCCATTATAACCCCTCTTTCTCCGTGCTTGGTCCAACAATTATAACTGGGCATGAAGACGAACTTCAACAGGTGGCTGTGAAGGGTTTTTGAGTCAGAGTAATCCTTATGATTCCTACATCCATTACATGGACAGAATACAAAACCATTGCGTTTTTTTGCATCAGCAACACGGATGAATTCATGCACGCCATTAATGAACTCGCTAGAGTGTCGGTCAGTACCGTACATCCATTCCCGGACCATCTGCATTATAGTAAAAGTATATCAAAAACCATTACACAACATGATAAAATTATTACAAGTTATATTGAGAGCTTCTAGAGCATTAATTTTGAATTTTGAAAAATTTACATGCACCAATTTTTGAATTGGAGAAAACAACCAACATGATAAATGTGGAGTTTTTTATTATTGTTCTATCAGTGAAAACCTCATTCCATTCTAAGCTCTGAAACTCTAAAATTACACATTTCAATTTTCAGTAACTATGTGCCTAATCAAAATTTGTTACACATATATATCAAAATCCTTCTAGCTACTTCTAGAGCATGCATGCATTGATCCATATCTCTATACTTCTAGAGCATTATAGAGCTAAAGTAGCAATAAGAGATGAAAGAATGAAGTTCTAACCTTTTAAAGCTTTGGATTTAGGTGTTGCAAACTAAATCTTGAGAAAAAAATGGCATGAACTCTCTTGCTTCTTTTAGAAAAATGGAAACCATATGCTTTAGGGAAGCACGACAGGAAGCAGAATATATAGTGGTGGAAAACTAGTCCTGGGCCGTGATACGACCTGGGACTAATAGTCCACGAAAGGACCAGCTGGCCTGCTCCAGGTTATTAGTCCCGGGCCGTATTACGGACCAGGACTAATGACCTGGTCCGGCCCGGGACTAGTGACTACGGCCGTTTCTAGCCGTTAGAGGCCTCACGGCCGGGACTAGTGCTCCCACTAGTCGCGGGCTGTGCCAGGCCGGGACTGCTGGCCTTGTTCACGTCAAACCGAAGATGGTTTTTCCAGTAGTGTCTATGGAAGAAAGTGTACTACCCCATTACTATGGAATGGTGTTGGAGAAAGAAACTTGTTTGGGCCAGAATTAATCAAGGAAGCTGAAGAGAAATTCAAGTTGGTAAAGGACAGATTGAAGATAGCATAGTCCCGACAGAAGAGCTACGCAGATCCAAAGCATAGAGAAGTCACCTATGAGGTGGGTGGTAGAGCATATCTTAGAGTATCACCACTTCGTGGGTTGAAGAGATTTGGAGTCAAAGGAAAATTGGCACCAAGATATGTTGGACCATTCAAGATTCTGAGTCATGAAGGAGAAGTGGCATATGAGATTGAATTACCCGAATCATTGTCTGCCGTTCACAATATGTTTCATGTGAGTCAGCTGAAGAAATTCCATCCAGAGATGGAAGAGACTTCTTTGAAGGATACTATACCTTTGGAGGAGGTCCAATTGGAAAGTGATCTCACTTATGAAGAAAAACCTATCAAGATTCTTGAGACTGCAAAAAGAGTTACACGGACAAATACTATCAAATTCTACAAAGTTCAGTGGAACCATCATTACGAAGAAGAAGCAACAGGGGAAAGAGAAGATGACCTTCGGAAAGACCACCCTCACCTATTTGCTAGCTAATCCGAATCTCGAGGGCGAAATTCACCTTAAGGGGGTTAGATTTGTAACATCCCAAAAATCATTGACGAGGTTTAATCTCGTCAATGCCCATTGTTATGGACTTGGGTTTTGGAGAAGATGGGGATGCTGGAGATCGCGGAACGGTTAGAAAACAAGCAACACGGGACACGAGGTTTACCCAGGTTCAGGCCCCCGGAGGGAAAACCCTACTCCTGCTTGTCTGCTCTTGATTACGGCGGAACCGGTGATTACAGGGGTGCGCAGATGCAATCTGGCATGGAGGTGTGTATGCGAAAGTATGAGTCGAGAGATCTAGGTCGTGCCCTCCTAGCCTTTATATAGACTCAGGCAGGTCCCAGGCACAGACCTAGTCGGTTACAGGTTTTAGGGTTTACCCCTTTGAATTTCCTATCTACTCTAGTCTTGCTCTCCAAGGATCCGAAGGCGTCATGGGCCTTGGCCACCCGAAGGTCTTCATGGGCCGGCGTATATTTGCCGTGGTCCTTCCTTGGGCTAGACCAGGTATGCTGAGATCATGTACCCGCGGGGTGTAACCAGGTCAGTAGCTCCCGAGTGATCAGTCGAATCATAGATTCGGCTGAGGACTCTTCAATCCTTCGGGTGCAACTATGTATTTCAAGAGTTCATGTGTAGGGATTGTTGATGCGTGTGCCTGACTCACCCGACAGATCAGGGTCAGTTAACTGTCTTAGGACGAAACAACATGATCTTCTTCAGGTTCGAGTCCCTCAACTCGAACCTGGAACATGTGCTGGCGTAATTCGACTCAGGCCACGGAGGACTTACAAGAGTGGAATTCCAGTGATTTTAATTTATGTACCCAACACGTCCGTCGGTATTTTTCATCGCGCCTGTTGGCACGGATTTATACTAGCAGAGCGCAGTCATGTGCGTTACCAGGCCATCAGATGTTATCTGTAGGTCTTATCTTTGCGTCGCAAACACAGCATCCGATTTTTTATCACCGCGGAGGTGTTTTGGGTGGCCAAGGAGAAATGTTGCTCACTTAGCATTTAATTGGGGCAAAGTTGCCGAAAAAATGTTGCATGATGATCCAAAGGATCACAGTCGAAGAATTCATAGGGTGCGCGGCCAGCGCTCCCTATGGGAGTAGCCCCCGAGTGTCTGTTCGAGTCGTAGACTCGAGCAGAGACTTTAATTTAGCCGTTGTTTGGCTTCAGGTCCGTAGGACACAAATTTTTCGGATGCTTGAATACGTCCTCCCTATGGGAGTAGCCCCCGAGTCCGTAGTGGAGTCGCAAACTCGACGTAGGACTCGAAGAAAACAATTCAGTGCTATAATGTGTTGTTCATTTTCCGGGTGCGCGGCCAGCGCTCCTGATAGGAGTAGCCCCCGAGTAATTAGTCGAATCGTAGATTCGAGTGAGTACTATTAACTTTTGAAGCCGAAGAAGTTGTGACTGTTGCTAGTATGGCTTTTGATGACGTCAGTGCTGACGATCGATGACCTCAAGCGTCTACTGCGCCAGAGATGATTTGACTGGACGAACATGGGTCCCACTTTCTGACATTGAATTGACCGGTCACACGCGTCGTGGAGATAATTACGGTGTCGCATCGATTTCCGCGCGTAGTGGACGGTGTGTTAGCGACGGTTCGTTGCGATGCTGACACCTGTATGGCCAGATCCTGCCGTTGGCGCTAGGTCTTCTTGATGGACGGTTGTCGTGCATCGTCTTTGTCTTTATAATCATTAGGGGAAAACATTAGTTTCTTTTCACCGCAGCTATTCTTGTTTCACTGCTCCCTTGTTCTTCTGAGAATTCTTTGCTGCGCGCTGGAATATCCTCGGACATTTCCTTCATCCATCCTACGTTCTCACCGTCGGCGCCTCCGTACCGAAATGGGGAAGGCGAAGAAATCTTCGTCTGTGGTTGATACCAGCGCTGCTGGGGGGAAAAAGAGTACCGCCGCCACCCGTGTCACTGACGGTGGCTGGCGGCGATCGGAGACGCGGGAGAGTGATCTCCGCAAGCTTCGTGAGTGGGGCTTGATCCCGCAGGATAGGGAGGCCGTCCATCTCCCAGGCAACGAGGTAATTCCCCGCCCCCCGTTGGGTTTCGGGTTATGTTTGTTGCCTTTGTCCTTCGGGGCTTCTCCTTCCCAGTCCACGACTTCCTTCGTGGACTGATTTTTCTTTATGACATCCAGCTGCACCATCTTCCCCCCAATTCTCTTCTGCAAATTGCTTGTTTCATCACTTTCTGCAAGTGCTGGCTCGGTATCAAACCGCACTTTGGCCTCTTCCAGAAACTCTATTCCGTGAAGAGGCAATCCGGTTCGGATGGTGTTTATCCCATTGGGGGTTGCATCATCTCCCTCAAACCTAATCTGCTTTTATTTTCTTTTTCCATGTCCGAATCTGTCCAGTACTGGCCGAGGCGATGGTTTTATATCCACAGTGGCTGGGTAGGATTTTGGTCTTGCTCCTTTCGACCCTTCACAAAAGATCGAGCCGAAGAGGTCCTGGAAAAACCAGATCTTGGATTGCGAGGTCGCGGAGATAGAGTCTCTCTATCGCCGGGTGGAGGATCTCCAGCTGATTCCTGATAAGGAGGTGAACGGTGTGGTTATCATTTATACCTTCCTGAAATGTCGGGTGCAACCGCTCCAAGCTAGGGCGCACCCGATGTTCCTTTACGCTGGGCGTCGTGACCCGACGAGGGTTTCGGCTGAAGAATTCTCCAGGGGAGATCTTGACGGTGTCCTTCGCCCGCTGCTGAAGTTCAAGGCTAGAGAGGATATCCCAGGGAAGTCGCTAACTTCTCCGTTCTCTGCTTCGCGTCCTGTTCCCCAGGTGTAGATCCGGGTCGTGCGCGTAGCGCTATTTTCGACGCATTGTGTTTGTATTTGTTTGCTAACAAATTTGCTTCGCCTGTGCAGGAGTTCAAGGTGCCGGGAATGTTGCCACCGCTTCCCGAATTGTTTCCGGCTGCACCGGACAATGAGGTAGTGGATTCCATGTCCGAGCTACCATCGGCACGGTATCCGGCTGAAGAGGCCAATGAGTCGAGCGAGGACCATACCCGCAAGCGGACACGGAGCTCCAGCGAGTCTTCGGATGCCTCGACTCCTCCAACTCCTAGGAAGCCACTGTGCCTTGACCGTCATAGTGATGGGCATGGGGGTTCTTCCTCTCCGATTCCTGCCGTTCCTGTGCGGGCTGTGGCGCCACACCCGCCGGCAAAGCGAAAGAAGGAAGAGAAGAAGGAAGAGAAGAAAGAGGAGAAGAAGGTCCGCAGGACCCTTCCCGTCTTCGACCTGAGCGAGCTTGACTCGTAAGTTTATTTTAGTCCTGTGTTGTCTTTTTTTTGCCTGTTTCTTTGTACTTGTGCTAATTTGTCTTTGTGCAGCCACTCTTCCAATGATTCTTCCAGCGATGGTGCTCGAGAGATGATGGGGGAGTCGAAACTCGTGCTTCCTCCTCCTCAGACGGTGGCCACCTCTGAAGGCGTTGCTCCAGATCCTTCTCTGTAGGAGGTTCGGGTGGTTGCGCCTTAGAAGGCTGCAAGCGTACCTTCAGCATCGCCGTCTAATCATGTAAGTAAACTCTACCTCTTGCCACGGGGGGAGCCCCCGAGCCTGTTTTGGGTGATTTTGGGTTTATCTCTTTTGTCCTTACCTCGGGGGGAGCCCCCGGGCGTCTTTTGTCGTTTTCTTTCGATTCTCGAGGGGGCCCCCCGAGTATTTTCGTATGTGTGACTTTCTTCTACTCGTTCTTTTTGGGCGTAGCCCCCGAGCCCTTCTTGTGACTAGTAGTTCTTCTTTCTTCAGCCTTTTGTGCAAGATGACAATCGACTGGTGCAGCAGCACCTAGCGCTGGAGGCCAACCTCAAACAGCTGCAAGGTACTTTTTATGCCTTGGTCTTTGTTTCTTCTTGTATTCTTGTCCTGTTATCCGACACTTGTTTTCGTTATTGCAGAGGATCACAACACCTCTCTTCACGAGATTGATGCTCTCAAAAAGAGCCTTGGTCAAGTGGAGAAGAAGGCCGAGGTCGCCGTTGGGGCCAGGGAGCGCCTCGAGCTGGAGTTGGCTCATGCGGTCGAGGCGAAGGAGCGCCTACAACAGGAGGCTACGGACCGCGAGGAGCAGCTTGCCACTGCCGCGGCTGCGCGTGAAAGAGAGGTGGCTGGAAAGCTTATGGCGGCTGCCAAGGCTGTTTCGGGTGAGTATCTTCACCTTCGTCTTTTTTGGTTTTCTTGTCTTTCTTTTGTGGTGCTTTCGTTCATTCCTCATCTTTTTTGTCTCAGATGCCGCAGGCATCGAGTTTAACCACGGTGCTCTGGAGCACGGGAGTGCTCTAGATGATGCTACTTCAGCGGTCGAAGATCGCTGCAGCACTGTCGTCAACTCGCTCGCCAAGGCCAAGGAGGTCCTTGGGTGCTTCTACAAGGAGCTTATCCCCAAGGGCGCGGCCCTTGATGATGTTGACGCTCTGGCGGAGGCATTGTCAGCCAAAGCACCTGCGGCGTACAAGCGCAAGCAGAAAGGCATCGGCGCATCCGTCTGGCTGGCGATGGCCTTGGCGGCTGGAGCGGAGCTGGACCTTCCTCAGGTCACTTCCCAGATGCCGACGACTGCTGATGGGTCCAAGGTAGCCTTCGCTACCTATGCTGCTCGCTGTAAGCGTTATGGGCCGAAGCTGATTGATCTGCTGGCCGAGTACGCTCTACGGCAGCAGGGGGAAGCCAAGGTGAGGCAATCCGGCTCCGAGGCGACTCAGGGTGCCGCGTCGTAGGCGTTGTAGCTGTAGGATAGTTGTAGCTTGTTTTGTTGTAAATATTTAGATGAACAATCTTTGCGCCACGTAGTGGCTTTTGCTGCTCTTAATGAATTTGATGAGTTCTGTGCTCCTTTATCTGCGTGTTCATGCCCTTGCCTTTCTGTTGATCTAGGGCCCTTCGGGTGGTGATCCCGTGGACACCTCGCCTGCAACGCGGCTGCGGCCATCTTTGGATGATTCGTCGCAGCTTGCGTTTCTTCGAGATCGTATTCGCAGTCTCGAAAAAGAGTTGCTTGGGATGCGTGGCCATGCCGACGTTTGTAAGTCCAAAGAGGATCGAGGTGCTGCCAGAGAGGAGTACTTGATGGCGGAATTGCTTCGATTGTCTGAGCAGCTTCAGTGTAAGTTTTTCGAGCTGCTGCTCATTTCTTCGGATGCGCCTGCTGGCCTTGCATCTTACTTTTGTGCAAGTGTTGCAGGTGCTAACCTTGCTCCAATGGAGGAGAAGGAGCATGTTGCTGTTCGAGTCAATTGCTTGACTCAACAGGACAGGGAAGCCGGCGGGTTCTTCTGGATGGATCGTGACCGTGCCATGGTTCTGGCGACGGTGCAAGATCGCGTTCACCAAGTATCGCGGGTGCTTCTGTAACATCCCTAAAATCATGTTTCAAACTCATGCATATCATCTATGCATCCATAATCATATGAATTGCATTTCAAACAAATCATTTCAAAACAGAAGCATTTATGTTTATTATTTCATGTAAGTTTGCTCTAGCTTAGTGCCATCTTCGAATGAGAAGAGTACTTGTTTTGATTCAGTAAGGTTTGAAATTCAAACTTAGGCACCATCAAAATTTTGAACAAAGTTTCAAAACAAAATGAATTTATAAAACCAATATTATGCCTATTATATATATATCATAAAGTCTTCGTTTTATTTTATTTTCATTTGGGCAAAGTGTTTTGAATAAACAGTGGTGTTTGACACACATATGAGTGCAAGGTTTTCAGTATAAAAACCTAGAGAAGTTTTGAATTCAAACTCATTTGATTTGGATTTGAAAATCATTTCAGAAAATCAAAACAGAAAAAGAAAAGGAGAAAAGAAATAGAAAAAGGCCAGCGCCAGCAATTTAGCCCAGCAACAGACGCATCCCACTAAGCCCACCCGGGTTCCCCCTCTCTCCTTCTCACTCACAGACGAACCCGCTGAGAGACTGACGCCAGGACCCCACCCCCTCTCTGTTTAACTCGCTGACGAGTGGACCCTGCGACCACGTCGTCTTCGTCGTCAATCACGCGCGGCCGCGACGCTCGCTCCGCCGTTACCTCGCCGCAATCAGTACGCGCTTAATTGCCATTGATACGCAACGCGATCCTCGTCCCTACTCCGCCTACTTAACCCCCACCTCTCTGCGACCATTTCCCCTCACTCAGCTCTTCCACATCGCGACCAGGCTGCCCACAATCGCACTTGCGTCGCCACTGTACCGAGCCACTCCGGCGGGCGATTCTGGTAAGCTCCGACCGCCCTCTGCCTCTGGTTCAAACGAGCGTGACCGCCACGTCCTTGTGCACCTACTAACACCCCTGGTTTGCCTGCTCGTGACCCATGTCGCCGTCCTCGTTCATGCCCGTAACCACCAGAGCCGCCGCTCGACTCCGACGTGCGATTCAGGTACGATGAGACCGCCCCTTGCCTCCCCTTTGGTACAGTCTTGTTCGCCAGGCCCTTGCGCATCACCTAAACCCTCTGGCTTGTGCTAGGTCGACGCAGAGCCTTGGCAACGTCTTCGACAGCAAGAAACAGACGCCGCCCGCAACTCTGACGAGCTCCAGCGACCGTGTCTGTGCGTCCTTTGCCAAGCCGTCGCCAGGTTGAGCATCAGTGCTTCGCCGCGATCCTGGTAAGCATCTCCGACGACCCCAGAGCCACCTGTAGCGCCACGTCGCCGTAGGCAGAGCTCGCCGCCGCCAGCGCCGCCCAGCTATGGTCGTTTGATCTAGGACAGTTGGATCTGGATCCAGCGCGTGAGATTAGATCACTTAACGAAGCGGTATAGTTAGATCTAGGCCGTGCAGATTATGTTGATCTAACGGCTCACAGACGCGATCCTGAGCGAAGCGGTACGGGCCAATTAGATTAAGACGCGTGGCAGCTGTTTGGATTTAAAAACAGGATTTGAATCTATTAGAAGTTTGATTTTGTTTTGGCTATAACTTTTGATCCCCACATTAGAATTTGACAAATTTTATATCAATTGAATCAGGAGAACAAGACCTTTCTAAATATGCAATGTGTTTAATGTTTTGTTTCTGTTAAAATGGTTTTATTTGCAGAAACTTGTGTAGGGATAATTTGAGTTTATGAATTGTTTAAGAAATGCTTTAGGGTTTAAATAAATGTTGTTTGGCAAGTTTTTAACTTGTTTATGATCCAGTACTGTACACTTGCTTTGTTGAGTTTTAAAAATCATCACATATCATATTGCATGCATCCATATATTTTTGTTTGTATATGTTTTTTATGTGATTTGTGGCTATGATTCTTTGTGTAGATTTTGGTGCTAGTGATTGTGATTGTGAGGAGTGTAGCTACTCTCCAAAATACCAAGGCAAGTGGTGCTTCATGAATATTTTTATCCCTATGTTTTCTACTAAGTATTAGAAATATTTTGCTAGTCTTGCATGCTATATTTTTCTTATATACATGTTGGGAAATCCTAGTAGTTGTAGAATTGCTAGAAATTTCTAAGTTAAGATGCTTATCTATGCCATGCTTAGCCTAGCTAGTAGCAACCAAGGGTTGGTGAAATATACATGCTATGATGAAAATATTTCTAAGTCTTTGGACTTGTGTTTTTGCCTAATAAAACAACTAAGTAAATGAAACACCTGGGTGGAATGGAAGGAATGGTTTATGTTGAGTGGTTACACAAGGCCCATTTCTATGGTTTACCTTGTGTATCTCACTTGTGGAAAGCCACCCAGGAACAAAGAGATTTTAGAGGCCAAGTGTTAAGAAGCTTCTAGTGCAGCCACTTGGCAATATGGGCTCTGCCTGGATCACATAGGTTGCTAGAACTTAGCCATTTGGACAGTTGGTGGTAGTGGAATGATAGGTTGGAACGCGTCCATTTGGTCTAAGGAAAGGCTTCTGAAAGTTCATGTCTTGGTGAAAATCAAGTCTGGTGGGGAAAGTGCAGAACCTCTGTAGATGGAAGAATTTAAGTACTTAGCCATGTCCCTGGTATTGGACAACTTGAGCATCAAGACATGGAAGCTATCAAGGATCTCCTCATCCCAATTTCTAAGTAAAAATTTGTGGGTGAACAAGGGTGAAGGACCTCAATGTCTATTGGTGGTTCCTTGGGAAAAGTTTTGACAAAGAAAAACTTAGTGATTTCAACAATAGGCAAAACCTATTTTGAGCAAAGCAAGCCAAGCTACACTTAGCCAAATTGCATATAGTATTTAGTCCACCTAAATTATACTAAGGAACCACTTTCCAATACTATTCCAATGTATTGACCCGCTGTGGCTATAACTTGTGATGTTGCAGGTTACTCTGATGAAGATTAGGAGTCATGAGTCTACATTCAACATGTTTGCCTGTGGCACATGAAGATGAAGACTTTTATTTATTTACTTATTCAAACTCTTGTACTAGGCTTGTGGCCTTGGAGTTGTAAAGACTATGTTTATCTCTGGAATGACTGTAATAATGACCTTTGTATCTGTGTACTTCATCTTAAACTGTGGATGCTAGCATTGATCCAGGGACTAGCATTGCAATCACAGGGATCCTTTTCCTTTATAAAGGAGGGATCTTACAGATGGTATCAGAGCACTGTGTTGCCTGTAGGATTATGACCCTAGGATTGGAAACCACTAAGGAAAATTTTTCAACAAACTCTACACTTGTCTATTCTTCTCGTAAACTTTTCTAATCTTCTTTCTCATCTCCATTTGTAGATGAACTCCATCAACGAAGCCGTAAGGAAAGGACCACTCATGACAATGACTTTGGAGTGTGAGACAGAATTTCCCAGGGCTCTCAAGGACCTCATGGTTGCAATGGAAATCCATGGTGTAGCTGTGTATAAAGGCTTTCCTGTGATGGATGAAGGAGTTGAGTACTGGTGGGTGCAACTTCACTTGTATAAAAACAAGGAATACAACCACAAGGAATCAGGATTCTGCATGTTCACCAATTCAGTGATGCACCCTACATTCTTTGACTCAGCAAGGGATGCAGCTTGGAAGACCATCAAAGAACTTGGTGAAAGAGTCAAGTGCAGAATGTTCAACATCCAAAATAGCCTAAAAGAGGAGAAGAAACATACCCAAGAGTTGGAGGCTACCAACCAAACCTTAAGAGGAGACATTATAGACTTAGTGATGGAGTCATGTGCTCAAGAGAGAGTGATTGCTTCTAGAAATATTGTGTTAGCCAACATATCTAATGAGATAGGATTGTAAGCGTACTTCGTTAGTTGGACCACCACTTATCACCTTATTTTCCAAATGTTGCTTTAAAAATAAGTTGAACCTTGATTGTTGTAATGGATCCATGTATGCCATGACTTGTGCGTTTTGATTTCCAAGGATATGTATGTGATGCTTTGCCTTGTGTTTTATCTTAAATTGTGTTGTTCTAACTTTTTCTATCTTATAAATAGATGCCTAATGTTACCATCAGCACTGTTGAGGAGTTCCAGGGAACTCGCTTTGGTCCTCGTATTGTTGAGCCCACTACTTTGCTCAATCTCCCTCTTCCTACCATCATGGTGCTTCCCCTCACCAAGTTTGAGAGGAAAGACCTTTGGGGTTTCAAGGTCAATCAGCCCGGACGCCAGACTGAGCCTACCACGGAGGCTATCATCTTCAAGCTCATGCACAATGACAAGGAGAGAGGCCTTGAGGTAGTCATGCAGGATCTGATAGGACGTCTGCTAGGGAACACTCTCGACAGGTTGGAGGTACTCACTTCCACGTCTTCGGTAGACGTGATGAGGATGGAGGGTCCATCGACTTCGAGGACACTTTGAGGGAGACAGCAGAGCCGATTTGCCTATACCTCCAGGAATTAGAGGCTCTTATTAGGCACGTGGACACTGATAGGACCAACGTCATGCTCAACAATGACGAACTCCAGGTGCAGCTTCGTGAGAAGGACAAGCTCTTTGCGGAGCAAGATGAGATAGTCAAGGAGATGGAGGCGAAGTTCGAGAGCCAGGACAGAAAGTTCAAGAGTCAGGAGAAGCGAGTCCAGGATAGGAACAAGAAGATCCGGGACATGACTGAAGAACTGCAGGCCAAGGACTTTGAGCTCGAGCATCAGCAGACGGTGATTGAGAGGCTTCGTTCCCAAAAGAGGGCTCTCAAAGCCAAAATAGAGACATTGACCGTCAACGTCGAGGAATACAAGACTGCAATGGAGAACGCAGGTCTTACCTTTGTTGAGGAGGAGGTTGATGCCGAGGAGTAGACTTGACTACTCATTTATCATTTATTATCATACTTGTTGTTGGGAACTTGTTATTTGACCATCCAACATGTGGATGGCTTGTTATTTGTGTGTGTTGTACTTTGCGAACTTGTTATCTTGTTGTTGAACCTTTATCCTTTTGTTGCATGCTTTGTGATTGTCTATGTGATGTATTGTGCATGAAAGCATCTATGGGTATCTCATTCTTATCTCTATTGAACAAACCACAGATGCCTCCCCTCGTGCAAATCCCAACCCCAACAACAACAACATCACTCCAGAAATGCAGCAAATGATGACAGCTCAGACTCAGCTAATGCAAATGATGACAACGTTCATCCAGAACCAAAACAACAACAACAAGAAGAAGAATAACAACAACAACAACAACACACCGGGTTTTGACATGCTTACTAGGTTCTTGAGATTGAGGCCAGCAAAGTTCTCAGGATCAACTGACCCCATGGTGGCCAATGATTGGCTACGCTCTGTGAACAAGGACTTGGTAACTGTGGGCTGTACTGATGCAGAAAAGGTCAGATTTGTAGCACATTTGCTAGAAGGACCAGCCGCCACTTGGTGGGATAACTTCCAGATCACCACTCCCATAGAAGATGTGACATGGGCTATCTTTGAGGATGGCTTTCGTACTGCTCATATCTCATCTGGAGTGATGAGTCTGAAGAAGAAAGAGTTTTATAACCTGAAGCAGCGCCACCGCAGCGTGGCAGAGTATATTGAGGAGTTCAACAATCTGGCGCATTATGCACCAGATGAAGTTGACACTGATGCTAAGAGGAAGGAAAAGTTCCTCGAAGGGTTGAATGATGAACTGAATCTGCAGCTAGCAGTGGCCTATGTTCCCACATACCAGTCTCTCTATGATAAGGTTGCTATTTTGGAGAACAAAATGAAGCAAGTTGAAAGTAGAAAGAGAAAGCACTCGGACAAGCACAGCTCGGGATCGTCTCACAAACGTTCCCATTATGATGGTAGTGGAAACTCAGGATCCCACAAGCATGGGAAATTCAACAAGCACCACAACCACAACTGTCATGACAACAAGCATCACCGTAGTCATGACAATGACAAGTACAAGAACCACAAGGGTGGATATAAGAGCCACCACAGTGGTAATGGAAGTGGCAGTGGAAGCCAGCCTGTCAAGAAGGACATTAGTCAGGTTGAATGCTTCAAGTGCAAGAAGATGGGGCATTATGCAAATGAATGTCCAGAAAAGAAAGTTGAAGGACCCAACAAGCCCAACCCTTTCTAGAAAGGGCAAGTTAACCACATCAATGTGGAGGAAATTTATGAGGAGCCTGATGCTGTTGCTGGTAAGTTCAAACTAAATTCTGTTCCAGCATTTGTTCTCTTTGATACTGGTGCATCTCATTCATTCATATCAAGAGCATTTGTTGAAAGAAATGAACTACCGGTAGAAACTATTGGGTGCCCTATAAAAGTAAGTTCTCCTGGCGGAGAAATGATAGTGAATTCAGGTTGTCATGATCTAGTCATAGAGTTTGGGAAGTATAAGTTTTCCGTTAACTTGATAAATCTAAACTCCCAAGGATTGGATGTCATTTTGGGAATGGACTGGATGACTAAGCACAAGGGAGTGATAGATTGTGCCAACCATACTGTCTCACTCACAACTCCAGAAAATAAAAGGATCAGATTCAAGACCAACTTTGAAGCAAGAAGGAGTATGCTAAATTCTCTTAAGGGGGTTAGCATAGACACTGTACCAATTGTGAGTGAATATCCGGATGTGTTTCCCGAAGAATTGCCGGGAATGCCACCAGATAGAGATGTGGAGTTTCTTATTGATTTGCTACCAGGGTCTGGACCAATAGCAAAGAGACCATATAAGATGTCAGTTGATGAGCTAAAAGAACTCAAGAAACAACTTGGAGAACAGTTGCAGAAAGGATTTATTCAACCAAGTTCTTCATCTTGGGGAGCCCCAGTTTTATTTGTGGAGAACAAAGATAGAAGTCAAAGGTTATGCATAGATTACTGTTCACTCAATGAGGTGACTATCAAGAACAAATACCCTTCGCCAAGAATCAATGACTTGTTTGATCAGCTAGAAGGAGCATGTGTGTTCTCAAATATTGATCTCCGGTCAGGTTATTTTCAGCTCAAGATCAGACAACAAGACATACCTAAGACAGCTTTCACTACAAGGTATGGATTGTATGAGTATACCGTGATGCCATTTGGTTTGACCAATGCTCCAGCATACTTTATGAATATGATGAACAAGGTGTTCATGGAATTCCTTGATAAGTTTGTTGTCGTTTTCATCAATGACATTTTAGTCTACTCCAAGAGCAAAGAAGAGCATGAAGGGCATTTACGTTTGATACTTGAGAAGCTTAGAGAGCATAAACTGTATGCCAAATTCAGCAAGTGTGAATTCTGGTTGGATGAAGTTGGATTTCTTGGACATGTTATGACAAGAGATGGTGTAGCAGTTGATCCTGCTAAAGTTTCAGCTGTAACTGAATGGGAATCTCCCAAGTCAGTGAAAGAAGTTCGTAGTTTCCTTGGCTTAGCAGGTTACTACAAAAGGTTCATTGAAAATTTCTCCAATGTAGCTAAGCCCATGACGAAATTGCTAAAGAAAGACAAGAAATTTGCTTGGTCGGAAGGTTGTGAACTCAGCTTTCAGGAATTGAATAAGAGACTTGTGACAACACCAGTCTTATGTCTGCCAGATTTGGAAAAGGATTTCCAAGTGTATTGTGATGCGTCTCATCATGGTTTGGGTGCAGTACTTATGCAAGACGAGAAAGTTATGGCTTATGCCTCGAGACAACTCAAAACTCATGAAGTGAACTATCCTACTCATGATTTGGAGTTAGCCTCTGTTGTCCATGGACTCAAAACATGGAGACATTATCTTTTGGGAAAGTGATGTGAAGTGTTCACAGATCACAAGAGTTTGAAGTATATCTTCACCCAGAAAGAAATTAACATGAGACAAAGAAGATGGCTAGAACTCATCAAGGACTATGACTTAAGTTTGCAATACCATCCCAGTAAAGCAAATGTTGTAGCGGATGCTTTAAGCCGTAAGGTTTTTGTGAATGGCCTTTCCAAGGGAGAATTGCCTGATGATTTGTGTGCCCAATTTAGAGATCTCAGATTGGAGATTGTGCCTGAAGGACATCTCATGTCTTTGGATGTTCAACCCACTTTGTTGGACAAGATCAAAGAAGCCCAGAAGATTGATAAGGAAATTGAAGAAATTAAAGAAAAGATTGGCAAAGGAAAAGCCAAAGGATTCCATGAAGACGAACAGGGTACTTTATGGCATGGGAAACGTATCTGTGTTCCACAAGATCCGGAACTTCGGAAACTGATTTTGCAAGAAGCACACAACTCACCGTATTCCATTCATCCGGGTAACACCAAAATGTACATGGACATGAAGGAAATATTTTGGTGGAATAATCTCAAGAAGGACATCGCCGAACATATTGCTTTGTGTGATGTGTGTAGTAGAGTGAAAGCGGAACATCAGAAACCAGCAGGTTTGCTTCAACCACTACCTATTCCTGATTGGAAGTGGGACAAGATTGGTATGGATTTCATTACCGGATTACCAAGGACCCGGTCAGGATACAATTCTATTTGGGTAGTAGTGGACCGCCTAACTAAAGTGGCTCATTTCATACCCGTGAAGACAACCTACACAAGTGCTAAGTTGGCCAAAATCTATATGAGTAGAATTGTATGTCTACATGGAGTGCCCAAGAGTATTGTGTCTGATAGGGGAACTCAATTCACTTCCCATTTTTGGAGATAGCTACATGAGTCATTGGGAACGAGGTTGGAATTTAGCAGTGCTTTTCATCCTCAAACTGATGGACAGACAGAAAGGACTAATCAGATTCTTGAAGACATGTTGAGGGCATGTGCCCTAGACTATGGAGCCAGTTGGGATGAAAGTCTGCCTTACGCAAAATTTTCTTACAACAACAGCTATCAAGCCAGCATTGAGATGGCACCATTTGATTTTCTCTACGGGAGAAAATGTACCACCCCATTGTTGTGGAATGGTGTGGGAGAAAGAAGTTTGTTCGGACCAGAACTTATCAAAGAAGCCGAAGAGAAGGTCAAGTTGGTTAAGGACAGATTGAAGATAGCACAGTCCCGACAGAAAAGCTACGCAGATCCTAAGCGTAGAGAATTCACCTACGAAGTTGGTGATAGATCTTATCTTAGAGTGTCGCCACTTCGTGGAGTGAACAGGTTCGGAGTCAAAGGAAAGTTGGCCCCAAGATATGTTGGACCATTCAAGATTCTGAGTCGTAAAGGAGAAGTTGCATATGAAATTGAACTGCCGGAGTTCTTGTCATCTGTTCATAATGTGTTTCATGTGAGCCAGCTTAAGAAATGTTATCCAGAAATGGAAGAAACTTCTTTGAAGGATACTATACCTTTGGAGGAGGTACAATTGGAAAGTGACCTCACTTACGAGGAGAAGCCCATCAAGATTCTTGAGACTGCAGAAAGAGTCACACGGACCAAGACTATCAAGTTTTGCAAAGTTCAGTGGAACCATCATTTCGAAGAGGAAGCAACATGGGAAAGAGAAGATGATCTTCGGAAAGATCACCCTCACCTATTTGCTAGCCAATCCGAATCTCGAGGGCGAGATTCACCTTAAGGGGGTTAGATTTGTAACATCCCTAAAATCATGTTTCAAACTCATGCATAGCATCCATGCATCCATGATCATATGAATCTCATTACAAACAAATCATTTCAAAACAGAAGCATTTATGCTTATTATTTCATGTAAGTTTGCTCTAGCCTTAGTTCCATCTTCCAATGAGAAGAGTACTTGTTTTGATTCAGTAAGGTTTGAAATTCAAACTTAGGCACCATCAAAAGTTTGAACAAAGTTTCAAAACAAAATGAATTTATAAAACCAATATTATGCCTATTATATATATATCATAAAGGCTTGGTTTTATTTTATTTTCATTTGGGCAAAGTGTTTTGAATAAACAGTAGTGTTTGACACACATATGAGTGCAAGGTTTGCAGTATAAAAACCTAGAGAAGTTTTGAATTCAAACTCATTTGATTTGGATTTGAAAATCATTTCGGAAAATCAAAAAAAAAAAGAAAAGGAGAAAAGAAATAGAAAAAGGCCAGCGCCAGCAATTGAGCCCAGCAGCAGACGCAGCCCACTAAGCCCAGCCGGCTTCCCCCTCTCTCCTTCTCACTCACAGACGAACCCGCTGAGATACTGACGCCAGGACCCTGCCCCCTCTCTGTTTAACTCGCTCACGAGTGGACCCTGCGACCACGTCGTCTTCGTCGTCAATCACGCGCGGCCGCGACGCTCGCTCCGCCATTACCTCGCTGCAATCAGTACGCGCTTAATTTCCACTGATACGCCACGCGATCCTCGCCCCTGCTCCTCCTACTTAACCCCCACCTCTCTGCGACCATTTCCCCTCACTCAGCGCTTCCACATTGCCACCAGGCTGCCCACAATCGCACTTGCGCCGCCGCTGTACCGAGCTACTCCGGTGGGCGATTCTGGTAAGCTCCGGCCGCCCCTCTGCATCTGGTTCAAACGAGCGTGACCGCCACGTCCTTTTGCACCTGCTAACACCCCTGGTTTGCCTGCTCGTGACCCAGGTCGCCGTCCTCGTTCACGCCCGCAACCACCAGAGCCGCCGCTCGATTCCAACGTGCGATTCAGGTACGATGAGACCGGCCCTTGCCTCCCCTTTGGTACAGTCTTGTTCGCCAGGCCCTTGCGCATCTCCTAAACCCTCTGGCTTGTGCTAGGTCGACGCAGCGCCTCGGCAACGTCTTCGACAGCAAGAAACAGACGTCGCCCGCAACTCCGACGAGCTCCAGCGACCGTGTCCGTGGGCCCCTTGCCAAGCCGTCGCCAGGTTGAGCATCAGTGCTTCGCCGCGATCCTGGTAAGCATCTCCGATGACCCCAGAGCCACCTGTAGCGCCGCACCGCCGTAGGCAGAGCTCGCCGCCGCCAGTAGCCACCGCCAGCGCCGCCCAGCTATGGTCGTTTGATCTAGGACCGTTGGATCTGGATCTAGCGCGTGAGATTAGATCACTTAACGAAGCGGTATAGTTAGATCTGGGCCGTGCAGATTATGTTGATCTAATGTCTCACAGACACGATCCTGAGCGAAGCGGTACGGGCCAATTAGATTAAGACGCGTGGCAGCTGTTTGGATTTAAAAACAGGATTTGAATCTATTTGAAGTTTGATTTTGTTTTGGCTATAACTTTTGATCCCCACATTAGAATTTGACAAATTTTATATCAATGGAATCAGGAGAACAATCCCTTTATAAATATGCAATGTGTTTAATGTTTTGCTTCTGTTAAAATGGTTTTATTTGCAGAAACTTGTGTAGGGCTAATTTGAGTTTATGAATTTATTAAGAAATGCTTTAGGATTTAAATAAATATTGTTTGGCAAGTGTTTAACTTGTTTATGATCCAGTACTGTACACTTGCTTTGTTGAGTTTTAAAAATCATCACATATCATATTGCATGCATCCATATATTTTTGTTTGTATATGTTTTGTATGTGATTTGTGGCTATGATTCTTTGTGTAGATTTTGGTGCTAGTGATTGTGATTGTGAGGAGTGTAGCTACTCTCCAAACTACCAAGGCAAGTGGTGCTTCATGAATATTTTTATCCCTATGTTTTCTACTAAGCATTAGAAATATTTTGCTAGTCTTGCATGCTATATTTTGCTTATATACATGTTGGGAAATCCTAGTAGTTGTAGAATTGCTAGAAATTTCTGAGTTAAGATGCTTATCTATGCCATGCTTAGCCTAGCTAGTAGCAACCAAGGGTTGGTGAAATATAAATGCTATGATGAAAATATTTCAAAGTCTTTGGACTTGTGTTTTTGCCTAATAAAAACAACTAAGTAAATGAATCACCTGGGTGGAATGGAAGGAATGGTTTATGTTGAGTGGTTACACAAGGCCCATTTCTATGGTTTATCTTGTGTATCTCACTTGTGGAAAGCCACCCAGGAACAAAGAGATTTTAGAGGCCAAGTGTTAAGAAGCTTCTAGTGCAGCCACTTGGCAATATGGACTCTGCCTGGATCACATAGGTTGCTAGAACTTAGCCATTTGGACAGTTGGTGGTAGTGGGATGATAGGTTGGATCGCGTCCATTTGGTCTAAGGAAAGGCTTCTGAAAGGTCCTGTCTTGGTGAAAATCAAGTCTGGTGGGGAAAGTGCACAACCTCTGCAGATGGAAGAATCTAAGTACTTAGCCATGTCCCTGGTATTGGACAACTTGAGCATCAAGACATGGAAGCTATCAAGAATCTCCTCATCCCAATTTCTAAGTAAAAATTTGTGAGTGAACAAGGGTGAAGGAGCTCAATGTCTATTGGTGGTTCCTTGGGAAAAGTTTTGACAAAGAAAAACTTAGTGATTTCAACTAATAGGCAAAACATATTTTGAGCAAAGCAAGCCAAGCTACACTTAGCCAAATTGCATATAGTATTTAGTCCACCTAAATTATAATAAGGTACCACTTGCCAATACTATTCCAATGTATTGACCCTTTGTGGCTGTAACTTGTGATGTTGCAGGTTACTCTGATGAGGATTAGGAGTCATGAGTCTACACTCAACATGTTTGCCTCTGGCACATGAAGATGAAGACTTTTATTTATTTACTTATTCAAACTCTTGTACTAGGCCTGTGGCCTTGGAGTTGTAAAGACTATGTTTATCTCTGGAGTGACTGTAATAATGACCTTTGTATCTGTGTACTTCATCTTAAACTGTGGATGCTAGCATTGATCCAGGGACTAGCATTGCAATCACAGGGATCCTTTTCCTTTATAAAGGAGGGATCTTACAGCTTCGTCAAGTGCAGACTTCACTCGTGTCGGTTCTACATGTGATGTTTCCACTGGATGCTGCACCGTCTACCCTCGCTGGCCTTCTATCGAAGTTTCGAAACGTGCATCATGTCAAGGAATTGGTGCAGCATCAAATCGTCGCAGGGGTAAAGGATGCGCTGTCCCTTGTGAGGCTACATCGCCCTAACATAGATCTGTCTGTTGTTGCGGCTGGACCGCCTCTTCGGCCGGATGGTGGCGAGTGGGATATGCGTCCGCATTATTCCGCTGTAAGGCAGTATGCCGAGCAGGTCGTAGATCTGTTTGAGCAGCGTCCTCAAGTTATTCTTCAGAATAGGTAGTACCTGTAAAAAGGACGGATGTAAAATTTGTATATATTTGTCTGGGCGTGTTTCGCCCTTTGTTATAAAGGTTTGGTTGTTGTTTGAGCACGTAGTGCTTTGTTCGTATACGTGTCCTTTTCGTTAGCCTGACGTGGTCAGCTACTCAGGTGTACACGTGTTATCCTCAGTCGACAAAATCGTGAGGTGGGGGGAGTCCCCGAGTACGTTTGTAGCATAAGAGTGCTAATAGTAAACAAAAGTTTTTGGGGCGAGACACTTAGCTTTATTTATATCGTAATGGAGGAGGTACATTGTTCGGCTGAGTAGCCTTGGCTGAATAGCCTTATTGAAAGTAAAGAGGAAGGTAGCTAGGGGTAGAATCTTCGCAGTTGTGCGACGTTCCATGGATTGGAGTATGCGACTCCAGATTCCACATGCTTTAGGCGATAGGCGCCACCTGGGATGACTTCGGTGACAAGGTAGGGTCCTTCCCATGGTGACTCGAATTTCTTCGGCCGCTCTTGCTTCAGTCGCAAGACGAGGTCTCCTTCAACGAAGGACCTTGGGCGCAGCCGTCGGCTGTGGTAGTTGCGGAGACTCTGCTGGTATACCGCTGATCGAGCTGCTGCTATGTCTCTTGCCTCGTCGAGTGTGTCGACGGCGTCTTCGAGTGCAGCCGTGGATTCGGCTTTGCTGTAAGCGACGACCCGGGGGCCTAGTGGCGTACTTCGGATGGTAGCACGGATTTGGCTCCGTGCACCATGAAGAATGGCGTGTATCCTGTTGAGCTGTTTGGCGTGGTACATAGGCTCCATAGGACGGAGGGTAGCTCTTTCGTCCAGGCTCCAGCGAGACGCTCGAGTGGGCTCATGAGGCGCTTCTTGATGCCAACGCCGATTAGGCCGTTGGCCTTTTCCACCTGCCCGTTCGTAGTTCTTATAGCTTATTAGCCCAAGGCTAACACATAGAGTTCTTATTACAAAGTATATAAGTAAAGTCTTCATCTTCATGTGCCATAGGAAAATATGTTGAGTGTAGAATCATAACCCTACTCACCATCAAAGTAACCTGCAACACAATAATTTACATCCACAAGGGGTAAATACATTTGGAATTGTATTGGCAAGTGATATCATAGTTATATAGTAGAGACTATCATCTATATGAATTTTGCTAAGTGTGGTTTCAGGCTGGCTTTGCACAAAGTAGTTTTGTCCTACTAGTTGAAAACACTAAGTTTTTCTTTACAAAAACACAAAGGTCCCACCAATAGACATTGGTGAACCACTACCCTTGTTCAACCATCATTTTTAACTGATTGAAATTGGGATGAGGAGATCCTTGATTATTTCAATGTCTTTGATGCTCAAAATGTCCGTTACCGGGGACACGGCTAAGTACTTAGGTTTTACCCTCTTGAGAGGTGGTGCACTTTGTAGGGGTTCGTAGCATGGAAAACAAAAAAATTCTACCGCATGCACACAAACAAGCCAAGATCTATCTACTAGATTGTAGCAATGAGTCGATTATAGTACTCACCCTCGAAGATTCCAAAGCGGTTAACGAGAGCAGATTCTCGTGAGTGATGTAGTCGTACACTTGCCGATCTCAAGATCGCGTAGACGATCCTTCCGGCGCTGCGTTCTGGTAGCGCTTCCGCAGTCGGTCACACGTTTGGTACTCGACGAATACGTTCCTCTCCCTTGTTTCAGAAGGCAGTGGAGGACGTAGTTCTCCCCTTGCGATTCCGGCAGCACGACGGCGTGGTGTCAGAAGTAGAGGGAAAATCTTGCAGGGCTTCGCCTAAGACGAAGCAGGTTATGGTGGATCTAGGGTTTCCGGCAATCTAGGTTTAAAGGGCCGGAAAGGAGGAAGAGGTGTCGGCGGCGGCTAAGGCGACGGTGACGGGCCGGCGGCGGCGCTGGGCAGCGGCGCAGGGGGGGCGAAAGCTGCGCGGCTTGGTGGGGAGGTCTTGTTGTGTTCTATGGGGGCAGCCCCTCCCCTCTATTTATGAGAGGGAGGGCATCTTGGGAGAGGGGAGTTTGAATCCTTCCCCAACTCCCTCTTTTTGTTGGAAGGAAAAAAGGATTCTTTCCTTCTTCCACTAGGAAACCATTGTTACAGTTTGACTTTTCAAACCTTCCTTTTGACTTGCAGTTTGGAGATTAATTCCTCTCTTGCAAATGCCCAACCAAGTGACCTAGGACATGATATAATCATTCCACTTAACCATGACACATTCATGAACCATTCCCCTTCCGGTCCGGTGAACCTTCTAGACCCTTCTAGAACCTCTCCGATGAAAACATTGAAATCATTATCGAACTCTGGAATTGGACTTTCCTTATATGAATCTTATTCTCTGGACCATTCCGGATCTCCTCGTGATATCTCGGATCCCATCCGAGACTCCGAACAACATTCGGTCTCCCTATTTATATTCCATATCTACTAAACAACATCGAATCCTTAAGTGTCTCTCCCTACGGTTCGTGAATTATGCGGACATGACCGAGACACTTCTCTGATTAATAACCAATAGAGGAATCTAGAATTCATATGGCTCCCACATATTTCTACGATTACTTTGTGATCGAATAAACCACTTACATATGATACCAATTTCCCTTTGTCTCGCGACAATTTACTTATCCGAGGTTTGATCATCGGTATCTCTGCATACCTAGTTCAACCTCGTTACCGATAAGTACTCTTTTCTTGTTCCCGTGATATGTGATCCCTTGTGATCCAGTCACATGCTTGCAAGCTAATTGGATGTTATTTCACCGAGAGGGCCTATAGTATATCTATCCTTTATATGGATGGACAAATCCCACTCTTGATCCATGTGCCTCAACACATACTTTCCAAACACTCAATGCCACCTTTTATAGCCACCCAATTACGGTGTGGTGTTTGACGTCATCAAAGTATCCTTCCGGTGATGGTGATTAGCATGATCTCATGGTCGAAGGAATTAGGTTACTATGTATCAGAAAGCTTATAGCAAACGAACTATTGAAATGACTTGATCTTTATGCTACGCTTATCTATAGGAGTATGTCCATCATACCATTCTCCTAATGATATGATCTTGTTGTTAATAACATCTCAATGTTCATGATCGGGAAACCACGATCATCTTATTAACCAACAAGCTAGTATTACAAAGAGGCTTTACGACAAACTCTACTTTAGTTTACAAATCACACAAGTATTAATATTTCCGTTTAATACTATTATAGCATGAATGTAAACATTTATCATAAACACAAAGATATAATAATAACCACTTTTATTATTGCCTCTAGGGCATATCTCCAACACACTTTACCCACAAGACTCGACATGCATCGAGACGAGACTTTTCAGAAGTATTCCCTCAGATCAAAATGAACGCGTTCTATCCTATCAACCTTACCACCAACTGTCCATCTGGCTGAGTTCTTCAACCTAGTTGGTCAAGACAGAGCCCATATGCCATGTGGTTGCACTAGAAGCTTCTCAACACTAAACATGTCAAATATATTTGTTCCTGGGTGGCCATCCACAAGTGTGATACATAAGGTAAACCATAGACATAGGCCTTGTGTAACCACTCAAGACAAACCAATCTTCCCATTCCACCCAGGTGATTCATTAACATGTTGTTTTATTAATCCAAAACATAGGCATAAACTTGCCATAATCTCATAACATGAGTTTTTCACCCTTGAATTATAACAGCTAGGCTAAGCATAATAATATAACATGTCTCTTAACTTAGGAAAATTTCCTACCAAGATATCATCTATAGGATCTACCATAGCATAGCATATACTTTGAAAAATTACCATGCAAATCCTACTCAAAATATCACCAGTGCATAGATAAAATAATAGTACAAAAGATTAAGTATCACTTGCCTTGGTAGCTAGGGGAATAGTTACAATTCTCACAATCACACTCTCCAAATTCCACAAAATCTACACAACAAATTCATACAACAATATTAAATTCTATATACAAACAAAAATAATTATGAATGCATGCAAAATGCAAAGGAATGATTTGTCACACTATTCAAAACAAAATTTTCAATACTGAATACAAAGCATACTTTCTAAAATCTAAATAAACCAAAATTTACTAAATAATTTTTATAGTCAAAATAGGCCTACAAATGCTTCTGCATAAAATCCTAATTTTTCAGAATAAAATGGAAAAAATCAAGGCCATAGATGCAAAGGCAACATTTTTCTGAATCCATAGATATAAAATTTGTAATTTTTGGATAAACGGAATTTTTTTTATTGAATTTACAAGTTTGAATAACTAATAGAACAAAATATGGATTTTAAATCAAAACCCTAGCCCCGCGGCAGCATCCTATTGGCGCGTACCGGTTCGGCCGGATCATGCTTGCGTGCTGTTAGATCTAAAGGAAATCCAGCGGCTCAGATCTACTCATACCCCTTCATTTCTATTTCTAATCCTGGCCACTAGATCCAGATCCAAAGGATCAGATCTGCTCGACCAAAATCTAGCGGCACGAAGGCGCTGGCGGCGGCGACGCCACTGGCGGTGACACGCCGGCGAGGCCAGAGGGGTAGGAAGGGTGTGTTCGAGCTTACCGAGATTGCGGGGACGTGGCGAAGCTCAACATGGATGTGGCTGGGGTGGGGGTGAACGGACACGGGCTCAGACACTCGTCGGGGTTCGGCCGTGCTTCGGTTGCTCGCAAGTGTCAGGGGATGCACAAGACGATGCTCTGGTGCAAGAGGAGACAAATGGCAAGTGTCAGGGGATGCACAAGAACGAAACGAACTCACTCGCGTGAACAAGAGGCAGAGGGGTGCACGAGGCTTACCGTGATAGCTCATCGGAGCTGCTCGGTGCTGCGGCGGTGCGAGAGGAAATTAGGGGAGCCTGGCGACGCTCTGTACTTGCAGTGTCGGGGGAAATGGTCGCGAGGAGGTGGGGATTAAGTAGCCAGATCATGGCGAGAATTAATCGTGAATCAATGGGATTTACTCGTGAATTCATCGGCAATGAAGGGGAGGAAACGGCCAACGGCGCGGTCGTCGTGCGGGATTTGGGGAAGAAGGAGTGACGTGGCTGCGGGGTCCAGTTGTCAGTGAGGGGAGGGTGCGCGCGCGGGTGCGAAACAGAGAGAGAGGGAGGTTCTCCGGGTGGGCTTAGTGGGCTGCCAGGGCTTTCTGGGCCAAAATGGATGTCTGGGTTTATTTTTTTCCTTCTTTTGCATTTTCTTTTCTGTTTTGAATTTTCAAATGACATTTGAATGGCTTATTCAATTCCAAATGAATTCAAACTTTCACCAATATTTTGTGAGGTGGATCTAGTGCTAAAATGTGTGTCAAACACATCTATTTACTCAAAAATCATTTTAGGGTCATAAAATAAAATAAAACCATGCCCCATATATATAATAAGAAGGGGTTTAAATATGGTTTTATTTAGGGTTTAGCTTTGAATTTTTTTTATGCAAGGTAATAATGCCATGATGATATGAATGCAACAATATGGTTTTGAATTCGATGAAATTTGGGATGTTACAGTAACTTAGCATGTGACAAGATGGGGCTGATTGATATCTATCACCCATCTTGAGAGAGAGTGTTGAACCATTCTGACCCAAAAGGCCCAAGCCCATGGAGTGCTAACCTATAAAAGGAAGGGACCGGAGGAGAGCAAGACCTAATCTCAGCATTCAGCCGCTAGTGCTATCTGTGTGTGTGTTAGAGAAATGTGATTCCCTTTGAATCAACACATGTGACATCCACCTAGCTAATGATGCAGCAGTGAGAACCTTTTCACATTTCATATAATTTATACTATCTAGATGGACAAGAAAGTTATGACAAGCCTGTGTTTTTGAAAGGCTGTAGTTGCCGTGATAGACAACGCATCTACTACTCACTGGTGGAAACAGCCCTATAGCTCCCGGTTGGTACGGGGCTTTAGTCCCGGTTGCCCAACCGGGACGGGGCAATCGGGACTAAAGCTCTAACCTTTAGTCCCGGTTGCCCCACCAACCGGGATTAAAGGGTGCACATGTGGCAGCGGCAGAGGGCGAGGGGGGTGGAGCATTAGTCCCGGTTCGTAACACGAACCGGGACTAATAACCTTCTGCCGTGGCAGAGATTTGGCCCATTTCTCTGCCACGGCAGAGAATTCATTTTGGCACATTTTGTTGCCGCGGCAGCATTTTCGCCACTTTTTGTGCCGCGGCAGAGAATTCATTTAGGTTGTTTTATTGTTTATTTAGTGATTTGCACTTATCAATGAAGGAACCTTATATTACATCATGAATATCATGACAATATTACATTCAATACACGGATCGAGTTCATGCACTACATACAAAAGTTGCTATTCGATGCTACCGGCCAATTCCTTCAAAGTTGCTATTTTTACAATCCCTATTGTCTATACACAGCCGAGTAGTATTCCCCTTTTGGGTTTAGGACTTCTGCATCCAAGAATCCCGCCAATTCCTCCTGAATTGCTCGTACGCGATCCTTTGGCAGAAGACTGTCCCGTAGACGTTCGATCTGATTTAAAAAAGGAGTCAGCCTATATGAATGAAACTAAACACAATTTGATTGTAATTAAAAACTATAGAAATTGTTTACGTACGTGGAGTTGCTCTAAATTTCTGCCCTTCTCATCGCACGTCTGCCGGATGAACTCGCAAACATAGTATCCACATAGATTATTGCCTGGTCCCTGCATCAGGCACTTTACGAGAACAGAGTTCAATCAAAATAATAATCAAGCATGATAATAACTGTATCAAAACTAGAATCAAAGAGATGCACGGATATAGCTAGTGGTTCTTACATCTAGTTCTTCAAATGTAAGCTCCTCTTTCCAAACACCCCTAGCCTTGTTGGTGAACCGTTTCCGAGCGCTGCCCGGCGTAGAAAACGAATAAAATAAGTTATTAAGTACTTGATATCATAAAATTCACGAACGTTGCCGATATAGTGTCGTAATGATTAGAATTACCGCTGGAGAAGTATCTGCATGTCCTTCCACGTCTCAAGGGGTTTATGTTTCGAGTCCATGACTAGTACACGCCCTTTGTCAAGTTGAATGATTAACAGAATATAGTGGAAGCTGCAAATGCATAACTAATTAATTATATACTTAACATCGAGTAAGAGAAATAGAAAGTGTATACAAGACAATAACACTCACTCGAAGTTGTAAGGAAATAGTATTTCCCTTTTGGTTTCTTGAAACCTTAATGCGTGTACTATATTATCCTCCGTATCCTGGGGGCCTATTTTGAGATTAGCTTCATGAACCCAATATGGGTTAATGAAGCCAATGTCATAGATTTGTCATCTGCTGCATTCGAGAATCTTCATTCTGCATATTACAGTATGATTATATACATGCAATAAACAAAATAATATAGCTGGAGACTAAATTAATTACAGAATTAGTACTTACAGACAATAGGCACTGATGATCGATTTGTCCAAGGCGTCTTAATTGAATAATTGAAATAGTTCATCAAATTCAATGGATATCATGTCATCCTTATCTTTCCCATGATGCTTTTTTGTAACCCTCAGCACTACCGAGTTAGCCCCGGCCCTTGTGGCATGCATGTACCAGTTATGCAATCTTCGCATTTTTGTTGGAAGATTGTTTACCTCCTTAGGTTTGACGAGAGGTTTGCCGTACTGGTTGTATGCTACTTCACTCACGGGGAAGAACTATAACTGGGATAAGTACTTGGCAATACTCATACCTTGAGCATCGGCAGCTTCTCCGTATTGTGCAACTACCTCTGGATCATACTGCTCTTCGGCCCCATATTTGCTCGACCCCACATTGGTTTGGGAAATCACCTTGAGAGGGGCGCAAGTCTGTTTTGCTTGTTCTCCGAGCTAGGCAACAGATTTCTCGCTTGCATCAGTACTGCTCTTCGAGGCTTTTTGTGCCGCATGTGACTTGAGAATAGAACGCTCATAGTCTGATGACAGCTTTGGCTCGGGTTGATGAAGAGTCTTTAGCATTTTCAACACTTTGGCTTTTTCTTCTTTGGTGATGGGGAACACTGGCTCTTTTGGCCGCCTCAGCTTAGCGAAAAATGCTGTCGTTTCCGCATCAACGATCGCCGCAGTCTCCTCTTCAGTACAGTCATAAGCTCTCTTGGGAGGAACCTTTGGTACTTTTGGAAGAGGCTCTTGTTTACGTTTCGGCGATCGCTTACCACGAGGCACAGTAGCGGTACGCTTACGCTTTTTACCCTGAGGCGCCGGTGATGGCTCCCACGGCGATGGCTGCACCGGAGATTGGTGAGGCGACAGAGCCGGGTGAGGCGACAAAGACGGCTGCCGCGACGGCGACGACCTCGCTGGAGACGGGTGAGGCAGCGGCGAAGATGGCCTTGGCGTGTGATTTCGAAGCACGATACATTCCTTTGGCCATAGAATGGTGACGTTTTTTGCGTCTCCCAGTACAGTCACATCCCCTTCACCTGCAGGGTAGTGAAGATCCAAAACTTCAAAGGTTGGCATGATTTCATCCACGCCAACAACAGCGTAGCCCTCTGGAACCGGACGACAGTGGTAAGTTGGTGTGGGTCCAATTGGTAAGGCATAGCCGACCGCCACCTTCATTGATATGTTCACAACTTTGACATGTAGCTTGCAGTGTGTCATCTCTATGATATCATCCACTGGGTAGCCAACAGGAGCCATCGTCGGTGCATCATCGTCATCGCCATTGTCATCACCCGGGACCTCGGTGGAAGCCACACTGCTTTTTCGATTATTCGATAGGCCGGTAGCATCGAATGCAGTGTGCTGCTGAGATGGGCCGGTAGTACTTTGCTCTTTAAGTGCGTTAATTTCATCTTGTTGTTGCTTTAATCGTTCTTCAATTAAACGCATTCGCTCTTTTTGACTATTTGCTTCAACTTCCACCCTGTCCTTTCTCCTCTGACGGCTTCTATCAGGATATTTCTTCCTCTCTTAGGGAAACCCAGTCCTCCATGGTTGGGAGCCTCTTGTGCCTTGTGTTCGTCCATCATGTTCCTTATTTCCATGGGCGAGTGTGAGCTCATCATTCTCTCTATCGGGAATGAAGTCCCCATCTTTAACAGCCTGTACTGCTTTTCTCATCCTCTCGATTGGCAAGGGGTCTTCTTTATGTCGTATGTTATATATACACCTCCCTTCCGAGTCCAACGTGCCCCATGCCCGTAAAACCAATTCCTTGCACGTTCTACCCAATCGTCTGTCCCTGGGGTGATCTTTTTAGCACGCAGTTCATTCTCAAGTTTCTCCCACTTAGGAATGCCAGCCCTGTAGCCACCTTGCCCCATAGTATGGTGATACTTCTTGTTAGCAGCATTCAGCTTATTCGTTTCAGACATTTTCTTGGCTTTTTCTGATGTCTTGTATTCCACAAACTCAGCCCAGAATGGTTTTATCTTCTCAAACTGAATATTCTTGAAATCGGGAGTCTTCTCTTTCACGACATAGTCAAGGTGCAATCTTTTCTTCCAGTTGGTGAAACACTGGGCCATCTTCTTCAAAGCCCACTCCCTGACCTTAGCCTCCATGGCTCTCCCATGTTGTAAGGCGTCCTCAACTGGATCCTCCGCATTTGGATCCAGCTCTATCTTCGGTAGTTTGAAATTAACCATGAGCCTCTTCCACAGTAAATCTTTGGCGTGGTTAGGGACAAATAAACATGTTCCCTCTTCATCCGCATTAGCAGGCCTATTCCAATTTCCAATGGTGATCGGGATTAAGTCCCTAACGATTACTCCGCATTGTGCCACAAATTTGGTTGCGACAACTTCGGGAGCTGTCGGTTTGCCGTCTTCAGTGACATCTTCGATCCTGAACCTCTCATGGTCTTGCAACTTTTTGGTTGGGCCTCGTCTGCTCTTTTCAGTAGATTCCTTCGATCCGGAGGGCTAAAAGAAGAAAGATCGTCGTTACTATTTCTATATAGATAGCAGATGATTAATTAATGAATTGATTTATATTACATGCACCTCGCCGGAGCGGTCGTCTTCTCGATTACACAAGGCATCGCCTTCTCCCTCGCGGAAGGCAACACCTTCAACCTCAAACAAGTTGTCTATTCCGGTAAAAAGAGGATCACCCTCACCGGAGTTGTTCAGAAACGTTGATACGTCTAAATTATCTTCCCCATGGATCACACCTTGGATCAACTCTTCCTTTTCTTCGTCTCTGACGTGTGGGTCCATATTTTCTGCATAGGTGGAAAAACGAATAAGTCAAAGCGGCTAAAGGAGAAAGTTAGGTACGGTGTTGAGAGATATAAACCCTAATTCAGAGAAACCCTAATATACACATACACAATAATAAAAATGAAGAGAAACCCTAAACCCTAAACCTAGCTACAAAAAGGAAACCGTGTAGTAGATAGGTAACTCTAGCTAAAATCAACTAAAATCAATATTCCGGAGTTCCGAGGGGTGTAAAACCTAGTTCGGAGAAACCTCGGATGCATATGAGAGGGGAACATGAGTATAAGGCTACAAAAGGAAAACTATCCAGCAGATAGGTAACACTAGATACTAACAAAATACCATATTGGAATCGATTTAAGAGGGTTCGGAATGCCCTGGCGAAGGCACATCGTCGAACCCACATGCACCTAAGGGGCATGCAATTTCATGGGAAGATTTACGCGCGACCGAGCCAGACTGAGCTTTCCTACGTCAAACACAATGGTTTTGACCACGCGACCCCTTCGCCATGTCTCGCCCACGCGTGAGCGAACAGGGGAAATCCCATCGGCGCCGCCTCCTCCCCCCTCTCCTCGCCTTCCCCGAGCAAACAGAGCTTCTGCCTCTCTCTTGCCACAATACACCCGCCCCACGCGTCCCTGCATGCCTCCCATGTCCTGCGGAACCGGCCATCGACATCCCCTTTTCCCCGAGCCTTACAAACCCGACATGAGGGAGTGTAAATCTATCATTGAGTAAATGTGATACTCCTATAGCAAACGAGGATAGTCCGATGATAAGGATGCGATTAGGGATGGAAATGGGGCCCCGAAACCCACAAACCCGATGGATACCCGCCTTAAATGGGGAGGGTTTGGTAAAAAGTTAGACCCTCCAAGTTTAATGGGGCGGGTATGGGGGTGGCAAACCCAGACCCGCAGACCCGCTCTAAGCCTTAATTCTATCCCTAAGAGCATGTTTAACGCAGACGTTTAAAGCAGACGCTAGCTAGGCTGATTTTACTTGCGGTTAGGCCTCCATCCCGTCCGATCTGGGGATTTTCTCTAGCGTCAACGTACGAGGAAGCGTCGGTCGCTAGGACTACTTTTTTTCAGCACACAGGAGTTTGATTAGCGCTCCTAGCTGTTGCTAGCTACCGAAATTAGCGTTCCGTGCTGTGAGACGAGGCGTTTAGTCCATAATCCAATTTTCTGGCATTATTTTTTTAAACATAAGCGTCTGTACAAGAGCTTGCCATAGTACATGCCCTAATAATCATATGATCACTAACCACACGTCCACGCGGGCCATGCACGCAGACAACACACGTCGATCACCCGAAGACGCCGCCCACCACCCGATCAAAGCCCACCAGCAGCGCAGCCGCCGGCCGCCCACCACACCCGAAGCCCCCATGCAGCAGCACCTATAGCAGCAGCCGCCGCCGCCCAACAGCAGCAGCAGAGGGGAGGGGGAGGACAGAGGCAGGGAGCTAGGGGCGTACCTGACGCGCGGCGGTGGGGGAAGGGCGCGGCAGCGCGGTCGTCGGCGGGAAGCAGAGATGCGGGCGGCGGTCGTCGGGGAGCGCGCGGCGGTGGGGGAAGGGCGCGGCGGCGCGGTCGTCGGCGGGAAGCAGAGACGCGGGCGGCGGTCGTCGGGGAGCGCGCGGCGGTGGGGGAAGGGCGCGGCGGCGCGGTCGTCGGCGGGAAGCAGAGACGCGGGCGGCGCTCGTCGGGGAGCGCGCAGCGGTGGCGGCCGGAGGCAGAGGCGTTGACGACGACGGAGGGCGCGGGCAGCCTGGCGGCGTCGTCGATGAAAGAAGCAGAGAAGAGAAGCAGAGAAGAAGAAGAGAAGTTATAGAAAGGGAGGGAGTATACGTCCCGGTTGGTGGCTCCAACCGGGACTAAAAGGGCATACGTCCCGGTTGGAGCCACCAACCGGGACGTATACTCCAATTTTCAGCAGCTGAAGGGGCGCGCGCGCAGGGGGGTCTTTAGTCCCGGTTGGTGGCTCCAACCGGGACGTATTCCCCTGTTTTCAAATTTTTTCAGTTATTTTCTGTCCGTTCCCGCCTTATTTTTATTTTGGGGTTTAAATTTGAAATGTTTTTTAAATGATATTTACTTTGGAATTTAGAAAAACTTTAAACATAAAAAGTGTTTGAATTTGAATAACTAATTCGAAACCATTTTCTGTTTTGAAAAATAATTAATGTAACCATTTAAACTATGACCCATTTAAAATTAATAATGAAATAACTTATATTTTTTAAATATTAATTTGGAATTTAGAAAAACTTTAAACATAAAAAGTGTATGGATTTGAATAAATAATCCAAAACCATTTTCTATTTTTAAAAAATAATTAATGTAACCATTTAAATTTAATAATGAATTAACTTATATTTTTTAAATATTAATTTGGAATTTAGAAAAACTTTAAACATAAAAAGTGTATGGATTTGAATAAATAATCCAAAACCATTTTCTATTTTTAAAAAATAATTAATGTAACCATTTAAAATTAAAAATGAATTAACTTGTATTTTTTAAATATTAATTTGGAATTTAGAAAAACTTTAAACATAAAAAGTGTTTGGATTTGAATAAATAATCCAAAACCATTTTCTATTTTTAAAAAATAATTAATGTAACCATTTATAATATGAACCATTTACAATTAAAAATGAATTAACTTATAAGTAATTCAAAACCATTTTCTGTTTTTAATGGGCGGAAAAAAGAGGATGGAAAATAATGGGCGGAAGGAAAATTTGATTAGGATAGAACTGGAATTAAAGTACATAACACAACTAACACAAAGTTACATAGAAGAACTGAAAATTAAGATACATGGCCAGATTAAGCCACAATCGGCCGAACTTGTTTTGCAATGTTGGAATAATTCAGTCATGCTCCTGCCTACACCTGTAATACTCGCCACTGTAGTCGTCGTACTCGCCGCGGCCGTCGTCGCTATCGTCGTCGGGGTCGCCGTAGTTGAACCTTGAAGGTTGAGTACGAGTGGGCTGGACTTGAGGGTAGCGCCGGCGGGGGCTAGAGTCGGCGGCCGTGTCATAGGCCATGACGCTCTGGAGAGTCCGGCCGCGCCACCACAGCCGACGGCCGGCCTCGTTGAAGTTCGGAGGAGGTGATCCCTCCTCCTCGTGCCTGGCGAGTGCCCTCTCACGCCGATCCACGAAGAAGGCTTCCCAAGTCAGGAAATAGTCGGGATGCCATCTGGGATTCCTCCGCTGCTCCGGCGTGAGCTTGAAGTAGTAGTGGTTCGTGATGGCCATCCGACGCGCCACACCTAGAGGGACAGGAGGAACCCCGGCACGCCTCCGGCGCTCAGCATCCAGCCGACAGGGACACGGTAGACTGCGGGCAGGGGTAGTTCGAGGCGCAAAGCGCCTCCGCCTCCCTGGGAGTTAGTGCTACGGTGGAAGCCATGGGAAAGAGTGATGAGGTTGCAGATATGAGTCTAGAGATGTGCAATGACAATGGAGGCCAACCCTACATATATATATAGTGAAGAACTGGCGGGAAGAAAAATGGCGGGAAAAATAGTGTGTCGACATTATGTCGTGCGAAGTGTACCTTGTCCCGGATGGTGTCACCAACCAGGACTAAAGATGAAAAATGGCGCGTCCGCACACATGCATAATATGGCGCGTCCACACACATGCATAATAATAGGGGACGAGCATCGTTAGAACTTGCATTGGATCTCTGAAAAACCACATGTTGTCCTTTTTACCCGGGATGGACGAAAAGGTTTGAGATGTACCGGTTGGGAGATAGTCCATGTAAGGTGGTCTAGTATTTTAGGAAAATGGTACGGTAGCATTCTGAAACGGCATTTTGGTGGTTACTTCACAAAACGACCCGTTTTTTGCGCTCGGAAAATGGAATAGGGCTTTTTCATGCGACAAAAAGGAAAACTTCCTCCTGCAACATTGTTCTCCATACCAATGTCCACACACATGCATAATATGGGCACAACATCACAAACTATGTCGTGATTCAGCACATAACATCGGTCATTTGGACCGAAAGCCATGAAACCTCGAACATGATAGGTCATTTTGTGAAGGTTTTTTCGAAACATGATCAATATACCAAGTCTGGTATTTTTCCTTTCAACTATGTAACAAAATATGACACCACGCGAAGGATTTACATTGTTCGGATTTTTTTTGAATTTATTATGCCCGTTTTGAATTATCTGAATTTCTAACTATGGTCGAACCGGTGTGCATGAAGATAGGGGACGAGCATCGTTAGACCTTGCATTGGATCTCTGAAGAAACCACATATTGCGAGTCTAAAAATGATTTTTTCAAAAAATCACAGGCGATAGATCATCTACCTGTAGTACAAACCGGACCCACTTCTTACCGATTCGGCAGACATTTGTCCTTTTTACCCGGAATGGACGAAAAGGTTTGAGATGTACCGGTTGGGAGATATTCCATGTAAGTTGGTCTAGTATTTTAGGAAAATGGGACGGTAGCATTCTAAAACGGCATTTTCGTGTTTACTTCACAAAACGACCCGTTTTTTGCGCTCGGGAAATGGAAAAGGGCTTTTCCGTGCGACAGAAAGGAAAACTTCCTCCTGCAACATTGTTCTCCATACCAATGTCCACACACATGCATAATATGGGCACAACATCACAAACTATGCCGTGATTTAGCACATAACATCGGTCATTTGGACCGAAAGCCATGAAACCTCGAACATGATAGGTCATTTTGTGAATGTTTTTTCGAAACATGATCAATATACCAAGTCTGATATTTTTCCTTTCAACTATGTAACAAAATATGACACCACGCGAAGGATTTTTATTGTTCGGATTTTTTTTGAATTTATTATGCCCGTTTTGAATTATCTGAATTTCTAACTATGGTCGAACTGGTGTGCATGAAGATAGGGGATGAGCATCATTAGAACTTGCATTGGATCTCTGAAGAAACCACATATTGCGAGTCTAAAAATGATTTTTTCCAAAAATCACGGGCGATAGATCATGTACCTGTAGTACAAACCGGACCCACTTCCTACCGATTCGGCAGACATTTGTCCTTTTTACCCGGGATGGAAGAAAAGGTTTGAGATGTACCGGTTGGGAGATAGTCCATGTAAGGTGGTCTAGTATTTTAGGAAAATGGGACGGTAGCATTCTAAAACGGCATTTTGGTGGTTACTTCACAAAACGACCCGTTTTTTGCGCTCGGAAAATGGAAAAGGGGTTTTCCGTGCGACAAAAAGGAAAACTTCATCCTGCAACATTGTTCTCCATACCAATGTCCACACACATGCATAATATGGGCACAACATCACAAACTATGCCGTGATTCAGCACATAACATCGGTCATTTGGACTGAAAGCCATGAAACCTTGAACATGATAGGTCATTTTGTGAAGGTTTTTTCGAAACATGATCAATATACCAGGTCTGGTATTTTTCCTTTCAACTATGTAACAAAATATGACACCACGCAAAGGATTTTCATTGTTCGGATTTTTTTTGAATTTATTATGCCCGTTTTGAATTATCTGAATTTCTAACTATGGTCGAACCGGTGTGCATGAAGATAGGGGACGAGCATCGTTAGAACTTGCATTGGATCTCTGAAGAAACCACATATTGCGAGTCTAAAAATGATTTTTTCAAAAAATCACGGGCGATAGATCATGTACCTGTAGTACAAACCGGACCCACTTCCTGCCGATTCGGCAGACATTTGTCCTTTTTACCCGGGATGGACGAAAAGGTTTGAGATGTACCGATTGGGAGATAGCCCATGTAAGGTGGTCTAGTATTTTAGGAAAATGGGACGGTAGCATTCTGAAACGGCATTTTGGTGGTTACTTCACAAAACGACCCGTTTTTTGCGCTCGGAAAATGGAAAAGGGGTTTTCCGTGCGACAAAAAGGAAAACTTCATCCTGCAACATTGTTCTCCATACCAATGTCCACACACATGATTAATATGGGCACAACATCACAAACTATGCCGTGATTCAGCACATAACTTCCTGCCGATTCGGCAGACATTTAGTCCCGGATGTAGTCACAAACCGGGACTAAAAATATTTTCCGCCATTTCCCACCTCTTCCCGCCAAGTTTTCCCGCCCTTTCCTTTCTACTAGAGCTTTTAGTCCCGGATGTAGTCACTAACCGGGACTAAAGATATTTCCCGCCATTTCCCAAAGCTTCACGCCAAGTTTTCCCGCCCTTTCCCTCTATATTTAGGGTGATCGTGCCATGGCTATCCACACATCCACACCTTCCTCTCTGAACAATGGACAACGCCTACTGGGCCATTCTGACCCTCAAGGAGACCGAGGCGCTGTGCGCCTCCAACTACCCTTATCCGCCGGGCTATCGGCCGCCCGCCGGCTGGATGCTGAGCGCTGGAGGGGTTCCTGTCCCTCCTGTCCCTCAAGGTTCCGCACGCCAGGCGGCCATCACAAACCACTTCTACCACGAGCTCACGCCGGAGCAGCGGATGGATCCCCAGTGGGATCCCGACAACTACGACACCTGGAATGCCTTCTTCGCTAATAGGCGGGAAAGGGAGCTCGCCAGGTACGAGGGTGATGGCCCGCCACCGGTGAACCACAACGAAGCCGGCCGTCGTCTGTGGTGGGCGAACCGTACTATCATCGGAGTGATGCGCTACATCGCCAGGGGAGACCATCCTCGCCTACGGTGCCCACGAGTCCACCCGCCACAGGCCCCACACTGTCCCGGCGGTAGCGGCATCATCTTCCAGGAGACCCCTCTCCCGCCCGCCGTGAATCCGAGGCTGGAATGGCCCCTGGTATATGCCATGGATGGGCTGAGGATCCCCGGAGTGGCAGGTGACGATGACGATGATGATGACAACGACGATGAAGACCCTGAAGCTGCGTACTATAGGACTAGGCATGATTATGACTAAAGAGGGCGGCTTTAGTCCTGAGTGTTAGCTAGTCCCGGTTTGTCCCGGTTTTTAATATTAATAAATGTCTTGAGTGTTACCTAATAAATAGAGGGAAATGCCTATATAAAGAGAGGGTTCATCTTTAGTCCCGGTTGGAGAAACCAACCGCGACTGAAGGGATTGCGGCAGAGTGGGCCAGGCAACACTAATAATAGGGGTGAGTGTCGACATTATGTCGTGCGGCTTGTACCTTGTCCCGGATGGTGTCACCAACCGGGACTAAAGATGAACCTTTAGTCCCGGTTGGAGACACCAACCGGGACTAAAGATGAGTCAGCACTAATAATAGGGGTGAGTGTTGACATTATGTCGTGAGTGTCGACATTATGTCGTGAGTGTCGACATTATGCCGAGCTGCTTGTACTATAAATAGGCATCCTTGTGAGTCCAGTCCTCCAGCCAGTTTGAGGCATCTCCAAGATGGTTTTAGAGAGCAGGGACACCACTACGGCCAGTTTCAGGGAGATGCCGACGGAGCCTAGTCCTCTGGCATCTCCGAGAAACTGGTCATAGAGGCACTCCCTAATATGTGAAATTAGTTAGCTCCGAGGCGTATTGATCTAGTTAGTGAAGTTACAAGCTGCAAGATGGTTTTCGAGAGCAGGGACACCACTGCGGCCGGTTTCAGGGAGATGCCGATGGATCCCAGTCCTCCGGCATCTCCGAGATACTGGTCATAGAGGCACTCCCTAACATGTGAAATTAGTTAGCTCCGAGGCATATTGATCTAGTTAGAGAAGTTACAAGCTGCAAGATGGTTTTCGAGAGCAGGGACACCACTGCGGCCAGTTTCAGGGAGATGCCGACGGAGCCCAGTCCTCCGGCATCTCCGAGAAACTGGTCATAGAGGCACTCCCTAATATGTGAAATCAGTTAGCTCCGAGGCGTATTGATCTAGTTAGAGAAGTTACAAGCTGCAAGATGGTTTTCGAGAGCAGGGACACCACTACGACCAGTTTCAGGGAGATGCCGCCGGATCCCAATCCTCCGGCATCTCCATGAAACTGGTCATAGAGGCACTCCCGGTCCAGCCACAAAACAGGACTAACACTCAAGACATTTATTAATATTAAAAACCGAGACTACAAAATCGGGACTAAAGGCCACAAACCGCGAAAGATATCCTTCGGTCAAGCCACAAACCGCGAAATACATGAATTAGAGTTACATAATATGAGCATGAACTTATTGGCATATGTCATTCCTTATGACCGCTTCAGACGTAACCATGGAGCATCTTCTTTACTTAACGGAATGCTTGGGTTAGTTTTCACTGTGAAGGGCGGAATTTCATCAAACTTATTATAATCTTCTGACATGTCTGTCTTGTCCTCGATTCCCATGATGTTTCTTTTCCCTGAAAGAACTATGTGACGCTTTGGCTCATCATATGATGTATTTGTTTGCATATTTTTTCTTTTTTTTGGTCTGGAGGATATGTCCTTCACATAGAAAACCTGAGACACATCATTGGCTAGGACGAATGGTTCATCTCTATAACCAAGATTGTTGAGATCCACTGTTGTCATTCCGTACAACTGGTCTATCTTTACCCCTTCCCCATTCAGGTTGACCCATTTGCAGCGAAACAAAGGGACCTTAAAAGAGACTCCATAGTCTAGTTCCCATATCTCCTCTATGTAACCATAATGTGTCCTTTTGTCCATTCTCATCTATTGCATCAAAGCGAACACCACTATTATGGTTGGTTCTCTTTTTATCTTGGGCGATCGTGTAGAATGTATTCCCATTTATTTCATACCCTTGGAAATTCAATACAGTAGAAGATGGTGACGCGGCCAACAAGTATAGCTGATCTCCAACAGTGGTGTCATTCAAGAGATGTGTCCGCATCCAACCACCGAAAGACTTCATGTGTTCATCTGTAATCCATGATTCAGGCTTCCCCAGGTTTTTGGAGCATACAATATTCTTGTGTTCCTCGATATACGGAGCTGCCAAGGTGGAATTATGTAGAACTGTGTAGTGTGCTTTAGTGAAAGAATCCCCGTCCCTACATATCATTGCTTTCTTTCCCAATGTGCCTTTTCCACTTAGTCTTCCCTCATGCCGCGAGTCAGAAACACCAATCGGCTTAAGGTCAGGAATAAAGTCAAAACAAAACTCAATGACCTCCTCTATTCCATATCCCTTGGAGATGCTTCCTTCTGGTCTAGCACGGTTATGAACATATTTCCTTAAGAATCCCATGAACCTCTCAAAGGGGAACATATTGTGCAGAAATACCGGACCGAGAATGGCAATCTCTTCCACTAGATGCACCAGGAGATGCGTCATAATATTGAAGAAGGATGGTGGGAACACCAATTCAAAACTAACAAGACATTGTACCACATCCTTCTGTAACCTTGGCAGAATATCTGGATTGATTACCTTCTGAGATATTGAATTGAGGAATGCACACAGCTTCACAATGGGTACTCGAACATTTTCCGGTAGAAGCCCCCTCAATGCAATCGGAAGCAACTGCGTCATAATCACGTGACAGTCATGAGACTTCAGGTTTTGGAACTTTATCTCTGCCATATTTATTATCCCCTTTATATTAGATGAGAAGCCCGACGGCACCTTGATACTGTAAAGGACTTCAAAAAAGATTTCCTTCTCTGATTTGGTAAGAGCATAGCTGGCACGACTTAAGTGACGCCCTTTATCCGTCTTGTTATGTGTATGCATGTTCTTTGGGTCTTTCATAATTTGTTGGTCCTCCCGTGCTTCAGGTGTATCTTTTGTCTTCCCATACACGCCTAGGAATCCTAGCAGGTTCACGCAGAGATTCTTCGTCACGTGCATCACGTCGATTGAAGAGCGGACACGCAGGACTTTCCAATATGGCAGCTCCCAAAATATAGATTTCTTCTTCCACATGGGTGCGTGTCCTGTAGCGACGTCGTTCGGAACTGATTGACCGCCGGGACCCTTTCCAAAGATTACTTCTGTGTCCTTGACCATACCAAATACATCATCACCAGCAGGGAGTTCAGGCTTCTTCCGGTGATCTGCCTCACCTTTGAAATGCTTGCCTTTCTTTCTTACGGGATGATTGGTCGGAAGAAATCGTCGATTCGCCAGTTACACAACCTTCTTGTATTTATGCAAATATGTACCTTCGGTCTTATCTAAACAGTGGGTGCATGCCTTATATCTTTTGTTTGTCTGTCCTGAAAGGTTACTAAGAGCAGGCCAATCATTGATGGTTACGAATAACAACCCTCGTAGATCAAATGGCTCCTGTTTGTTCTCATCCCACGCACGTACACCTGGTTTGCCCCACAACTGTAAGAGTTCTTCAACTAATGGCCTAAGGTACACATCAATGTCGTTGCCCAGTTGCTTCGGGCCTTGGATGAGCACTGGCATCATAATGAACTTACGCTTCATGCACAACCAAGGAGGCAGGTTGTAGATACATAGAGTCACGGGCCAGGTGCTGTGACTGCAACTCTGCTCCCCAAAAGGATTCATGCCATTCGTACTTAGACCAAACCATAAGTTCCTTGCGTCACCTGCAAAGTCTGGGAAGTCTCTCTCGATTTTTCTCCACTGTGACCCATCAGCAGGGTGTCTCAACTTCCCGTCTTTCTTACGGTCTTCTTTCTGCCATCGCAACAACCTGGCATGATCTTTGTTTCTGAACATGCGTTTCAACCTTGGTATTATAGGAGCATACCACATAACCTTAGCAGGAACCCTCTTTCGGAGGGGCTCTCCCTCAACATCACCAGGGTCATCTCGTCTGATCTTATACCGCAACGCATTGCATACCCGGCATTTATCTAAATTCTCATACTCCTTACCGCGGTAGAGGATGCAGTCATTAATGCATGCATGTATCTTTTGCACATCTAATCCCAGAGGACAGAGAGTCTTCTTTGCTTCGTAGGTACTCTCGGGAAGTTCGTTATGTTTTGGAAACTTCGGCTTCATTATTTTCAGCATCTTTTCAAATGAGGAGTCAGTTAGACCACACTCTGCCTTCCATCGCAACAATTCCAGTGTGGTACCGAGCTTTGTGCTGCCATCTTCACAATTTAGGTACAACAATTTCTTGTGATCTTCTAACATGCCCTCTAACTTCAACTTCTCATTTTCTGTTTCACAGTCTTGCTTTGCATCAGAAATGACCCTACCAAGTTCATCAGCCGGCTCATCTGATGCCCGTTCTTCACCTCTTTCCTCTCCATTGTCTTCCATTGCAGTATCACTGTATTCAGGAAACATATGATGATAGTTGTTATCATCATCTTCTTCTTCACCATCTTCCATCATAACCCCTCTTTCCCCGTGCTTGGTCCAGCAATTATAGTTGGGCATGAAACCTTTCATAATCAGGTGGCCGCGAATGATTTTTGAGGAAGAGTACTCCTTGTTGTTCCGACATTGAACACATGGACAACGTATAAATCTATTCTCTTTGTTTGCCGTAGCCACATCGATAAATTTATCAACGCCTTTGATATACCCGGCTACACGCCGGTCACCGTACATCCATTCCCGACCGTTCATCTGCATCATATAAGTAAGTTTATCAAAAAACAGGAAATCATAAATAGTGAAATAACCAATTCACACCGACACATGAATTGTATCAATGACCTAGAAAAGATAAGATTGCTAACCTCGATCGAGGGAAATAAAGAGGAGAAAGCTTAAGTGCGTCTCGGACACCTTCTATATTTTTGTTCTATGAGAAATTCAACGGGATTATTCACTCAAACATTTCATCAAACACCTTCAATGCATGCATGAGAAAAAACTAGCACACCCCCTCACACCTTCCACCATTCGAAAAAACAGAGTGCAGGCAGAGGGGGCTGGGGCGTTGCATTTATAGAGGGCAGGGGGTCTTTAGTCCCGGTTGGAGCCAGCAACCGGGACTAAAGGTGCGTGACACGCCACGTGGCTGTGGCTAAACCTTTAGTCCCGGTTGGTGGCTCCAACCGGGACGTATTCCCCCTTACCAACCGGGACGCATCCCCCCTGGCCCCGTGCCCGATCCAACCGGGACGCGTGCCAGCATTAGTCCCGGTTGGTGGCGCAACCGGGACAAATGCTCTGAGGGGTCGCGAACGGATAGCCCTTTTTCCACTAGTGACTATATATACTCTTGGGGACTGACTTGTGTCCCCCCTTTTCAAACTTAATTTGACAACAAAATCCATACCGCCGATTCGTTCCAAAGACCGTATGAACTCACATGAAGCCTATATAGTATTCTTAGATGTATACTCACCGTACACGTATAGCGACGTGCCTATGAGACATAGAAATTAGGAGGTATATAGCAGCAGCAACAAAATTTCAAAACATGACATACAAAAACATATATCGGGATAATGGGAGGTGAGATCAGACGACGGTGAGAACGTGGTGTATACCCAGCTCGACCGAGTATACCTATATAGAGATATACGTAGCATGAATATGGATTTCGACGGATCAAAATTAAAGAAGACTAGCCCATACAAACTTAAGCTTGATGAGGGGTGGGGGCACACCGAAGCACACAGTTTTCAAATGGCAATGCCAGCAACCTAGTAGTATGGACTTTGGCAGCATCTGCAGGTTAATTAGTCAAGAAAATTATATAGTACTAGTATTCTTAGGATAGAGCAGCTAAAGATGCTTAAAGCCTTGAACACATCAGCAAGCCAGCTACATGGCATCGATCACATAAATGTGCTCACGCATCAAGACGTGGAACAATACGTCTTCTAGATAAGAAAAAAGAAAGAAAGGACAGTACGTAGGCTTTATACTAATGCTGCTTTCAATATAAACCATCAAGTAGTTAGTGGACAAATGCTGCTTTCAATATAAAGCAGGGCTTTCAGGCCATTTCTCTAAAAAATAGTTAGTCTGGTCGCTTCTCAACCAGTTCAGTCTATCAAACACATTTCAAAGGATTTAAAGGCTGTGCGGTCGTTAATATAATTTGGGATCCTAAACTAGGCTAACCTGCAGAAGGTTACCCTGGTCATGGACATGCCTCTACGAGCATGGTGAAAACAAATAATATCGTGGGAATGGCCATGGCAAATGCTGCAATCGGCAGCGAGGAGGGGCGGCCAGCCATCTGTGGTTCGAGATGAGGGTAGAGACACAAGAGTTTATCCAGGTTCGGTCCTCGGAGGGTAAAGACCTACTCCTGCTTGATTGTATTGATGAGAGAGTACAGAAGGCGAGCTCGACGACTAGGCGGCGAGTCACAGGGGGTGTATGATGGAACATATCCTCTATGCGTACCCTAGGGAGGTTTATATAGTCTCACCTCGCTAGGGTTTACAGATCTACAACCGAATTAGTTAAGGATTCAGAGGATAGTTGACCTAATCCGACTGGGCCTAGCTACGCTTCTAGGCCTCCAGCCTCCAGTCGCTTGGTTCCTTGTTCAGCCTTGATCCAGTCGCCATCCTGCAGGCCCACTCCCTGGCAGCTTGGGCCAATAGGAAACGGCCTGCTGGGTATACCCCACTCGGCATATCCCCATCAGTAGTCCCCGAGGCCGTCGTTGATTCGTCGTAGGTGTTTGTTGGCAGTCAGAGTAAGCGGGTCCAATTTGGACGCGCAGTTGAATCGGCGGTGGACTCCCTGAATGAAAGAGGGAACTTGTTATCTTAGTCGCAATAACAACAACCAGTCGAATCGCAGCATGGCGAATGGGTCGGCGAGTAGTTGAAATCACTGCTATGGTGATCATGTCGGCGAGCAGTCAAATCGCAGCTAGGGCGATCTGGTCGGCAAATCGTCGAGTCGCTGAAGCCAGCGAGTCGAGCAGACGAAGTTGGACCGTCAACACTGGTCAGACTAGCCGTTGGGTAACCCAATGGTAATATCATCGTAATCATCGCGCGGTAACGGCTCTCTGAGAATGGCGGGTAACTGGCGCTAGATAAGGGGAGTTAAGGGCGACACGTGGTCATCCCTACATTTCCTCCGATCTCGCGCGTCTCCTAGTCTTCCGTTCCTCCTTAGCGATCAGAGCGACCTAGAGCGATCGACAACCCTAGATCTTCCGACCGACGGCGCCTCCGATGGAGCCATGGGGGAGATCCAAATGCACAAAGGTTCTGTTGAAATCATTCGAGGAGGCAGGGATTCTCCGCGCCGGGAGGTGGCGCATCCCCTCGGTCGGAGAAGTGGTGCCAGATCCGCGGGATGGAGAGTTCATCTGCTTCACCAGCCACCTGGAGAGGGGGCTCGGGTTCCCCACCTCCCTCTTCTTTCGCCGCTTCCGCACAGCATCGAGCAACTCGCCATTTTTGTGGCATTTTGCAAGTGCTACCTAGGCTACCGACCGTATTTCCCCTTGTGGCAAGATCTGTTCTACGGGAGAATCTGACGTGAAGAAGCAGGCGGCCCGATGCTGGCCGCGGGCGGCATCATGTTCCAGTTGAAGTAGAAGGCTTCATTCTTCGATCTGATGCTGCCGAACAAGGTGGCAAACGAATGTAAAAAAGCATTGGTTCTATGTAACCGAGTCGCCGCCGGGCAACGAGGTGGCGCTCCCGATGTACTCCACTGACCGGCCCGAGCCGCGTCGGCTCCAAGTTGCCAAGCTCACGACCGATCAACGGATGGTGGTCGATGAGATGTTGTAGACCATCCACAGTTTGAAGAAGAAGGGCCTCCAGACCATCAATTTGTATAATTGTTGGTTCGGGCGGCAACTAGTGCCTCTGGCCAGTCGTGCCCACAACATGTATGAATATACGGGCAAGGATGACCCGACAAAGTCCTGCTCTACCAAGTGGAGGCTCAATGACTACACCTTGGCCCTGAAGAAGATCACCGAGGCAGAATACCTCGACGTGAAGGCCGGTGTCGCCCCTTACACCGCAAAGCGCAAGCCTCCAACAGTTCCTTTCTTTCTTGTGCACTTCATAGTCGCAGATTTGCAGTCGCGGTTCGTGCTAATCACATATTTTCATTGCAGTTGTTCCAAGTGGTGGAAGGTTGGCTTCCACCCACAGATGATGAAAACTCGAACGAGTTCGCCGAGGATGATAGCGAGTCTTCGTTTGAAAAGGGCAATGTCAGAAGTGACGAGGGCAGCGACGATGACGACAACGACGATGACGATGACGATGAGGCCGTGGAGGTCGCCGCACCCACGGTCCGTAAGACCCGTGTGCAGCGACATCGTGAGCTCGAGGCTAGCAAGAGCCTCGAGGCCCATGACAAAGATGATGACGAGCTCCCCGAGCACATCTCGCAGCGCGAGGTTACGCCATCGAAGAAGAAATCGCCACCACCAAAGAATAAGAAGAAGGAGCCAACCAAGCTAGCATCACCACCTCGGTCCGCGAGTAGCTCCAAAGCTACCGACGCGGCCGAGGAAGCTGGGACCGGTGCGCCGGCACAGGCGACTGCGGCAGCTGATGCGGCCGTGGTAGAGGGTGAGGTGCCGCTGGCATCACTGCCTCCGCCCTTTACCATCGTCACCGGGCTCAAGGCCGCTCCATCCGTGGGTGCCTCGCCGCCGAGGGGAGCAGTCACAGCGACTGACGCGGAGCCTCCTGCCACGGCTTCGTCCACGAAGAAGCCCTCTGTGACCTAGGTCCAGAGTGTGCTAGAAACAGGTCTCAGCCGGAAGCTGGGGCCAGAATTAGAGAAGCCAGCGAGTATTCGCACCAGCCTCCCTTTCATCCCGGTCTCCAAGTGAGTACCTTTTTGAATTATCCAATCTCCTGATGTTTTGTCCAGCAAACTTTCTAATATTGCCATATTGCAGGACTAGAGTGAAGAAGATAGGCCACCCCTCGGTGGCCAAGGTTCCGTTGGGTGCCCCGAGGGTGCAGGTCGATCCCTCGAAGAAGAGGAAGAGCGATGAAGTCGCGGCACCTATTGAAGGCGCTAAAAGGCAAAGGGCAATGAGGTCATCATGATTTCGGACGAACCGGCGGTCGCCCAGAGCGAAGCTCCGATTGGAGCGGATGCGGCCTCGAAGGCCACGGTGGACGCGGAGTCACAAGAGGTGGAGACCGTGGCGTCAGTCGGGGATGTGGGACCGACCTCGAGTGGCACGGGGGCTGCAGTAGGGACGTTCCCTCGCTTTGTAGCGAAGGCCTCCAAGGCGAGTGCGTCAGCGCCACCGAGCCAGGTGCCTAAGGTCATCGGCACGGAGGTCGAGCAACGTTGCGGGCATTCTCCGGTCGTGCTCCTGTCGGTGGATGCAATGGAGCTTCACGGCATGTTAGGTGCCGCCATCCAGGTATGTCCAGTCCTCGAGGATCTGATTGCTGAATTTCAGCGGTTGAATCCTTATTAATTTCGTTGTCCAATCCCCGAGTGTCTAGTCGCTTAATTTTAGCGGCTAGGCACCTAGGAATTTTTTCACTATCCAGTCCCCGAGGGGCTAGTCGTTGAATTTCAGCGGCTAGGCACTTAGGAATTTCTTTGCTAATGCTTCCATGGTTGTGCAGGGCCTGTAACGCAAGTCGGCGGAGCGACTTGCCATCCGGGAGCGTCTGAAGAGGGAGCTCATCGTTGTCCAAGGAACGAACGGGCAGCTTCGGGCGACTGCCGGTAATTGATCATTGTGCTTGTTATTGGTTGTAGGGCTTGCTTTCTTCATATTCATTGTTTTGTTGATGCAGGGGGTCATGCGGCCGCGGTGGAGAAGGCTCGTCGAGGCATGGTCCCAGCGAGTGAACTGACAGCTGCGTAGTCATCCTTGAACGCCGCGGAGAAGTGATGCCGACCTGGAGCGGGATCTCAAGGAGGAAAAGGCGGAGGCTACCTCGGCGGATGAGAGGGACAAGGCATCCGTTGCTGCTGCTGCTGAGGAGCGGAAGATGTAAGATGCACTCGTCACCGGGTTGCAGGATGACCTCTCCGGTCTACAGGACTTCATCACGGAGCGTTGTCGGCCATTGATTGGTGAGCTTTCTGTTCCTTGGCGAGTCCCCGAGCGTGAGAGTCGCTTTGTTTTGGTGGATCCTTCCTTATTATTTTGCTTTTGTGTTGCAGGGAGGATCATAGATGATGTTACCGAAGCGCAGTCGTATGACACGCGGCAATGTGTCACCATGCTGGTTGACTCTGCTTTGTCAGCGACCTGCATTCGCGCGTATCTTTAGGAGATCTCGGCTGTTATTGACTTCGTGCGTACCAGGAGTCTGGAACTACCTAGAGAAGGCCCCGGCTGTTATTGACTTCATGTCGCGGTTGGCCTTTCGTCGTACCCTTCGTCGACAGGTGCGGTCGAGATCGCCAAAGTGTTGAAGCTGAACGAGCAGGCTGCGATGTACTCCGACCGCGTGTGGGCGATGGACAACCTTATTCTGTACCAGGAGACGGTCGTCGCCCCGAATGACCCCGAGTCGTCGCACCGCGACTTCAAGGTGGAGCATCCATTCCGAGCGGCCATGGCGGGTGCTCTCATGACGTATCCCTCGAACCCGTGGGTTCCCTTTATCCGCCATTGCAGAAGTGGTGACGCCTCGTCATCGAAGCCTATGGAGTAGACTAGTTTGCCGACTGGTGTTAGTTATAACAGATATGTAACTGCCCTTGTAAGAGAACAATTTTTGCTTCTTTTAAGGAATGCAAGGATGCTTTTTTCAATGTTTTTGATTTGATTGTTGGTTGTGCAAGTCCCCGAGCGTGTCCGCCCTTTTATGGGGTTTACCTCGTTTTTATGTATATGTAGTTTGAACTGTTAGTAAGTTGCGGTCGACTCTCCATGGCTTGGAAAGCCAGTCGCATGGCGACTCCAGGGGGTACTTTGTACTTGGCCGTTTTCCCGGGCGCGAACGGGGTCAGGTGGCCAAGTCCCTGAGCGTGGTACTTGGCGGTTCTAGTCACATGCCCAAGGTAGGTGAGGATGGGGCGCGTTGTACTAGGCACGTCGCTCCACCTGATCCATAGGACGAGTCGCGTGGCGATTCCAGGATGCGCTCTCATACTTGGCGTTTTCCCTAGTCGCTCCTCTTTGGACTGGCGTCAGTCCCCGGGCGTGGTACTTAGCCGTTTGAGTCACCGTGCCCAGGATGTGGAGGACTGGGTCACTGTGGGAAGCGAATGCAGTTGTCTTGGCTCGGAAAGCCAGTCGAGCGAGGCGACTCTAATGGGGCTCCGGGTTGGCTTTTTTCGTGGAAACTACAAGGCCCGAGTTTTTTCGGTGCCCTCGTACCGCACTACTTGGTTGTGCCAGTCGCGTAACCAAGGGTTGACTTCCGTGACTAGCATAGTGCTATTATTACGAGTGCGAATGGCACAAGGTATGGAGAGTGGACACAATTTGTGTGAATCGATCTTCTTTATTTCATAGCGGGTATGAGGTACATGTCTAGAGTTCTAGGAATAGAACTTCTGTAGGAGGTTCACATTCCATGGCCGCTTGACATCGAGTTTTCTGTCGCCTCTGACGTCGACGAGGTAGTAGGCGTCGTTGCCTAGGACTCGCCCGATGGCGAATGGTCCCTCCAAGGGGGAGAGAGCTTGTGCATTCCCTTGTTGTCCTCGATCAGGCGTAGTACCAGGTCGCCTTCCTAGAAGGTGCGAGTCCGTACTCGCCGGCTGTGGTAGCGGCGGAGTCCTTGCTGGTAGATGGCGGTGCGGGAGTGAGCGAGGTCGCGTGCTTCATCGAGCTAGTCGACCCCGTCCTGGCATGCGAGCTCGTTGTCGTCCTCCGCGTAGTTGACCACTCGCAGTGAATCGTGCTCGAGGTTGGTTGGCATGACGGCCTCGGCACCGTACACCATGAAGAAGGGGGTGAACCCTGTAGACCTGTTGATGGAGGTACGGATACCCCAGATGACGGAGGAGAGCTCTTCGAGCCAGCACCCAGGAGTTCGCTCGAGGGGAACTTGCAGTCGTGGCTTCAGGCCATGGAGGATGCTCTGATTAGCGCGTTCCACCTGGCCGTTGGACTCCGGGTGGGCGACTGAGGTGAGGTCGAGTCGTATGTGGTGTTCCTCCTAGAATTTGGCCATGGATCCTTTGGCGAAGTTGGTGTCGTTGTTCGTGATGATGTTGTGAGGGAACCTGTAGCGATGGATGAGCTCGCATAGGAACTTGGTGGCGGTCTTCCCGTCACACTTGCGGACTGGCTTGGCCTCCACCCATTTTGTGAATTAGTCGACTGCGACTAGGAGGTGGGTGAAGCTGGAAGGGGACTTCTTGAAGGGGCCTACCATGTCCATGCCCCACACGACGAATGGCCAAGTGATGGGGATGGTCTTGAGCGACGAGCTTGGGACGTGGGTCTGATTATCGTACTTCTGGCATCCAACGCAGCGTTGGACGATGTCGACTGCATAGGCATGCATGGTAAACCAGTAGAAGCCGTGTCGCATGGCCTTGGCGACCAGGGAGCGAGCGCCAGCGTGGTGGCCACAGTTGCCAGCATGGATGTCTTGGAGGATCTTGCGACCTTCTGCGGGTTGGACACCGCGTTGGAACACGCTGGTTACGCTGCGCTTGTGGAGCTCGTCATTGATGATGACGAAGGATTTGCAGTGGCGTACTATCATCCGGGCCGCTATCTCGTCAACGAGTAGGGTCCGTCCCTCCAAGTAAGCGATGTATGGCGCGGTCCAGTCGCCTGGCTCAGCGAGCATGGCGACTAGGGCTGCTTCTGGTTGTAGCGGAATTCCGATGTCAATCTCCTGTGGGGGAGAGACAGAAGGCTTGGTGATGGTGTCAAGAAAGACGCCGAGCCGACCCGATGGGAGAGAGGGCGTAGTCTTCCTTGTTCTTGCGCAAATCGATCCACTCGACGGAGTAGCCGGCAAAGTGGCCTCCCAGCTGGTCCACTGCTTGGCGGTATGCCGCCATGGTGGGGGAGACTGCATCGCAAGTGCCGGCGACTTGCCCAGCGACGAGGTCGGAGTAGCCGTAGCAGCGCAGACGATTGATGTTCATTTCCTTGGCTGCTCGCATGCCATGTAGGAGCGCCTCGTACTCGGCCATGTTGTTGGTGCAGGGGTGAAGTCGAGGTACAGGACATAGCGCAGCTTGTCTCCCTTTGGAGATGTGAGGACGATCCCTGCCCCTGCGCCATCTGCATTCTTGGAGTTGTCAAAGTGTAGCGACCAGTAGTGGAGGTATGGCAGTTTCTCTGGCTGCCGCGCCTCCTCCCAGTCGGCAAGAAAGTCTGCCAGAGCCTGCGACTTGATTGCCTTGCGCGGCTCGTACCTGATGTTGTGGACTTCGATCTCGACAGCCCACTTGGCGACTCGCCCGGTCGCCTCGCGGTTGTGGATGATGTCCTGCAACGGTGCTGAGGAGACGACTGTGATTGGGTGCTCCTGGAAGTAGTGCGGCAGTCGCCGCTGGGCTCTAAAGACCGCATACACCAATTTCTGGTACTGCGGGTAGCGCTGGCGCGACTCGGTGAGGACTTCGCTGATGTAGTACACAGGTCGCTGCACCGGGCGCTCATTGCCCTCTTCTGGCCGTTCGACGTAGGCCCGTTGATGGAGGTGAGCGACATGCACGACCGCTCAGGGCCCCCGTTTTCCCTGGGCCCCCAAATTTTTAGGCCTAGTATAGATAGTTTAGTTATTTTTTGTCTTTACCGTGAAGCCTAGTATATGTTTTGCAGCTGAATCCAAAATCCAATCGTTCCTTGCGAGTCTGCCATGATCGCTAGGGCCAGCTGATCGCAAACGTATTCTCGCAACCGCGCCGCCGGCTTCCAATCGTATTCAGTGTGACGGCGTGAGTCACGGGACCAGCAATCGTATTCTCGCGATCGTGCTGCCGCTTCCGATCGTATTCCACGTGGATCGCGTGACCAACAATCGTATTCTCGCGACCGCGCCGCCATTTCCGATCGTATTCTCACAACAATCGTACGTCGCGTGACCAGCCGGGTCAGCTGATTTTTTGATCTGGTAATTGCCGCATCTCTCTCGATTATATTCTGTGCGATCAGCTCATCAGCTCTACAACTTTGCATCTAATTGATCAATTTTTTGCCTTAATACTACTGGCTATGTACAGAAGCTGGACTGCAGCCTCACTAGTGGACACGGAAGAGGACAGATTGGTCCGAACTTTTTAGTTCTTTTCGGCTGATCAAGGATTCAAGGTACAGTACAATACTACTGTTTATTGTTGTCTTCATACAGATAACACTAGCAATTGGATTATTTGGATTCAATTAAATTATTTTCTTGGTTTATGAAACAGGAGGAATCAAGAATTCTATTAGAAAAACAAAGTGTCAATCTGGTGCTACAAAACGCAAGAATAAAGAAAAGAAAGAAGCGGTAGCGCGGTCACAAAAGGGTGCTATGTATAAATTTGTTGTGAAAGAGACCCAAACTAATCCCGAAAATTATTCTTCGACTATTAATGTTGATGATGGGCGTGGTGATGATGTGGTATATATTGATGCTCACACTACAGAATTTGATGAAGAGGATATTGGTATTGGCAATGAAGGCAATGATGGTAAGGTTGGTGATGAATATAATGATGTTACTATCGGCGATAAAGGTAATGATGCTACTAGTGGCAATGACACCAATAGTTCTGTTCATCTTGATATATTTGATCCAAGAAATTGGGATGATCTTGATAGTAAAATGTTTGAAATTCTGGTGGCAAAGGGTCCTAGAAGAGATTTATCTATCGAGCATGGTCCATATGACAATATATCTAGAAGGTTTTCTGCATTGTCATATAGTAGAAACCTCCCAAATGGAGAAAAATGTGATAGAGAATGGCTTGTTTATAGCAAACACCTTGACAAAGTGTTTTGTTCTTGTTGTAAATTATTGAGGAAGGGTCTTGTCAGAGGGTTGTTAGCTAATGATGGTTTCAATGACTGGATGCATCTTAGCAATAGACTTAGAGAGCATGAAACTAGTAGAGAACATGTCACAAACATGACTGCATGGTATGACTTTCGTCTGAGGTTGCAAAATAATCAAACAATTGATAAAATTGCTCAGCGGGAACTTGAAAAAGAAAGGGAGCACTGGAGAAAAGTGTTGTACAGGATTCTTTTGATTGTACAATTTCTTGGAGAACACAACATAGCATTCAGTGGTACTAATTGCAAGTTGTACCAAGACAGCAATGGCAATTTCTTGGGATTGGTTCAAATGTTGGCTAAATTTGACCCGGTTATGCAAGAGCATGTTGATCGAATTACCAATGATAAAACTCGTGATCATTATCTTGGTCCTTCCATCCAGAATGAGTTGATAACTTTGTTAGCTACTGCAATCAGGTCTGAAATCATTGAGAAGGTAAAGAAGGCAAAGTACTTTTCAGTTATACTTGACTGTACTCCTGATGTCAGCCACCAAGAACAAATGTCTTTGATAATAAGGTATGTTGATGCATCTTCTGGTTCTGTTTGCATCGAGGAATCTTTCATCGTTTTTTTGGATGTGAATGATACCACTGGGCAGGGATTGTTTGATGTTTTAGAAGAGGTACTAAAGAGGCTTGAACTTGATATAAACAATGTGAGAGGGCAGGGATATGATAATGGGTCAAATATGAAAGGAAAACATCAGGGGGTACAAAGGAAACTTTTGAATACAAATCCAAGAGCCTTTTATTCAGCTTGTGGTTGTCATAGTCTAAATTTGACACTATGTGATATGGCAAATTCTTGTCGTAATGCAACTGACTTTTTTGGAATTATCCAGCGCATCTATACTACATTTGCTAATTCTACTAAGAGATGGCAAATTCTTAAAGATAACATAACAGGATTGACTGTCAAGTCATTGTCAGCTACTCGTTGGGAGAGCCGTGTTGATAGTGTTAAGGCTATAAGGTTCCAAATGTCAGATATAAGGGAGGCTTTGCTACAAGTGGCTGAAACTGATAAGGATCCATTGACAAGTAGTGTAGCTAAGTCATTGGCAGAAAATGAACTTGGTGACTTTCAGTTTCTAGTTTCTATTATCATATGGTATGAGATACTATCTTATATTAATTTGGTAAGTAAGCAACTACAAGCAAAGGATATGCTTATTGATATTGCAATTGAGTCTGTATAGGGACTGATTTCCTTTTTCACTAAGTATAGAGAAACTGGCTTTGCAAAAGCATTGGAAGCTGCTAAAGAAATTGCAATGGAGATGGATATTAATCCAGGGTTTCGCACCAAGCGTAAAATTACAAGAAAAAGGAAATTTGATGAGAGCCCAGCTGATGAACCTACTGAATCACATTCTGCAGAAGAGTCATTTAGGATAAATTACTTTTTGCGTATTGTTGATCAAGCTATTGCTTCACTTACAACAAGATTTGAACAATACAAGGAGTATGAAAAAACTTTTGGTTTCTTGTTTACTTCAGATAGGCTGCAATCCTTGGATGAGAAGAGTTTGATGGATTCTTGTGTCAAACTTGAGGTTGCACTTACGCATAAAAAATAGGATGATGAGAAAAAAGATGATGAAAAAAAGATGATGAAAAACATAAGGATATTGATGGAGAAGAGTTGTGGAGGGAGTTGATTTTTATCCGAGATTTACTTGAGAAATCTATGGGTCCTCTAGATATTCTGAAGTTTTTGGAGAAGCGCCCCTTTTATCCTTTTGCTAATATTGCATACAGAATTTTATTAACCATTCCTGTCACAGTTGCATCTGCTGAAACGAGCTTTTCTAAACTCAAGTTGCTGAAATCCTATATGCGTTCTACAATGACACAAGAAAGACTAAGTGGATTAGCGACAATATCACTTGAGAGTGATATCTTGGAGAAGATTAATTATAAAGACATGATTGAAGATTTTATTTCAAAAAACTCCAGACGGATGATGCTTTTTGGTAGTACATGAGGTTTGTTTATTACTTTTGTACTATATTTACTCTTCTAGAATGAATACTTGATATATTTTTTGAACATTGTAAGGAATATCATATCATGAAGTTATGCAAACATATGATTTTGTTTTATTAGTTATTGATTGGGAACAAAAATTAGGGCCTCGTTTTGTAAGCCGCACCGGGGCCCCCAAATCCTGGAGACGGGCCTGGTTCGACGACCATGACGACGCTGACGACTCGCTCGGAGGCCATGACATAGACGACATGGGATCCTTGTTGACGGGAGTGGCAAGTAGTGGGGCCACGAGTAGCACCTCCTTGAGTGCGTGGAGCGCGTCTTCTGCCTCCTTGTCCCACTGGAACGTGGGATTCTTTCCATTAGGCGGTAGAGGGGCATCGCCTTCTCGCCTAGCCGGGGGATGAAGCGACTGAGATCCGCGACTCGCCTGGCCAACTTCTGGATGTCACGCAGGCACTCGGGTTTGCCGAGCCGGGCGATCGTGTTGATCTTGGTGGGGTTCGCCTCTATCCCTCGCTTGGAGACGACGTACCCCAGCAACTGTCCAGTAGGTACACCAAAGGTGCACTTTCCTAGGTTTAGCTTGATCTTATACCTCCGCGGGTTTGCGAAGGTTTCTACCAGGTCGGCGAGTAGATCGCCCTGGTGAGTGGATTTCACCACCACGTCGTTGATGTAGACGTGGATGTTGCGGCCAATTTGGCTCGCAAGGCACTCCTGCATGCACCTCTGGTAGGTCGCCCCGGAGTCCTTGAGGCCAAAGGTCATAGTGATGTAGCAGACTGCTCCGAATGGCGTAATGAACACCGTCTTCTCCTCGTCCTTGAATGCCATTTTGATCAGGTTGTAACCAGAGTAGGTGTCAAGGAAGCACAGCGACTCCGAGCCCGTGGTCGAGCCAATGATTTGATCGATCCGCGGGAGGACGAACTGCTCCTTCGGGCAGGCGTTGTTTGCCAACCACTTGGAGTATTTGATTGGCTGAATGAAGCCTGAAGAGAGTAGACGCTGCACCTCCTTGGCGATTGCTCGGCAGTTCTCTTCATTGAAGGGCCGCAGCGACTGTTTGATGGGTCGCGGTTTGGGGTCGGTGTTGAGTTTGTGCTCAGCGAGTTCCCTCGAGACACCAGGCATGTCGGATGGCTTCCATGCGAAGATGTCGCGATTCTCACGTAGGAACTCGATGAGAGTGCTTTCCTATGATGGGCTCAACGGTGCGAGTGTGCATCATTGCCTCGAAGGCGGTGGAGCTGCCTCCCTCCGAGTTGGGCTTCTTGAGTATTGTGGGGTCATCATTGTTGACCCCGCTCGCCTACTTGGCAAGCTCATCCGCGTGGTTGGCTTCTGACGCTATGAAGGCATCGGCAAGCTCAGTGCCTTTGGCCTCGCACTCGGCGGTCATGTCGGGGTCGGCATGGACGGTGATGATGCCACACAGCCTTGGGAGCTTCATCGTGTTCTATGCGTAGTGGGGCGCCGCCATGAACTTGGCAAACGCCTGCCGCCCCAAGACGCAGTGGTAGGGGATGTTAAAGGGCTTTAACATCCCAAAAATACTAAACTTGGATCATCAAACTCTAATCATCAAAATTAGGGTTAACAAAAACTTTTCCAATTGAAAATATGAAAGCATGCATTTGTGTAGGTATCAAAATGTGAATCCTTTTGAATTGCCATGCTTGTGTGTTTCTTTGCTTGTGAAATGATTCTTAGGTGAAATAAACATCATCTAAACAATTCCCACACTTTTCCCAAAGACAAACAAACAAAATAAGTGAATGGTCACTTTGGCCAATTTAACTCCCATGCCTACTTTGGCTATCTCTAACTTTCAAAACTTAACAGAAACTTGTTTGGATCTTTGTACCCCTTGATAGTACTCATAACAAAGTACCAAGGCCCACTTTGTGATCATCCAAAAACATTCAAATGCATAGTTTAAAGGACAATTTAAAATTGAATCTATATCATATGGGAAGATCCCACTTTTGCAAAAACCACTCAAACAAGCACAACTTTTAAAACCCAAGCGTCCACAGACTCACCGGCACATGTCTAGCACACCCACCAAAAATCTTTTCAAAATTCAAAACTTGAATTCATGCGGCCATTTCATCAAACACCTTGTAGATTCAAATCAAACAAAACCAAAACACTATAGTGTGCAGTGATTCTGGCCTAACTTGTTCCCTCTCTGGGCACCACTAGCCTTAGTAGATCATATAACAACCTTAACTAATCTCTAGCACCACTCTGAGCTAGCCATTGTCATCAATGGTGAACAGCCGAGAGCACCATGGTCACCCCAGTGTGGACAGCAAACTACAAGCAGCACTAGCCTCGCCAACCTTGTCTGGGAGCAAGCTAGCACCCTACCGCCACTCCCTGTCCCAGCCACGAGCGATGCCAGCCCCTGGACCACACGCACAGACCATGCCAAGCTGCTCTGCAACCATGCCGCGGGCGCGCCCCGTGCGCCACGCTCGATAGACGCCCACAGACCGCGCGCCGCCCTCGTCGCGTGCATACGTGATCACCACCGTCCCAGCAACCCCGCAGACACGCCCGTTCGCCGCCGCGTGGACCACGCGCGCTGTGCGCCATTAAAACTTTCATCGGGCACGCGCAGAGCACCGCACCGTTCCGACCGATCAACACCGCCCCACACCTCTCCACCACGTCATTGAGCTTTGTCAGGGAGCACAGCACTGCCCCTACCATCACCCACGCCGATAGACCTCTGTACCGTCGACCACGACGAGCTCAGCTTGTGCCCGTCGGTCCCCTCTCGCCACTATAAATAGAGGCCTCCCCGCTCGAATTTTTCACACCATTCCACTCCCCTCTCACCCAGAACCACCCCACCTCAGTCCCGGAACAAGGCGAGCAGCGCATCACCTGAATTTGGCCGGAGCTTGCCGCTGCTGGAGAAGAAGGAAGCCATCGATTGGAGCCGCCCCAGGAGGAGCTTCCGGTACCAGGAGGTTCGCCGTCGTCGACTTCATCGTTCGCCCGCATCGCCGACCTTCGCCTGAGCCCTGGTGAGCCTCCCACGACCCCCACCTGCCGCGTTAGGGTTCTGTCTCACCGGTGCTGCCCGACATGGACGATGAACCAGAGCTGTTAGATTAGAACGAGATCCCACGATCCACGTTGCCCCGTACCGCTTCGCACCTCCCCGTCTCCCTGATGCATGGGGATAGCCACTTAACCAGCCCGCGTAAGCGCTGTGCGTAGAAGGCCAGCCCATTATCGTCTCCTGCGCGACCCAGCCGTTTGAATTTAGATTTTTCTATTTTCATTCAAACACGGTTCTTTGCCTAGTTTTAAAAAGCAATCCAGCTCGATTCAGTGAACCAAATTGAATGAAACCAATTTTGCTAGAAAGGTCTGGAAATGGTTAATCCAAGCCCGTGTGATTCAACTCATTTGGATCTATAGATCAACCTTGGTAAAAATAACAAGGCAGAAGCTTTTCTTCATTCAAACATTTTTCAAATCTAAACCACAATAGATTTTGAGATGATTACAACTCTCAAAAATCACATTTGCTCATACCTTTCAGAATATATAAAAACATATGGGTTTACTTACAGAAATAATGTTCAAGTAATAAAAGAATGCCACATAGGCATTTCTAGTCACTTATTTTATTTAAAATAAAGGGTTAAACCTTATTAAATTGTGACACCACTTTAAATCAAATTCCCATGTACTGAAATATGTGGTGATGACATGTGTCATCATGATCCCATGTTTGGTTTGGAGAATATTTAATCTTAAGTAATTTTTCAATGAGTAGAAATTACTTTTCTAAAAATAAAATCATTAAGTCAAATGCTTTAGTCTTGTAATGTTAGTGATGATGCTAGATCATCTATAAAACCCTTTGGTGTGATGATTGAAAGTAGTTAAGTATTGTTTTGTGATTGTGTACCTCGTATTTATTAATATACGCTAGTACCGACCAAGGATACGAGGAGGAAGGAGGATACTACAAAGAAGAAGCCGAGGAGAACTTCAACCACTGCTCTGCACAAGGCAAGCCTTACTAATCATGTTGACCTATGGAAGCTAATACTTTCTTGTTACCATGCCAACTAGATGCCTTAAGCATATGTGGTCATACCCGGCCCACTTGATAACCCAATCCTAGTTTTACTTGCAATCTTTTTACTTTATTTCTTTATCGAAGCTTTTCTTTAGAGTTTACTTAAGTGACTTGTAGAGTCTAGGAAGATAATTGAAGGTTTCATAAAGAGCATCAAATTTGTCCTAAGCTAGATAATCTTGATGTCACCCTAAGGCATGAGATTGAACTTAGTTAAAACTCCACTTGTTTACCACCCCTCATTAGTACTCACCCCACTTTTAGATGCTAGTGCTAAGCATAAAACTTGATCAACTTTAGATGGGAATACTTGTTGGAAAATGGTTATGAAAACCTTAGAATGATGAGTCATTCTACTGAGATGTTTTGACATGTGTTTCCGAACACCAGATGATTTTGGTGATGAAAATGTTGAGGCATGAGCCTTAGCCCTTTATAAAACTAATGGTTGTCTGGATGCGATACCATTCCAATTTTACCGTACAACCACAATACCCAAAAATTGGGTAGGGCTTGACTGGAAACTTATATACCTTAGTATGGGTTCCCTCACGGCCAAGGTCTGAGCTGAGGCTACCTTGTGAAGATTGTCCACCTGTGCAGTATCCAAGATGACAGTTGGTCATGGTTGGGAGGCCAAACTCACAGGAGAGGTTCTTATACTAGGGCGTGTAATTGAAAGGTTAGGATTGATTATCCGCATATTGAGTATGGTGAATTCAGGATTTTTTCCTGACGGATGTATCGAATGTTGTGATGAAAGTGTACAATCTCTACAGAGTGTCAAACTATTCGAATAGCCGCGTCCGCGGTTATGGACAGTTGGAGTGGACATACTGTTCCCCCCTCAGAGGTTTTCAAAATGACTTGTGAAATGAATTGAGATTTTGACTTGACCACAATAGAGTTGTGGCATGAGATACAAGTTCCCACTTAGGTGTTATAAAATTTGACTAGTTTTCTCTTGCTTCTGAACTTAGTAGAGATAAATCTGGCCTTTTGCAAAACAACCCTAGAGCTTAGTGTCCTATTACAACCCCCCCCCCCCTTCACTTGTTAGTATTAGTTTGCGAGTACTTAAAGAGTACTCATGGCTTTGTCCCTAGCTATTCCCGTGGCCAGACTATGAAGAGGAGTACCAGGATGATGGACCCCAGGAATGTTACAACAACTAGGATCATCTCCCATCGTCAGCATTGCCTGTGACCCCGAAGATGGAGCTTTGCCTACGCTACCTTTATTATTACGTATTTCCGCTGCTTGATTTGTATTAAGAACTGGATCATGAGATCCTTATTTGTGTAAGACCTTATGTATGGTTTGTAATGGATGATGTACTGTGGTATCAAATTCTGTTATGTCTCGCAAAAATGGTAATCCTGGGATTGCAATCTATGGCATAACAGGCATCTAGGATTAAAAACCCCGGTGTTGACAAGTTGGTATCAGAGCCATCCTGACCATAGGAGACCCTAGTTAGACTGGACGTTTGAATCAAAAACTTAGTTTCAAAACCAAAGGAAGTGAGTATTTACAAAAAAACTTATTCCAATTCTTATCACTTTGATTCTTTCATGAAAATTCATGTTCCTCAAAAACTCTTGCAAAATACCTAAAATTTGACACACTTGATCACTCTACTAACTTACTCATCCTATATTCTTATAGATGGACATGAAGTACAGCAAGTTTTATCGGTTGGGGAATGGAGGAGACCTTATCTTTGAGCGGGATTTGGACCAACTTTCAGAACTTCTGGAGCGTCTGCACCCCGAGTTCTTCGGATCTCAGCTCAATGATCAAGGAGGAGAAGATCTGTAGTGGCTGATTCTTGTAAGTATCCGAGGAAAGATTGAACCTCCCAATGCTGAGGGAATTTAGTTCACCTTAAGAGAGAACAACTGGCTCGATGGACTTGCCAGGGCCATGTAGGAAGCTCTTGCCCGTCTGTGTGGGAAGAGTATCAACCAGATCAAGGGAACCCGCTTTGAGTTCTGCCCAAGGTGTGATGCTAATGGACAGACACTGGAAGCCCCATACCACCCCGAGTTGAAGACTCAGTTGGACCACCTTATCTTCATGATGTACGACCGTCAGCAGGAATTGGACAATTCCGTGACTACTCCAACAACAAGTTCGCCATCATCAAGACGAAGGATCAGACCATCGCCATGCTAGCGAAGGATCGCAAGTCTCGCCGCTGTCAGCTCGACAAGAAGGAGCGCATCATTGCCCGTCTTCGCCACCGTATCTCGGATTTGGAGGAGACCATCCACGAGAGAGACATGCAGTTGGAAGAAAGGGAGAATGCCGGAGAGGATCTTCGTGGAGACCCCTACTCCTATCTCAGCGATGATGATGATTTTCTATAGGATCAGGCTATGGACTTCTTCACCGATGAGGATTACTTCGCCTTCATCGATGACGATGAGGATGACGACCACACTGACTCCGAGGAGTAGTAGCACTTGAGCACTAGCGTAGCGACTTGTATTCGGTCCCACTGTATCGTAGTTTCCAGAATGGTTCTTAAAACCATATGTTTACCTTGTTGTGGTGTGTGTTTGTAGTGTGCTATGAATGAATGAAAAGCAAGTTGCTAGAAAAATCTGAGTCAAACTTTAAAAACTTATCAAAGTCCCTGAACCTTAGAAATTTCCCACTTTTCTCATGATCTATCTCAATATTCAGATGCCACGCGGAGGAAGTGGTTCATCCTCGGACCCGATGTTGCAGATCCTGCAAATGTTGGTTTCTGACCGCGAAGCTGAAAGAGCCGAACGTCAGGCCAACCTAGCCACCCTTCAGCATATAGCCCAGCTAGCCCACAACAATCAAGGCCAAGGAAACCAGGATAACCATGGATCTAAGCTCAAGAATTTCCAGAATACCAACCCACATGTTTTCACTAAGTCGGAAGAGCCCCTAGACGCTGATGATTGGCTGCAAACCATGGAAAATAACCTAGAAGTCGCCGGAGTGGAAGCCAACGAGAAATTTCTGTTTGCCACCCATTATCTAGCCGGAGATGCAAGAGCATGGTGGAACAGTGCTCGTGCAATGACCGGAGGACAGATGATGACCTGGGAGGAATTCAAAGTCAAGTTCAGCAGAACCCATGTGCCATCGGGTTTGATCAAGAGGATGAGAGATGAGTTCAGAGAACTGAAGCAAGGAAGGATGACCGTAGTGGAATACCGTGACAAATTCTTGTCATTAGCTAGGTATGCCCCGGATGAGATCGACAGCAAAGCTAAGAAGAAAGAAAGATTCTTGAATGGTCCGCACGATGAGATGCAGACTGTGTTAGTCAATATCCCCTATGCTGATATTGAAGCCCTTGTCGACTCTGCCATCCAGATGGAAGGAAAGATCAACCAGGCCAATGAGATCGGCAAGCGTCGCCATGATGCATCAGCCAGGAACCCATCAGACCCCAAAGTATCGCCCTAACCCATCTCCAGGATATGCCCCGAGAACCAACAGACCCCCGATGAACCGTCTGACCTATCCCAACCGTGGAAACCCTAGGCCCGGAGGGAATCACAACAACCCCGGCAACTCTAGCAATTTCAACCGTGTCCCACCCAAGTTCAACAACAATGCTACCGCCAACACCAACACTGCCCCGAGGACTGGAAGCAATGTTGTGCCTATTGCAGCAAAGGACAAGTCGCAAGTGACTTGTTATGACTGTGGCAATAAGGGTCACTACTCCAACGAGTGCCCCAACAAGAAGAATGCCGCAGCACCCAATGCAAATGCCCCAGCTCAGCAGCAGCGCCGTGTTCGGCAAGGAAGAAGGTTTGCCCTAGGGAATTCGCTCAACCGCAACGGCCGTCTTTTTCTCATGCATGTTTAAGAAGCTCAGGAAGCACCGGACGTCGTACTAGGTATGTTTTCTGTTAATTCAGTACTTGCTCGAGTGTTGTTTGATTCTGGTGCATCGCACTCATTTGTCACCGAAGAATTTGCATGCACTAGTAAAATTCAACCAACCAAACTGAAGCATGTCATGATTGTTCAAATCCCCGGTTCCACCACCAAAGCTAGACAAATCTGCAAAGCCGTCCCTATCCGAATCCATGGCATAGATTTTATGCTAATCTGATAGTACTCGGAACTAATGGTTTGGAGGTAGTACTAGGAATGGATTGGATGTCCAAACATAAAAGATTGATTTACTGTGCCAAGAAAGCCATAACCATGACCAGTACAGCCGGAATATCAGTCGAGCATATATCTGAAACCTTACCTCGTCAATTCAAGTGCAACAAGAGTATAGCCCAACCTACCATTGACCAAGTCCGGATAGTCTGTGAATACCCCGATGTATTCCCAGATGTTTTGCCCGGTATGCCCCCAGATCGGGATATCGAGTTTATCATTGAACTAATCCCCGGAACCGGACCCATAGCTCAGAGACCCTATAGTATAAACCCGTCTAAACTAGAAGAACTTAAGAAGCAACTGGATGCCATGTTGGAAATTGGATTGAGTCAACCAAGTGCGTCACCATGGAGATCACCTGTCTTGTTCGTGGACAAGAAGGATGGAGGTAACCGTTTGTGTACGGATTACCGGAACTTGAATGATGTCACCATCAAGAACAAGTACCCATTGCCCAAGATAGAAGATTTGTTTGATCATTTGACCGGTGCCAAAGTGTTTTCTAAGATTGATCTTAGAACTGGCTATCATCAACTCAAGATTCGCGCAGAGGATATTCCCAAGACTGCCCTTACCACCCGTTATGGATTATACGAGTATACCGTCATGTATTTTAGATTAACCAATGCCCCCGCTTATTTCATGAATCTCATGAATAAGATTTTTATGGACTTCCTGGATAAGTTTGTCGTTGTTTTCATTGATGACATTCTGATTTATTCCAAATCAGAAGAAGAACATGAGCTACACCTAAGGACCATTCTTGGAACCCTTAGAGAGCATCAGTTGTATGCCTAGTTTAGCAAATGTGAATTCTGGTTACAGGAGGTAGGATTCCTCGGTCACATTGTATTAGCCGGAGGAATTGCTGTTGACCCTGCAAAGGTGAAATATGTAGAAGATTGCCAAGCCCCAAACACTCAAACCCAAGTTCGTGCATTTCTCGGATTGGCGGGATATTTCCGCAAGTTCGTTGAAGGATTCTCGAGTATCGCCAGACCCATGACCCAATTGCTGAAGAAGGACAAGAAGTTTGAATGGACCGACAAATGTGAAGCGAGCTTTCAAGAACTCAAGAGGAGATTGATTTCAGCCCCTATCTTAATCATGCCGGATATCACGAAGCCCTTCGACGTGTATTGTGATGCATCCAAGATCGGTCTCGGATGTGTGCTAATGCAAGAAGGAAAAGTCATATCTTATCTATCTCGACAACTGAAACAACATGAGCAGAATTATCCAACCCATGACCTCGAACTCGTAGCCGTAGTTCTAGCCCTGAAGACATGGAGGCATTATCTGATGGGAAACCATTGTGAGATTTATTCGGATCACAAGAGTCTGAAGTATATATTCACTCAGAAGGAGCTGAATATGAGACAGAGAAGTTTGATTGAGCTAATCAAGGATTACGACCTGGACATTCACTATCACCCTAGTAAAGCCAATGTGGTAGCAGATGCCCTTAGCAGATTGCCGTGCTGCTTGAACTCCATGATTTGAAAGGGGCAACCAAGCTTGCACAAAGAGATGGAAGATTTTCGAATGGAATTAGTAAGTGAAGGATTTTTGGCTAGCATAGAACTTCAACCCACTTTGGTCAGCCAAATCAAAGAGGCGCAGAAAGGAAATGCTAGTATCGAGGGAATCAAGCGTCGAATTGGTACAGGCAAAGTACCTGGATTCACCGAAGACGAAGAAGGAGTTCTGTGGTACAAAGTAAGCCTTTGTGTACCAGCAGATTCTGAGTTGAAAGAAGTAATTTTGAAGGAAGCTCATGATACTCTTTATTCTATCCACCCCGGAGGAACTAAGATGTATCAAGATTTGAAAGAGCAATTTTGGTGGCATAAGATGAAGAGAGAAATCGGAAGCTATAACGCCAAGTGTGATATATGCCAGCGAGTCAAGGCAGGACATCAAAGACCCGCTGGATTGTTGCAACCCTTGCAGATTCCGGAATGGAAATGGGATTCCGTTGGAATGGACTCTATCACCGGATTGCCTACTTCTAGTAGGGGAAATGACTCTATCTGGGTCATAGTGGACAGATTGTCCAAAGTCGCCCATTTCTTACAAGTCAAGACCACATATCAGAGTTCGAAGCTAGCGGAGTTATACATCGCTAGAATAGTCAGTTTGCATGGAGTCCCCAAGAACATCATATCGGATCGAGGAACTCAGTTTACCTCGAGATTCTTGAAGAAAGTCCAAGAAGGTTTAGGAACCCGACTAGATTTCAGCACAGCTTATCACCCTCAGACCGACAGACAAACAGAGCGAGTAAATCAAATACTCGAAGATATGCTGAGAGCATGTGTGTTAGAATATGGATCTAAGTGGGAAGACTGTCTGGCGTTTGCAGAATTTTCATACAACAACAGTTATCAAGCTAGTTTGCAAATGGCCCCATTTGAATTCATGTATGGAAGGAAGTGTCGCACCCCTTTGAACTGGTCGGAAGTAGGAGAGAGTCAGATTTTCGGACCCGACATCCTACGAGAAGCAGAAGAAAAGGTTCACAAGATTTGTGAACAATTCAAGACTGCTCAGTCAAGACAGAAGAGTTACACCGACAAGAGACGTCGAGACCTCGCCTTCAACATAGGAGATTTTGTGTATCTAAAAGTGTCGCCATTGAAGGGAATGCAGCGTTTCCAACTCAAAGGAAAGTTAGCCCCTAGATATATCGGACCCTTCAAGATTCTGAACCGTCGAGGAGAAGTGTCGTATCAATTGGAACTTCCCAAAGAGATGTCAGCCGTGCACAATGTGTTCCGTATCTCATTACTTCGCAAGTGCCTCGAAGTTCCAGAGAAGACCAAAGTGTTCAAGCATATTGATCACCGGACAATAGAGATCAACGATGATCTGACCTATCCTGAAGTGCCCATCCGTATTTTGGAGGAAGCTTTCAGAACTACCAGAACCCGGAGCATCAAGTTTCTCAAGATTCAGTGGAGCAACCACACAAAAGAGGAAGCTACCTTGGAGCGTGAAGATCACATCAGGATGGAGTTTCCCGATCTCTTCAAATCCTAGGTAATCTTTTTCGTCCTTTTTCAAATCTCGGGAAGAGATTTTGTTTAAGGGGGAAGGTTTGTAACATCCCAAAAATACTAAACTTGGATCATCAAACTCTAATCATCAAAATTAGGGTTAACAAAAGCTTTTCGAATTGAAAATATGAAAGCATGCATTTGTGTATGTATCAAAATGTGAATCCTTTTGAATTGCCATGCTTGTGTGTTTCTTTGCTTGTGAAATGATTCTTAGGTGAAATAAACATCATCTAAACAATTCCCACACTTTTCCCAAAGACAAATAAATCAAAACAAACAAAATAAGTGAATGGTCACTTTGGCCAATTTAACTCCCATGCCTACTTTGGCTATCTCAAACTTTCAGAACTTAACAGAAACTTGTTTGGATATTTTCACCCCTTGATAGTAATCATAACAAATTACCAAGGCCCACTTTGTGATCATCCAAAAACATTCAAATGCATAGTTTAAAGGACAGTTTAAAATTGAATCTATATCATATGGGAAGATCCCACTTTTGCAAAAACCACTCAAACAAGCTCAACTTTCAAAACCCAAGCATCCGCAGACTCACCAGCACATGTCTAGCACACCCACCAAAAATCTTTTCAAAATTCAAAACTTGAATTCATGCGGCCATTTCATCAAACACCTTGTAGATTCAAATCAAACAAAATCAAAACACTATAGTGTGTAGTGATTCTGGCCTAACTTTTTCCCTCTCTGGGCACCACTAGCCTTATTAGATCAACTAACAACCTAAACTAATCTCTAGCACCACTGTGAGCTAGCCATTGTCATCAATGGTGAACAGCCGAGAGCACCATGGTCACCCCAGTGTGGACAGCAAACTACAAGCAGCACTAGCCTCGCCAACCTTGTCTAGGAGCAAGATAGCACCCCACCGCCACTCCCTGTCCTAGCCGCGAGCGATGCCAGCCCTTGGACCACACACACAGACCATGCCAAGCTGCTCTGCAATCATGCCGAGAGCGCGCCCCGTGCGCCATGCTCGACAGATGCCCATAGACCGCGCGCCGCCCTCGCCGCGGGCATTACGTGATCACCACCATCCCAGCAACCCCGCCTACCAGCCCGTTCGCCGCCGCGCGGACCACGCACGCTGTGCACCATTAAAACTTCCATCAGGCACGCGCAGAGCACCGCAGCATTCCGACCGATCAGCACCGCCCCACGTCTCGCCACCACGTCGTTGAGCTTCGCCAGGGAGCACAGCATCGCCTCTACCGTCGCCCACGTTGATAGCCCTCTGTACCGTCGACCGAGACGAGCTCAGCTTGCGCCTATTCGGTCCCCTCTCTCCACTATAAATAGAGGCCTCCCTCGCTCGAATTTTTCACACCATTCCACTCCCCTCTCACCCAGAACCACCCCACCTCAGTCCCGGAGAAAGGCGAGCAGCGCATCACCGGAATTTGGCTGGAGCTCGCCGCTGCTGGAGAAGAAGGAAGCCATCGATTGGAGCCGCCCCAGGAGGAGCTTCCGGTACCAGGAGGTTTGCCGTCGTCGACTTCATCGTTCGCCTTCATCGCCGACCTTCGCCTGAGCCCCGGTGAGCCTACCACGACCCCCACCTGCCGCATTAGGGTTCTGTCTCACCGGCGCTGCCTGACGTGGATGATGAACCAGAGCCGTTAGATTAGAAAGAGATCCCACGGTCCACGTTGTCCCGTACCGCTTCGCACCTCCCCGTCTCACTGATGCGTGGGGACAGCCACTTAACCAGCCCGCATAAGCGCTGTGCGTAGCAGGCCGGCCCATTATCGTCTCTCGCGCGACCCAGCCGTTTGAATTTAGATTTTTCTATTTTCATTCAAACACAGTTTTGTGCCTAGTTTCAAAAAGCAACCCAGCTTGATTCAGTGAACCAAATTGAATGAAACCAATTTTGCTAGAAAGGTCTGGAAATGCTTAATCCAAGCTCCTTGGATTCAACTCATTTGGATATGTAGATCAACCTTGGTAAAAATAACAAGGCAGAAGCTTTTCTACATTCAAACATTTTTCAAATTTAAACCACAATAGATTTTGAGATGATTCCAACTCTCAAAAATCACAGTTGATCATACCTTTCAGAATATATAAAAACATATGGGTTTACTTACAGTAATAATGTCCAAGTAATAAAAGAATGCCACATAGGCATTTCTAGTCACTTATTTTATTTAAAATAAAGGGTTAAACCTTATTAAATTGTGACACCACTTTAAATCAAATTCCCATGTACTGAAATATGTGGTGATGACATGTGTCAACATGATCCCATGTTTGGTTTGGAGAATATTAAATCTTAAGTAATTTTTCAATGAGTAGAAATTAGTTTTTTAAAATTAAAATCATTAAGTCAAATGCTTTAGTCTTGTAATGTTAGTGATGATGCTAGATCATCTATAGAACCCTTTGGTGTGATGATTGAAAGTAGTTAAGTATTGTTTGGTGATTGTGTACCTCGTATTTATTTATATACGCTAGTACCGACCAAGGATACGAGGAGGAAGGAGGATACTACAAAGAAGAAGCCGAGGAGAACTTCAACCATTGCTCTGCACAAGGCAAGCCTTACTAATCAAGTTGACCTATGGAAGCTAATACTTGCTTGTTACCATGCCAACTAGATGCCTTAAGCATATGTGATCATACCCACTTGATAACCCAATCCTAGTTTTACTTGCAATCTTTTTACTTTATTTCTTTATCGAAGCTTTTCTTTAGAGTTTAATTAAGTGACTTGTATAGTCTAGGAACATAATTGAAGGTTGCATAAAGAGCATAAAATTTGTCCTAAGCTAGATAATCTTGATGGCACCCTAAGGCATGAGATTGAACTTAGTTAAAACTCCACTTGTTTACCACCCCTCATTAGTACTCACCCACTTGTAGATGCTAGTGCTAAGCATAAAACTTGATCAACTTTAGATGGGAATACTTGTTGGAAAATGGTTATGAAAACCTTAGAATGATGAGTCATTCTACTGAGATGTTTTGACATGTGTTTCCGAACACCAGATGATTTTGGTGATGAAAATGTTAAGGCATGAGCCTTAGCCCTTTATAAAACTAATGGTTGTCTGGATGCGATACCATTCCAATTTTACCGTACAACCACAATACCCAAAAATTGGGTAGGGCTTGACTAGAAACTTATATACCTTAGTATGGGTTCCCTCACGGCCAAGGTCTAAGCTGAGGCTACCTTGTGAAGATTGTCCACCTGTGCAGTATCCAAGATGACAGTTGGTCATGGTTGGGAGGCCAAACTCACAGGAGAGGTTCTTATACTAGGGCGTGTAATTGAAAGGTTAGGATTGATTATCCGCATACTGAGTATGGTGAATTCAGGATTTTTTCCTGACGGATGTATCGAATGTTGTGATGAAAGTGTACAATCTCTACAGAGTGTCAAACTATTCGAATAGCCGCGTCCGCGGTTATGGACAGTTGGAGTGGACATACTGTTCCCCCCTCAGAGGTTTTCAAAATGACTTGTGAAATGAATTGAGATTTTGACTTGACCACAATAGAGTTGTGGCATGAGATACAAGTTCCCACTTAGGTGTTATAAAATTTGACTAGTTTTCTCTTGCTTCTGAACTTAGTAGAGATAAATCTGGCCTTTTGCAAAACAACCCTAGAGCTTAGTGTCCTATTACAACCCCCCTCCCCTTCACTTGTTAGTATTAGTTTGCGAGTACTTAAAGAGTACTCATTGCTTTGTCGCTAGCTATTCCCGTGGCCAGACTATGAAGAGGAGTACCAGGATGATGGACCCCAGGAATGTTACAACAACTAGGATCATCTCCCATCGTCAGCATTGCCTGTGACCTCGAAGATGGAGCTTTGCCTACGCTACCTTTATTATTACGTATTTCCGCTGCTTGAGTTGTATTAAGAACTGGATCATGAGATCCTTATTTGTGTAAGACCTTATGTATGGTTTGTAATGGATGATGTACTGTGGTATCCAATTCTGTTATGTCTCGCAAAAATGGTAATCCTGGGATTGCGATGTATGGCATAACAGGCATCTAGGATTAAAAATCCGGGTGTTGACAAGTTGGTATCAGAGCCATCCTGACCATAGGAGACCCTAGTTAGACTGGACGTTTGAATCAAAAACTTAGTTTCAAAACCAAAGGAAGTGAGTATTTACAAAAAAACTTATTCCAATTCTTATCACTTTGATTCTTTCATGAAAATTCATGTTCCTCAAAAACTCTTGCAAAATACCTAAAATTTGACACACTTGATCACTCTACTAACTTACTCATCCTATATTCTTATAGATGGACATGAAGTACAGCAAGTTTTATCGTTTGGGGAATGGAGGAGACCTTATCTTTGAGCGGGATTTGGACCAACTTTCAGAACTTCTAGAGCGTCTGCACCCCGAGTTCTTTGGATCTCAGCTCAATGATCAAGGAGGAGAAGATCTGTAGTGGCTAATTGTTGTAAGTCTCCGAGGAAAGATTGAACCTCCCAATGCTGAGGGAATTCAGTTCACCTTAAGATAGAACAACTGGCTCGATGGACTTGCCAGGGCCATGCAGGAAGCTCTTGCCCGGATGTGTGGGAAGAGTATCAACCAGATCAAGGGAACCCGCTTTGAGTTTTGCCCAAGGTGTGATGCTAATGGACAGCCACAGGAAGCCCCATACCACCCCGAGCTGAAGACTCAGATGGACCACCTTAGCTTCATGATGTACGACTGTCAGCAGGAATTGGACAATTGCCGTGACTACTCCAACAACAAGTTCGCCATCATCAAGACGAAGGATTAGACCATCGCCATGCTAGCGAAGGATCGCAAGTCTCGCCGCTGTCAGCTCGACAAGAAGGAGCGCATCATTGCCCGTCTTTGCCACCGTATCTCGGATTTGGAGGAGACCATCCACGAGAGAGACATGCAGTTGGAAGAAAGGGAGAATGCCGGAGAGGATCTTCGTGGAGACCCCTACTCCTATCTCAGCGATGATGATGATTTTCTATAGGATCAGGCTATGGACTTCTTCACCGATGGGGATTACTTCGCCTTCATCGATGACGATGAGGATGACGACTACACCGACTCCGAGGAGTAGTAGCACTTGAGCACTAGCGTAGCGACTTGTATTCGGTCCCACTGTATCGTAGTTTCCAGAATGCTTCTTAAAACCATATGTTTACCTTGTTGTGGTGTGTGTTTGTATCGTGTGCTATGAATGAATGAATGAAAAGCAAGTTGCTAGAAAAATCTGAGTCAAACTTTAAAAACTTATCAAAGTCCCTGAACCTTAGAAATTTCCCACTTTTCTCATGATCTTTCTCAATCTTCAGATGCCATGCGGAGGAAGTGGTTCATCCTCGGACCCGATGTTGCAGATCCTGCAAATGTTGGTTTCTGACCGCGAAGCTGAAAGAGCCGAACGTCAGGCCAACCTAGCCACCCTTCAGCATATAGCCCAGCTAGCCCACAACAATCAAGGCCAAGGAAACCAGGACAACCATGGATCTAAACTCAAGAATTTCCAGAATACCAACCCACCTGTTTTCACTAAGTCGAAAGAGCCCCTAGACGCCGATGATTGGCTGCAAACCATGGAAAATAACCTAGAATTCGCCGGAGTGGAAGCCAACGAGAAATTTCTGTTTGCCACCCATTATCTAGCCGGAGATGCAAGAGCATGGTGGAACAGTGTTCGTGCAATGACCGGAGGACAGATGATGACCTGGGAGGAATTCAAAGTCAAGTTCAGCAGAACCCATGTGCCATCGGGTTTGATCAAGAGGATGATAGATGAGTTCAGAGAACTGAAGCAAGGAAGGATGACCATAGTGGAATACCGTGACAAATTCTTGTCATTAGCTAGGTATGCCCCGGATGAGATCGACAGCGAAGCTAAGAAGAAAGAAAGATTCTTGAATGGTCTGCATGATGAGATGCAGACTGTGTTAGTCAATATCCCCTTTGCTGATATTGAAGCCCTTGTCGACTCTATCATCCAGATGGAAGGAAAGATCAACCAGGCCAATGAGAACGGCAAGCGTCGCATGATGCATCAGCCAGGAACCCATCAGACCCCAAAGTATCGCCCTAACCCATCTCCAGGATTTGCCCCGAGAACCAACAGACCCCCGATGAACCGTCTGACCTATCCCAACCGTGGAAACCCTAGGCCCGGAGGGAATCACAACAACCCCGGCAACTCTAGCAATTTCAACCGTGTCCCACCCAAGTTCAACAACAATGCTACCGCCAACACCAACACTGCCCCGAGGACTGGAAGCAATGTTGTGCCTATTGCAGCAAAGGACAAGTCGCAAGTGACTTGTTATGACTGTGGCAATAAGGGTCACTACTCCAACGAGTGCCCCAACAAGAAGAATGCCGCAGCACCCAATGCAAATGCCCCAGCTCAGCAGCAGCGTCGTGTTCAGCCAGGAAGAAGGTTTTCCCTTGGGAATTCGCTCAACCGCAACGGCCGTCTTTTTCTCATGCATGTTTAAGAAGCTCAGGAAGCACCGGACGTCGTACTAGGTATGTTTTCTGTTAATTCAGTACTTGCTCGAGTGTTGTTTGATTCTGGTGCATGGCACTCATTTGTCACCGAAGAATTTGCATGCACTAGTAAAATTCAACCAACCAAACTGAAGCATGTCATCATTGTTCAAATCCCCGGTTCCACCACCAAAGCTAGACAAATCTGCAAAGCCGTCCCTATCCGAACCCATGGCATAGATTTTATGCTAATCTGGTAGTACTCGGAACTAATGGTTTGGAGGTAGTACTAGGAATGGATTGGATGTCCAAACATAAAGGATTGATTGACTGTGCCAAGAAAGCCATAACCATGACCAATACAGCCGGAATATCAGTCGAGCATATATCTGAAACCTTACCTCGTCAATTCAAGTGCAACAAGAGTATAGCCCAACCTACCATTGACCAAGTCCGGATAGTCTGTGAATACCCCGATGTATTCCCAGATGTTTTGCCCGGTATGCCCCCAGATCGGGATATCGAGTTTATCATTGAACTAATCCCCAGAACCGGACCCATAGCTCAGAGACACTATAGTATGAACCCGTCTGAACTAGAAGAACTTAAGAAGCAACTGGATGCCATGTTGGAAATTGGATTGATTCAACCAAGTGCGTCACAATGGAGATCACCTGTCTTGTTCGTGGACAAGAAGGATGGAGGTAACCGTTTGTGTACGGATTACCGGAAGTTGAATGATGTCACCATCAAGAACAAGTACCCATTGCCCAAGATAGAAGATTTGTTTGATTAGTTGACCGGTGCCAAAGTGTTTTCTAAGATTGATCTTAGAACTGGCTATCATCAACTCAAGATTCGCGCAGAGGATATTCCCAAGACTGCCTTTACCACCTGTTATGGATTATACGAGTATACCGTCATTTCTTTTAGATTAACTAATGCCCCCGCTTATTTCATGAATCTCATGAATAAGATTTTTATGGACTTCCTGGATAAGTTTGTCGTTGTTTTCATTGATGACATTCTGATTTATTCCAAATCAGAAGAAGAACATGAGCTACACCTATGGACCATTCTTGGAACCCTTAGAGAGCATCAGTTGTATGCCAAGTTTAGCAAATGTGAATTCTGGTTACAGGAGGTAGGATTCCTCGGTCACATTGTATCAGCCGGAGGAATTGTCGTTGACCCTGCAAAGGTGCAATATGTAGAAGATTGGCAAGCCCCAAACACTCAAACCCAAGTTCGTGCATTTGTCGGATTGGCGGGATATTACCGCAAGTTCGTAGAAGGATTCTCGAGTATCGCCAGACCCATGACCCAATTGCTGAAGAAGGACAAGAAGTTTGAATGGACCGACAAATGTGAAGCAAGCTTTCAAGAACTCAAGAGGAGATTGATATCAGCCCCTATCTTAATCATGCCGGATATCACGAAGCCCTTCGACGTGTATTGTGATGCATCCAAGATCGGTCTCGGATGTGTGCTAATGCAAGAAGGAAAAGTCATATCTTATCTATCTCGACAACTGAAACAACATGAGCAGAATTATCCAACCCATGACCTCGAACTCGTAGCCATAGTTCTAGCCCTGAAGACATGGAGGCATTATCTGATGGGAAACCATTGTGAGATTTATTCGGATCACAAGAGTCTGAAGTATATATTCACTCAGAAGGAGATGAATATGAGACAGAGAAGATGGATTGAGCTAATCAAGGATTACGACCTGGACATTCACTATCACCCCAGTAAAGCCAATGTGGTAGCAGATGCCCTTAGCAGATTTCTGTGCCGCTTGAACTCCATGATTTTAAAGGGGCAACCAAGCTTGCACAAAGAGATGGAAGATTTTTGAATGGAATTAGTAAGTGAAGGATTTTTGGCTAGCATAGAACTTCAACCCACTTTGGTCAGCCAGATCAAAGAGGCGCAGAAAGGAAATGCTAGTATCGAGGGAATCAAGCGTCGAATTGGTACAGGCAAAGTACCCAGATTCACCGAAGACGAAGAAGGAGTTCTGTGGTACAAAGGACGCCTTTGTGTACCAGAAGATTCTGAGTTGAAAGAAGTAATTTTGAAGGAAGCTCATGATACTCTTTATTCTATCCACCCCGGAGGAACTAAGATGTATCAAGATTTGAAAGAACAATTTTGGTGGCATAAGATGAAGAGAGAAATCGGAAGCTATATCGCCAAGTGTGATATATGCCAGCGAGTCAAGGCAGGACATCAAAGACCCGCTGGATTGTTGCAACCCTTGCAGATTCCGGAATGGAAATGGGATTCCGTTGGAATGGACTTTATCACCGGATTGCCTACTTCTAGTAGGGGAAATGACTCTATCTGGGTCATAGTGGACAGATTGTCCAAAGTCGCCCATTTCTTACCAGTCAAGACCACATATCAGAGTTTGAAGCTAGCGGAGTTATACATCGCTAGAATAGTCAGTTTGCATGGAGTCCCCAAGAACATCGTATCGGATCGAGGAACTCAGTTTACCTCGAGATTCTGGAAGAAAGTCCAAGAAGGTTTAGGAACCTGACTATATTTTAGCACAGCTTATCACCCTCAGACCGACGGACAAACAGAGCGAGTAAATCAAATACTCGAAGATATGCTGAGAGCATGTGTGTTAGAATATGGATCTAAGTGGGAAGACTGTCTGCTGTTTGTAGAATTTTCATACAACAACAGTTATCAAGCTAGTTTGCAAATGGCCCCATTTGAATTCATGTATGGAAGGAAGTGTCGCACCCCTTTGAACTGGTCGGAAGTAGGAGAGAGTCAGATTTTCGGACCCGACATCCTACGAGAAGCAGAAGAAAAGGTTCACAAGATTTGTGAACACCTCAAGACCGCTCATTCAAGACAGAAGAGTTACACCAACAAGAGACGTCGAGACCTCGCCTTCAACATAGGAGATTTTGTGTATCTGAAACTGTCGCCATTGAAGGGAATGCAGCGTTTCCAACTCAAAGGAAAGTTAGCCCCTAGATATATCGGACCCTTCAAGATTCTGAACCGTCAAGGAGAAGTGTCGTATCAATTGGAACTGCCCGAAGAGATGTCAGCCGTGCACAATGTGTTCCATATCTCATTACTTCACAAGTGCCTCGAAGTTCCAGAGAAGACCGAAGTGTTCAAGAATATTGATCACCCGACCATAGAGATCAACGATGATCTGACCTATCCTAATGTGCCCATCCGTACTTTGGAGGATGATTTCAGAACTACCAGAACCCGGAGCATCAAGTTTCTCAAGATTTAGTGGAGCAACCACACAAAAGAGGAAGCTACCTTGGAGCGTGAAGATCACATCAGGATAGAGTTTCCCGATCTCTTCAAATCCTAGGTAATCTTTTTCGTCCTTTTTCAAATCTTGGGACGAGATTTTGTTTAAGGGGGAAAGGTTTGTAACATCCCAAAAATACTAAACTTAGATCATCAAACTCTAATCATCAAAATTAGGGTTAACAAAAACTTTTCGAATTGAAAATACGAAAGCATGCATTTGTGTATGTATCAAAATGTGAATCCTTTTGAATTGCCATGCTTGTGTGTTTCTTTGCTTGTGAAATGATTCTTAGGTGAAATAAACATCATCTAAACAATTCCCACACTTTTCCCAAAGACAAATAAATCAAAACAAACAAAATAAGTGAATGATCACTTTGGCCAATTTAACTCCCATGCCTACTTTGGCTATCTCTAACTTTCAGAACTTAACAGAAACTTGTTTGGATATTTTCACCCCTTGATAGTAATCATAACAAATTACCAAGGCCCACTTTGTGATCATCCAAAAACATTCAAATGCATAGTTTAAAGTACAGTTTAAAATTGAATCTATATCATATGGGAAGATCCCACTTTTGCAAAAACCACTCAAACAAGCTCAACTTTCAAAACCCAAGAATCCACAGACTCACCAGCACATGTCTAGCACACCCACCAAAAATATTTTCAAAATTCAAAACTTGAATTCATGCGGCCATTTCATCAAACACCTTGCAGATTTAAATCAAACAAAATCAAAACACTATAGTGTGCAGTGATTCTGGCCTAACTTTTTCCCTCCCTGGGCACCACTAGCCTTATTAGATCAACTAACAACCTTAACTAATCTCTAGCACCACTGTGAGCTAGCCATTGTCATCAATGGTGAACAGCCGAGAGCACCATGGTCACCCTAGTGTGGACAGCAAGCTACAAGCAGCACTAGCCTCGCCAACCTTGTCTAGGACCAAGCTAGCACCCCACCGCCACTCCCTGTCCTAGCCGCGAGCGATACCAGCCCTTGGACCACACACAGAGACCATGCCAAGCTGCTCTGCAATCATGCCGAGAGCGCGCCCTGTGCGCCATGCTCGACAGACGCCCACAGACCGCGCGCCGCCCTCGCCGCGTGCATACGTGATCACCATCATCCCAGCAACCCTGCCTACAAGCCCGTTTGCCGCCGCGCGGACCACGCGCGCTGTGCGCCATTAAAACTTCCGTCGGGCATGCGCAGAGCACCGCAGCGTTCCGACCGATCAGCACCGCCCCACGCCTCGCCACCACGTCCTTGAGCTTCGCCAGGGAGCACAACACTGCCCCTACCATCGCCCACGCTGATAGCCCTCTATACCGTCGACCACGACGAGCTCAGCTTGCGCCCGTCGGTCCCCTCTCTCCACTATAAATAGAGGCCTCCCTCGCTCGAATTTTTCACACCATTCCACTCCCCTCTCACCCAGAACCACCCCACCTCAGTCCCGGAGCAAGGCGAGCAGCGCATCATCGGAATTTGGCCGGAGCTCGCCGCTGCTGGAGAAGAAGGAAGCCATCGATTGGAGCCGCCCCAGGAGGAGCTGCCGGTACCAGGAGGTTTGCCGTCGTCGACTTCATCGTTCACCTTCATCGCCGACCTTCGCCTGAGCCCCGGTGAGCCTTCCACGACCCCCACCTGCCGCGTTAGGGTTCTGTCTCACCGGCGCTGCCCGACATGGACGATGAACCAGAGCCGTTAGATTAGAAAGAGATCCCACGGTCCACGTTGTCCCGTAACGCTTCGCACCTCCCCGTCTCACTGATGGGTGGGGAAGGCCACTTAACCAGCCCGCGTAAGCGCTGTGCTTAGCAGGCCGGCCCATTATCATCTCTCGCGCGACCCAGCTGTTTGAATTTAGATTTTTCTATTTTCATTCAAACACAGTTTTGTGCCTAGTTTCAAAAAGCAACCGAGCTCGATTCAGTGAACCAAATTGAATGAAACCAATTTTGCTAGAAAGGTCTGGAAATGCTTAATCCAATCCCCTTGGATTCAACTCATTTGGATCTGTAGATCAACCTTGGTAAAAATAACAAGGCAGAAGCTTTTCTGCATTCAAACATTTTTCAAATTTAAACCACAATAGCTTTTGAGATGATTCCAACTCTCCAAAATCACATTTGATCATACCTTTCATAATATATAAAAACATATGGGTTTACTTACAGAAATAATGTCCAAGTAATAAAAGAATGCCACATAGGCATTTCTAGTCACTTATTTTATTTAAAATAAAGGGTTAAACCTTATTAAATTGCGACACCACTTTAAATCAAATTTCCATGTACTGAAATATGTGGTGATGACATGTGTCAACATGATCCCATGTTTGGTTTGGAGAATATTAAATCTTAAGTAATTTTTCAATGAGTAGAAATTACTTTTCTAAAATTAAAATCATTAAGTCAAATGCTTTAGTCTTGTAATGTTAGTGATGATGCTAGATCATCTATAGAACCCTTTGGTGTGATGAGATGAAAGTAGTTAAGTATTGTTTGGTGATTGTGTACCTCGTATTTATTTATATATGCTAGTACCGACCAAGGATACGAGGAGGAAGGAGGATACGACAAAGAAGAAGCCGAGGAGAACTTCAACCATTTCTCTGCACAAGGCAAGCCTTACTAATCAAGTTGACCTATGGAAGCTAATACTTGCTTGGTACCATGCCAACTAGATGCCTTAAGCATATGTGATCATACCCACTTGATAACCCAATCCTAGTTTTACTTGCAAGCTTTTTACTTTATTTGTTTATCGAAGCTTTTCTTTAGAGTTTACTTAAGTGACTTGTAGAGTCTAGGAAGATAATTGAAGGTTGCATAAAGAGCATAAAATTTGTCCTAAGCTAGATAATCTTGATGGCACCCTAAGGCATGAGATTGAACTTAGTTAAAACTCCACTTGTTTACCACCCCTCATTAGTACTCACCCCACTTGTAGATGCTAGTGCTAAGCATAAAACTTGATCAACTTTAGATGGGAATACTTGTTGGAAAATGGTTATGAAAACCTTAGAATGATGAGTCATTCTACTGAGATGTTTTGACATGTGTTTCCGAACACCAGATGATTTTGGTGATGAAAATGTTGAAGCATGAGCCTTAGCCCTTTATAAAACTAATGGTTGTCTGGATGCGATACCATTCCAATTTTACCATACAACCACAATACCCAAAAATTGGGTAGGGCTTGACTGGAAACTTATATACCTTAGTATGGGTTCCCTCACGGCCAAGGTCTGAGCTGAGGCTACCTTGTGAAGATTGTCCACCTGTGTAGTATCCAAGATGACAGTTGGTCATGGTTGGGAGGCCAAACTCACAGGAGAGGTTCTTATACTAGGGCGTGTAATTGAAAGGTTAGGATTGAATATCCGCATACTGAGTATGGTGAATTCAGGATTTGTTCCTGACGGATGTATCGAATGTTGTGGTGAAAGTGTACAATCTCTGCAGAGTGTCAAACTATTTGAATAGCCGCATCCGCGGTTATGGACAGTTGGAGTGGCCATACTATTCCCCCGTCAGAGGTTTTCAAAATGACTTGTGAAATGAATTGAGATTTTGACTTGACCACAACAGAGTTGTGGCATGAGATACAAGTTCCCACTTAGGTGTTATAAAATTTGACTAGTTTTCTCTTGCTTCTGAACTTATTCTAGAGATTTGCCTACGCTACCTTTATTATTACGTATTTCCGCTGCTTGAGTTGTATTAAGAACTAGATCATGAGATCCTTATTTGTGTAAGACCTTATGTATGGTTTGTAATGGATGATGTACTGTGGTATCCAATTCTGTTATGTCTCGCAAAAATGGTAATCCTGGGATTGCGATGTATGGCATAACTGGCATCTAGGATTAAAAATCCGGGAGTTGACAAGTTGGTATCAGAGCCATCCTGACCATAGTAGACCCTAGTTAGACTGGACGTTTGAATCAAAAACATAGTTTCAAAACCAAAGGAAGTGAGTATTTACAAAAAAACATATTCCCATTCTTATCACTTTGATTCTTTCATGAAAATTCTTGTTCCTCAAAAACTCTTGCAAAATACCTAAAATTTGACACACTTGATCACTCTACTAACTTACTCATCCTATATTCTTATAGATGGACGTGAAGTACAATAAGTTTTATCGGTTGGGAATGGAGGAGACCTTATCTTTGAGCGGGATTTGGACCAGCTTTCGAAACTTCTGGAGTGTTCGCACCCCGAGTCTTTGGAGGTCAGCTCAACGATCAAGGAGGAGAAGATCTATAGTGGCTAATTGTTGTAAGTCTCCGAGGAAAGATTGAACCTCCCACTGCTGAGGGAATTCAGTTCACCTTAAGAGAGAACAACTGGTTCGATGGACTTGTCAGGGCCATGCAGGAAGCTCTTGCCCGTCTGTGTGGGAAGAGTATCAACAAGATCAAGGGAACCCACTTTGAGTTTTGCCCAAGGCGTGATGCTAATGGACAGCCACTGGAAGCCCCATACCACCCCGAGCTGAAGACTCAGTTGGACCACCTTAGCTTCATGATGTACGACCATCAGTAGGAATTGGACAATTGCCATGACTACTCCAACAACAAGTTCGCCATCATCAAGACGAAGGATCAGACCATCGCCATGCTAGCGAAGGATGGCAACTCTCGCCGCCGTCAGCTCGACAAGAAGGAGTGCATCATTGCCCGTCTTCGCCACCGTATCTCGGATTTGGAGGAGACCATCCACAAGAGATACATGCAGTTGGAAGAAAGGGAGAATGCCGGAGAGGATCTTCGTGGAGACCCCTACTCCTATCTCGGCGATGATGATGATTTTCTATAGGATTAGGCTATGGACTTCTTCACCGATGAGGATGACTTTGCCTTCATCGATGATGATGAGGATGACGACTACACCGACTCCGAGGAGTAGTAGCACTTCAGCACTAGCGTAGGGAGTTGTATTCGGTCCCACTGTATCGTAGTCTCCAGAATGGTTCTTAAAACCATCTGCTTACCTTGTTGTGGTGTGTGTTTGTATCATGTGCTAAGAATGAATGAATGAAAAGCAAATTGCTAGAAAAATCTGAGTCAAACTTTAAAAACTTATCAAAGTCCCTGAACCTTAGAAATTTCCCACTTTTCTCATGATCTATCTCAATCTTCAGATGCCACGCGGAGGAAGTGGTTCATCCCCGGACCCGATGTTGCAGATCCTTCAAATGTTGGTTTCTGACCGTGAAGCTGAAAGAGCCGAACGTCAGGCCAACCTAGCCACCCTTCAGCATACAGCCTAGCTAGCCCACAACAATCAAGGCCAAGGAAACCAGGACAACCATGGATCTAAGCTCAAGAATTTCCAGAATACCAACCCACCTGTTTTCACTAAGTCGGAAGAGCCCCTAGACGCCGATGATTGGCTGCAAACCATGGAAAATAACCTATAAGTCGTCGGAGTGGAAGCCAACGAGAAAGTTATGTTTGCCACCCATTATCTAGCTGGAGATGCAAGAGGATGGTGGAACAGTGTTCGTGCAATGACCGGAGGACAGATGATGACCTGGGAGGAATTCAAAGTCAAGTTCAGCAGAACCCATGTGCCACCGGGTTTGATCAAGAGGATGAGAGATGAGTTCAGAGAACTGAAGCAAGGAAGGATGACCGTAGTGGAATACCGTGACAAATTCTTGTCATTAGCTAGGTATGCCCCGGATGAGATCGACAGTGAAGCTAAGAAGAAAGAAAGATTCTTGAATGGTCTGCATGATGAGATGCAGACTGTGTTAGTCAATATCCCCTTTGCTGATATTGAAGCCCTTGTCGACTCTGCCATCCAGATGGAAGGAAAGATCAACCAAGCCAATGAGAACGGCAAGTGTCGCATGATGCAACAGCCAGGAACCCATCAGACCCCAAAGTATCGCCCTAACCCATCTCCAGGATTTGCCCCGAGAACCAACAGACCCCCGATGAACCGTCTGACCTATCCCAACTGTGGAAACCCTAGGCCCAGAGGGAATCACAACAACCCCGGCAACTCTAGCAATTTCAACCGTGCCCCACCCAAGTTCAATAACAATGCTACCGCCAACACCAACACTGCCCCGAGGACTGGAAGCAATGTTGTGCCTGTTGCAGCAAAGGACAAGTCGCAAGTGACTTGTTATGACTGTGGCAATAAGGGTCACTACTCCAATGAGTGCCCCAACAAGAAGAATGCCGCAGCCTCCAATGCAAATGCCCCAGCTCAGCAGCAGCACCGTGTTCAGACAGGAAGAAGGTTTACCCCAGGGAATTCGCTCAACCGCAACGGCCGTCTTTTTCTCATGCATGTTTAAGAAGCTCAGGAAGCACCGGACATCGTACTAGGTATGTTTTCTATTAATTCAGTACTTGCTCGAGTGTTGTTTGATTCTGGTGCATCACACTCATTTGTCACCGAAGAATTTGCATGCACTAGTAAAATTCAACCAACCAAACTGAAGCATGTCATGATTGTTCAAATCCCCGGTTCCACCACCAAAGCTCGACAAATTTGCAAAGCCGTCCCTATCCGAATCCATGGCATTGATTTTATGCTAATCTGATAGTACTCGGAACTAATGGTTTGGAGGTAGTACTAGGAATGGATTGGATGTCTAAACATAAAGGATTGATTGACTGTGCCAAGAAAGCCATAACCATGACCAGTACAGCCGGAATATCAGTTGAGCATATATTTGAAACCTTACCTCGTCAATTCAAGTGCAACAAGAGTATAGCCCAACCTACCATTGACCAAGTCCGGATAGTCTGTGAATACCCTGATGTATTCCCAGATGTTTTTCCCGGTATGCCCCCAGATCGGGATATCGAGTTTATCATTGAACTAATCCCCGGAACCGAACCCATAGCTCAGAGACCCTATAGTATGAACCCGTATGAACTAGAAGAACTGAAGAAGCAACTGGATGCCATGTTGAAATTGGATTGATTCAACCAAGTGCGTCACCATGGAGATCACCTGTCTTGTTCGTGGACAAGAAGGATGGAGGTAACCGTTTGTGTATGGATTACCGGAAGTTGAATGATGTCACCATCAAGAACAAGTACCCATTGCCCAAGATAGAAGATTTGTTTGATCAGTTGACCGGTGCCAAAGTGTTTTCTAAGATTGATCTTAGAACTGGATATCATCAACTCAAGATTCGCACAGAGGATATTCCCAAGACTGCCTTTACCACCCGTTATGGATTATACGAGTATACCGTCATGTATTTTGGATTAACCAATGCCCCTGCTTATTTCATGAATCTCATGAATAAGATTTTTATGGACTTCCTGGATAAGTTTGTCGTTGTTTTCATTGATGACATTCTGATTTATTCCAAATCAGAAGAAGAACATGAGCTACACCTAAGGACCATTCTTGGAACCCTTAGAGAGCATCAAGTGTATGCCAAGTTTAGCAAATGTGAATTCTGGTTACAGGAGGTAGGATTCCTCGGTCACATTGTATCAGCCAGAGGAATTGCCGTTGACCCTGCAAAGGTGAAAGATGAAGATTGGCAAGCCCCAAACACTCAAACCCAAGTTCGTGCATTTCTCGGATTGGCGGGATATTACCGCAAGTTCGTAGAAGGATTCTCGAGTATCGCCAGACCCATGACCCAATTGCTGAAGAAGGAAAAGAAGTTTGAATGGACCGACAAATGTGAAGCGAGTTTTCAATAACTCAAGAGGAGATTGATTTCAGCCCCTATCTTAATCATGCCGGATATCACGAAGCCCTTCGACGTGTATTGTGATGCATCCAAGATCGGTCTCGGATGTGTGCTAATGCAAGAAGGAAAAGTCATATCTTATCTATCTCGACAACTGAAACAACATGAGCAGAATTATCCAACCCATGACCTCGAACTCGTAGCCGTAGTTCTAGCCCTGAAGACATGGGGGCATTATCTGATGGGAAACCATTGTGAGATTTATTCGGATCACAAGAGTCTGAAGTATATATTCACTCAGAAGGAGCTGAATATGAGATAGAGCAGATGGATTGAGCTAATCAAGGATTATGACCTGGACATTCACTATCACCCCAGTAAAGCCAATGTGGTAGCAGATGCCCTTAGCAGATTGACGTGCCGCTTGAACTCCATGATTTCAAAGGGGCAACCAAGCTTGCACAAAGAGATGGAAGATTTTCGAATGGAATTAGTAAGTGAAGGAATTTTGGCTAGCATAGAACTTCAACCCACTTTGGTCAGCCAGATCAAAGAGGCGCAGAAAGGAAATGCTAGTATCGAGGGAATCAAGCATCGAATTGGTACAGGCAAAGTACCCGGATTCACCAAAGACGAAGAAGGAGTTTTGTGGTACAAAGGACGCCTTTGTGTACCAACAGATTCTGAGTTGAAAGAAGTAATTCTGAAGGAAGCTCATGATACTCTTTATTCTATCCACCCCGGAGGAACTAAGATGTATCAAGATTTGAAAGAGCAATTTTGGTGGCATAAAATGAAGAGAGAAATCGGAAGCTATATCGCCAAGTGTGATATATGCCAGCGAGTCAAGGCAGGACATCAAAGACCCGCTGGATTGTTGCAACCCTTGCAGATTCCGGAATGGAAATGGGATTCCATTGGAATGGACTTTATCACCGGATTGCCTACTTCTAGTAGGGGAAATGACTCTATCTGGGTCATAGTGGACAGATTGTCCAAAGTCGCCCATTTCTTACCAGTCAAGACCACATATCAGAGTTCGAAGCTAGCGGAGTTATACATCGCTAGAATAGTCAGTTTGCATGGAGTCCCCAAGAACATCGTATCGGATCGAGGAACTCAGTTTACCTCGAGATTCTGGAAGAAAGTCTAAGAAGGTTTAGGAACCCGACTAGATTTCAGCACAGCTTATAACCCTCAGACCGACGGACAAACAGAGCGAGTAAATCAAATACTCAAAGATATGCTGAGAGCATGTGTGTTAGAATATGGATCTAAGTGGGAAGATTGTCTGCCGTTTGCAGAATTTTCATACAACAACAGTTATCAAGCTAGTTTGCAAATGGCCCCATTTGAATTCATGTATGGAAGGAAGTGTCGCACCCCTTTGAACTGGTCGGAAGTAGGAGAGAGTCAGATTTTCGGACCCGACATCCTACGAGAAGCAGAAGAAAAGGTTCACAAGATTTGTGAACACCTCAAGACCGATCAGTCAAGACAGAAGAGTTACACCGATAAGAGACGTCGAGACCTCGCCTTCAACATAGGAGATTTTTTGTATCTGAAAGTGTCGCCATTGAAGGGATGCAGCGTTTCCAACTCAAAGGAAATTTATCCCCCAGATATATCAGACCCTTCAAGATTCTAAACCGTCGAGGAGAAGTGTCATATCAATTGGAACTACCCGAAGAGATGTCAGCCGTGCACAATGTGTTCCATATCTCATTACTTCGGAAGTGCCTCGAAGTTCCAGAGAAGACCGAAGTGTTCAAGAATATTGATCACCGGACCATAGAGATCAACGATGATCTGACCTATCTCGAAGTGCCCATTCGTATTTTGGAGGAAGCTTTCAGAACTACCAGAACCCGGAGCATCAAGTTTCTCAAGATTCAAAAGAGCAACCACACAAAATAGGAAGCTACCTTGGAGCGTGAAGATCACATCAGGACGGAGTTTCCCGATCTCTTCAAATCCTAGGTAATCTTTTTCGTCCTTTTTCAAATCTTGGGACGAGATTTTGTTTAAGGGGGGAAGGTTTGTAACATCCCAAAAATACTAAACTTGGATCATCAAACTCTAATCATCAAAATTAGGGTTAAAAAAACTTTTCCAATTGAAAATATGAAAGCATGCATTTGTGTATGTATCAAAATGTGAATCCTTTTGAATTGCCATGCTTGTGTGTTTCTTTGCTTGTGAAATGATTCTTAGGTGAAATAAACATCATCTAAACAATTCCCACACTTTTCCCAAAGACAAATAAATCAAAACAAACAAAATAAGTCAATGGTCACTTTGGCCAATTTAACTCCCATGCCTACTTTGGCTATCTCTAACTTTCAGAACTTAACAGAAACTTTTTTGGATATTTGCACCCCTTGATAGTAATCATAACAAATTACCAAGGCCCACTTTGTGATAATCCAAAAACATTCAAATGCATAGTTTAAAGGACAGTTTAAAATTGAATCTATATCATATGGGAAGATCCCACTTCTGCAAAAACCACTCAAACAAGCTCAACTTTCAAAACCCAAGCATCCACAGACTCACCAGCACATGTCTAGCACACCCACCAAAAATCTTTTCAAAATTCAAAACTTGAATTCATGCGGCCATTTCATCAAACACCTTGCAGATTCAAATCAAACAAAATCAAAACACTATAGTGTGCAGTGATTCTGGCCTAACTTGTTCCCTCTCTAGGAACCACTAGCCTTATTAGATCATCTAACAACCTTAACTAATCTCTTGCACCACTGTGAGCTAGCCATTGTCATCAATGGTGAACAGCCGAGAGCACCATGGTCACCCTAGTGTGGACAGCAAGCTACAAGCAGCACTAGCCTCGCCAACCTTGTCTGGGAGCAAGCTAGCAACCCACCGCCACTCCCTGTCCTAGCCGCGAGCGATGCCAGCCCCTGGACCACACGCACAGACCATGCCAAGCTGCTCTGCAATCATGCCGACAGCGTGCCCTGTGCGCCATGCTCGACAGACGCCCATAGACCGCGCGCCGCCCTTGCCGCGTGCATACGTGATCACCACCATCCCAGCAACCCCGCAGACACGCCCGTTCACCGCCGCGCGGACCATGCACGTTGTGCGCCATTAAAACTTCCGCCGGGCACGCGCAGAGCAACGCAGCGTTCCGACCGATCAGCACCGCCCCACGCCTTGCCACCACTCCGTTGAGCTTCGCCAGGGAGCACAGCACCGCCCCCTACCGTCGCCCACGCTGATAGCCCTCTGTACCGTCGACAACGACGAGCTCAGCTTGCGCTCGTCGGTCCCCTCTCACCACTATAAATAGAGGCCTCCCCCGCTCGAATTTTTCACACCATTCCACTCCCCTCTTACCCAAAACCACCCCACCTCAGTCCCGGAGCAAGGCGAGCAGCGCATCACCGGAATTTGGCCGGAGCTCGCCAGCGCTGGAGAAGAAGGAAGCCATCGATTGGAGCCGCCCCAGGAGGAGGTGCCGGTACCAGGAGGTTTGCCGTCGTCGACTTCATCGTTCACCCACATCGCCGACCTTCTCCTGGGCCCCGGTGAGCCTCCCACGACCCCCACCTGCCGCGTTAGGGTTCTGTCTCACCGGCACTGTCCGACGTGGACGATGAACCAGAGCCGTTAGATTATAAAGAGATCCCACGGTCCACATTGCCCCGTACTGCTTCGCACCTCCCCGTCTCACTGATGCATGGGGACAGCCACTTAACCAGCCCGCGTAAGCGCTGTGCATAGCAGGTCGGCCCATTATCGTCTCTCGCGCGACCCAGCCATTTGAATTCAGATTTTTCTATTTTCATTCAAACACAGTTTTGTGCCTAGTTTCAAAAAGCAACCCAGCTCGATTCAGTGAACCAAATTGAATGAAACCAATTTTGCTAGAAAGGTCTGGAAATGCTTAATCCATGCCCGTTGAATTCAACTCATTTGGATCTGTAGATCAACCTTGGTAAAAATAACAATGCAGAAGCTTTTTTGCATTCAAACATTTTTAAAATTTAAACCACAATAGCTTTTGAGATGATTCCAACTCTCAAAAATCACATTTGATCATACCTTTAAGAATATATAAAAACATATGTGTTTACTTACAGAAATAATGTCCAAGTAATAAAAGAATGCCACATAGGCATTTCTAGTCACTTATTTTATTTAAAATAAAGGGTTAAACCTTATTAAATTGTGACACCACTTTAAATCACATTCCCATGTACTGAAATATATGGTGATGACATGTGTCAACATGATCCCATGTTTGGTTTGGAGAATATTAAATCTTAAGTAATTTTTCAATGAGTAGAAATTACTTTTCTAAAAATAAAATCATTAAGTCAAATGCTTTAGTCTTGTAATGTTAGTGATGATGCTAGATCATCTATAGAACCCTTTGGTGTGATGATTGAAAGTAGTTAAGTATTGTTTGGTGATTGTGTACCTCGTATTTATTTATAGACGCTAGTACCAACCAAGGATACGAGGAGGAAGGAGGATACTACAAAGAAGAAGCCGAGGAGAACTTCAACCACTACTCTGCACAAGGCAAGCCTTACTAATCAAGTTGACCTATGGAAGCTAATACTTGCTTGTTACCATGCCAACTAGATGCCTTAAGCATATTGGATCATACCCACTTGATAACCCAATCCTAGTTTTACTTGCAAGCTTTTTACTTTATTTCTTTATCGAAGCTTTTCTTTAGAGTTTACTTAAGTGACTTGTAGAGTCTAGGAAGATAATTGAAGGTTGCATAAACAGCATAAAATTTGTCCTAAGCTAGATAATCTTGATGTCACCCTAAGGCATGAGATTAAACTTAGTTAAAACTCCACTTGTTTACCACCCCTCATTAGTACTCACCCCACTTGTAGATGCTAGTGCTAAGCATAAAACTTGATCAACTTTAGATGGGAATACTTGTTGGAAAATGTTTATGAAAACCTTAGACTGATGAGTCATTCTACCGAGATGTTTTGACATGTGTTTCCGAACACCAGATGATTTTGGTGATGAAAATGTTGAGGCATGAGCCTTAGCCCTTTATAAAACTGATGGTTGTCTGGATGCGATACCATTCCAATTTTACCGTACAACAAAAATACCTGAAAATTGGGTAGGGCTTGACTGGAAACTTATATACCTTAGTATGGGTTCCCTCAGGGCCAAGGTCTGAGCTGAGGCTACCTTGTGAAGATTGTCCACCTGTGAAGTACCCAAGATGACAGTTGGTCATGGTTGGGAGGCCAAACTCATAGGAGAGGTTCTTATACTAGGGCGTGTAATTGAAAGGTTAGGATTGATTATCCGCATACTGAGTATGGTGAATTCAGGATTTGTTCCTGACGGATGTATCGAATGTTGTGGTGAAAGTGTACAATCTCTGCAGAGTGTCAAACTATTCGAATAGCCGCATCCGCGGTTATGGACAGTTGGAGTGGCCATACTGTTCCCCCGTCAGAGGTTTTCAAAATGACTTGTGAAATGAATTGAGATTTTGACTTGACCACAACAGAGTTGTGGCATGAGATACAAGTTCCCACTTAGGTGTTATAAAATTTGACTAGTTTTCTCTTGCTTCTGAACTTAGTAGAGATAAATCTGGCCTTTTGCAAAACAACCCTAGAGCTTAGTGTCCTATTACAACCCCCCCCCCCCCTTCACTTGTTAGTATTAGTTTGCGAGTACTTAAAGAGTACTCATGGCTTTGTCGCTAGCTATTCCCGTGGCCAGACTATGAAGAGGAGTACCAGGATGATGGACCCCAGGAATGTTACAACAACTAGGATCATCTCCCATCGTCAGCATTGCCTGTGACCCCGAAGATGGAGCTTCGCCTACGCTACCTTTATTATTATGTATTTCCTCTGCTTGAGTTGTATTAAGAACTGGATCATGAGATCCTTATTTGTGTAAGACCTTATGTATGATTTGTAATGGATGATGTACTGTGGTATCCAATTCTGTTATGTCTCGCAAAAATGGTAATCCTAGGATTGCGATGTATGGCATAACAGGCATCTGGGATTAAAAATCCGGGTGTTAACAAGTTGGTATCAGAGCCATCCTGACCATAGGAGACCCTAGGTATATTGGACGTTTGAATCAAAAACTTAGTTTCAAAACCAAAGGAAGTGAGTATTTAAAAAAAACTTATTCCCATTCTTATCACTTTGATTCTTTCAGGAAAATTCATGTTCCTCAAAAACTCTTGCAAAATACCTAAAATTTGACACACTTGATCACTCTACTAACTTACTCATCCTATATTCCTATAGATGCACGTGAGGTACAGTAAGTTTTATCAGTTGGGGAATGGAGGAGACCTTATCTTTGAGCAGGATTTGGACCAGCTTTCGGAACTTCTGGAGCGTTCGCACCCCGAGTTCTTCGGAGCTCAGCTCAATGATCAAGGAGGAGAAGATCTGTAGTGGATAATTGTTGTAAGTCTCCGAGGAAAGATTGAACCTCCCAGTATTGAGGGAATTCAGTTCACCTTAAGAGAGAACAACTGGCTCGATGGACTTGCCAGGGCCATGCAGGAAGCTCTTGCCCGTCTATGTGGGCAGAGTATCAACCAGATCAAGGGAACCCTCTTTGAGTTTTGCCCAAGGCGTGATGCTAATGGACAGCCACTGGAAGCCCCATACCACCCCGAGCTGAAGACTCAGTTGGACCACCTTAGCTTCATGATGTACGACCGTCAGCAGGAATTGGACAATTGTCGTGACTACTCCAACAACAAGTCCGCCATCATCAAGACAAAGGATCAGACCATCGCCATACTAGCGAAGGATGGCAACTCTCGCCGCCGTCAGCTCGACAAGAAGGAGAGCATCATTGCCCGTCTTCGCCACCGTATCTCGGATTTGGAGGAGACCATCCACAAGAGATACAGGTAGTTGGAAGAAAGGGAGAATGCCGGAGAGGATCTTCGTGGAGACCCCTACTCCTATCTCAGCGATGATGATGATTTTCTATAGGATCAGGCTATGGACTTCTTCAACGATGAGGATGACTTCGCCTTCATCGATGACGATGAGGATGACGACTACACCGACTCCAAGGAGTAGTAGCACTTGAGCACTAGCGTAGGGAGTTGTATTCGGTCCCACTGTATCATAGTTTCCAAAATGGTTCTTAAAACCATCTGTTTACCTTATTGTGGTGTGTGTTTGTATCGTGTGCTATGAATGAATGAATGAAAAGCAAGTTGCTAGAAAAATCCGAGTCAAACTTTAAAAACTTATCAACGTCCTTGAACCTTAGTTGCTAGCTAAGTTATATAATGGTCAGTTTATTTCTTCTATGAGTTGTGCAATGGTAAGTGTGATGCTTTTGTTCGTATTATTTTATCGACACTTCACTCCATAAACCTGTGTACATGTTTACTGAGCTCAGTATTTGCTTGGGTACAAGTGGAATCTAAGCTTGGGGGAGTTGATACGCCCAATTTGCATCACCTTTCTATATCATAATGTACCTCTATTCATTGATGTTTGTCTTATTATGAGGTATTACTTATGGCTTTTTCATTTGTTTATGTATGTTGGATGATTCTTGGAGGATGGACTGTCGGAGTCTGGATTCTGATGGAAAAGAAGGCGTTTTGGTGCAATTTTGCGAAGATCATAAAAATACCAGAAAAATATGGAAACATATTATTTTACTAGAAGACGAAGGAAGCCAGAAGGAGGGACCGAGATGGGCCTCAGGGGGCCCACACCCCCTAGGCGCGGGCCCACCTGACCGCGCGCCTTGGGCAGGTGTGGCTCACCTGCCCGGCCTCCGACTCTACACCTTCGGCTATATCTTCCCTTTGGAACCCTAATACCAAGGGAGGGACCACAGATAGATTTACGCCGCCTCTGGGGGCGGAAAACACCAAGAGAGAAAGATATCTCCGGCAGACAGATTTCTGCCGAGGGAATTCCTTCCCGGAGAGGGGAGACCGTTACCATCAACACTGTCATCAAGCTAGGCTTCATCGGGATCATCATCATCCACACCATCATCTCCACCAGCACCATCATCACCGCTCCGTCCCGCTGTAACAATTGTGTTGGATATTGCTTTAGTTCTTAGGGGAAACTTTCCCGGTGTTGATTACTATTGTAGTTGATGCTTGTGAGTGGAACCATTGGATTATTGTTTATGTTCAGATTGTTATCCATTGCCATATCATCTTTGATCTTGATTCATATGATGTCTTGTGAGTAGTTCGTTTAGTTCTTAAGGACATGGGAGAAGTCATGTTGTTAGTAGTGAATCTGTGATGAGTTGTTATTCAATGTTTTAGTATTTAAGTTGTGGTGCTATTCTTCTAGTGGTGTCATGTGAACGTCGACTACATGACACTTCACCATTTATGGGTCTAGGGGGATGCATTGTGTATTTTGCTACTAATTGTGGGGTTGCCGGAGTGGCAGAAACCCGAACCCCCGTTAGGACACCTTTGCACAAGGGAGTGTAGGATCTCAAAGTTTAAGGCTGTGGTTAGATGTATATCTTAATTACTTTCCTGTAGTTATGGATGTTTGTAGGGGGCTTAATCACAAGTATGTATTAGTCCTAGGAAGGGGGTATGTTAGAACAGGTTCACCCACACAACACTTACAAACACCAAAAAAGAGTACTCAGCTATTTGAAGCGAAAGCACTTGACAGAATTCCCATGTGTCCTCGAGAACGTTTGGTTCTTATAAGTATTTCCACCGGCTTGTCCTTTGCTAAGAAAGGATTGGGCCACTTGCTCCGTTTGTTCGTTACTCTTGTTACTTGCTCTTTGTTTTGTTGCCTTGTCAGAAAATCACTAAATATCCGTTTGCTAAGTATTCACGGGAATTTCCTGCTCCATACCACTGTTCAGCACCTTTTGCTCCTCGTTGGGATCGACACTCCTATTTATCAAAAGTACTATGATACACCCCCTATACTTGTGGATCATCACCAGAGTGGGGGAGTGAGTTACGCCTGCCATCAATGACAATTACACGCGAAATCAACGGGAGGAAACGATTGCGGCGGCGCTGGTCTCGCGCGAGGTTTGGGGAAGAAGGATGAGGTGGTAGTGGGGGCCACTGTCAGCGAGGGGGGTGCGCGCGCGGTGGTAGGAAACAGAGAGAGATGGTGGGGTTCCTGGGTGGGCTCGTGGGCTGCTAGTGGTGTTGGGCCAGAGGTGTTGCTGGCTTTATTTTTTTCTCTCTTTTGCCTTTTTCTTTTCTGTTTTGATTTTTCAAATGAGATTTGAATGGGAAATTCAAATACAAATCAATTCAAACCTTCACCAAACTTTTGTGTTGTGATCCTAGTGTTTAAAAGTGTGTCAAACACCACCAACCACTCCAAAATATTTTTGGGTCACAAAATAAAAATAAAACTATGCCCCACACATATAATAGAAAAGGGGTTTAAAACATGGTTTTATTAGGGTTTTAGCTTTGAAATTTTTTTGTGCAAAGTAAACATGCCATGATGATATGAATGCAATCGTGATGTTCTTAATTTTATGAAATTTGGGATGTTACACCAAGGAACCTAGACAACACCAGAAGAACAAACATATTCGCATGTGTTACCATCATATTCGTGAGTTCGTTGAGGATGGTAGTGTCATGATATGCAAAATACACACGGACTCAAATTTTGCTGATCCCTTGACAAACTCCCCCGCACCCTGCGCATGAAGCGCACACAAGATCAATAGGTATTAGATACATTTTAGATTGACTCTAGTGCAAGTGGGAGACTGAAGGAAATATGCCCTAGAGGCAATCATAGATATGATTGTATTTCATATGTATCCATGAGTTATTGTAATGTTCCTTGGATATTCATATAGCAGGCAACTTGTATTGATTCACAATTATGTGAATTGTTTATGAAACTCTTTACTTGTATGGTTATCTAATAGTTGTCCCTACTCGAAGTTCATGTGAGGACACACGTAAATATTAGACTAGCACATCGATTGTTTGATGACTATGTTTTGCAAGTCATAGACATGGAGATGTCAAACCAATGATGTGGACATATGTTATGAACATGGGGTTGGACTGACCCAACTTGAGACTGACAATTAGACTTGCATCTCTCACTACACATGGTGTACGGTTTGACTTTAAACCTGAGATTGTCTCATGTGCTTGAGATGTGGATCGACCTACTTTGGGGCTATCAACCACTGCTCCGTAACTAGGTAACTATAAATGTAGCTTTCGGGTTTGTCCTAAAGCATGCTACAAGGCATTGGTCAATTAAGATAAGATTTGCCCCTCTACTTGAGAGAGATATCTCTGGGCCCCACGAGTGATCAGATCCATAAATGCATGGTCGTGCTACATATGGTTAAGAGTTAACCTAGTAAAGGAATTCTGAATCACAGTATCAAGAAAGATAGGTCAACTTGGAGCTAGACCAAATATCGTGAGGCAAAGAGAAAGACATGTACTTAACCTTGTGATGGTTCGTCTGAATGATCTTTATATGCGTTTAGGAGTTGGCACGTCTTGCTAGAGGCCGCTACCAACTATTGACGGAGTAAGTGTACTCGTTTCATGTCTACACGTGTATGAACCTATAGGGTCACAAACTTAAGAGGCTGGAAGCCTAATGAGGATTGGATCCGAATTAAACAAGGCTTAGGCTACTAATGGGATACTAATGTAGAAGTCCACTAGGGATGCCTATATAAGAGAGGATGGGACGAGCTGAATAGGGTTGAGCATTCCATCCAGCCGCCACTCCTCTCATGCTTGTGTTGCACACACGGACCTAGCAGTCCGGCGTCTGACGCTTCCATCCCGTATGTGTGGCTACCTTGGAGGTGTTGCATCTGTAGCACTTGGACGAGTCACGCAAGGGGAGCTGCTCGTGGGACGAGGACGAGGAGGAGACATAGAACATCTACCCTGCCTCGCCGCGCTTCATCAAGTTCCGTAACTGCGCGTCTATTGATAATCCTGAGATCTATGACAACAGTAATCCTGGTTACACGGTAGATTTTTTTTTATTTGCGCTAATGTAGCCTACCCGTATCCTTTCATTACTTCTCTAGGAACTAAGAGCAAAAGAGTGAGGTGTTTCCTGAGAAATAATGATGTTATTACTAATACGCCTACCTTCAATAAAAGCTTGTTTCCTGAACAATAAAAGATTGTTGTGAGGGATGAATGTATTCCATCAGATGAGGTTTTAGTCTATTAGCTAGGCATTTTGCAATAATTTTATAAATGACATTACATAGGCTAATAGGTCTATAACCAGTTGGAACTTGAGGAACAAGTTTTTTAGGAATAAGACATATGTGTGTGTCATTTACATGGGCAGGCATAATACCTTTTTGAAAAAAAGTACTCACCGGTTGGACCATATCTTGTCCAATCCAGTCCCATGTTGCTATATGGAATTCAACATTGAAGCCATCCGGTCCCAGCGAAGCATTTCTTTTCATCTCCTTAAGTGTCTCCAAGATTTCTTTTCCATCTAGTATGGAGTAAGTGTAATCTTGGGTATCTTGAGGAAGTTGTGTTCTGTGATATGTCCTGCCATTATTAGTATTTGGAGAAGCAAAGATAGATCTAAAATAATTTACAAATGTGTTGTTGATCTTTTCTGGCATGAATTGAACTACATTATTTTTATCCTTTACCGAGAAAATAGTATTCTTTCTTCTCTTTTTACAATGGCATGGTGAAAGAAGGATGTATCCCTATCCCCATCTTTGATCCATTGTTTTTTGTTCTCTGCATATAAGATTCTATTAGCCTGGTCATTGTCTGTTCATACCTTGTAATCAACTTTTCTTCCAAGATATGATCTTGTTGTGCTGTCGGCTTCATTTGTATATGCTTGATCTGTTCATCCAAGTTGTTAAGTTCTTGGTTCAAAGGTTTTGTCTTTGTGCACCACTTCTTAAGGGTACCTGCAAGGTGGTTAGTCCTGGCCGCAAAAGATTTATTTCTAGTTGATCGCCAATCAATTTTAGCATAGTTATGGAAGTCTTGTTCCTTAAGCCACCAATTTTCAAATTTGAAAGAACGATTAATTTTCCTTACCTTTCCTTCCGTAGAGAGTAAGATGGCAGAATGATCACTAAGGTTATAAAAGATCACTAGTAGAAAAAGAGCCATACGTACACCCCAGTTCGGAGCATTACTCCCGGTTATGGTTCAACCCGGGACTAATGTCAGCATTAGTCCCGGTTCCAACGGATAGAACGCCAGCAATCTTTAGTCCCGGGTCAAATAGGACCTTTAGTCCCAGTTCGTATCACCAGCCGGGACTAAAAGGAGTGCCCTTGGTGCCAACCCCTATAGTCCCGGTTCGTATCACCAACCGTGACTAAAAGGTAACCTTTAGTCCCGGTTCGTATTACCAACCCGGACTAAAAAAAGTGGGCAAAAAAATTTTCAAGTTCTGCCGTGGTAGTAAAACGGGCACAAATTCGTCTGAAAATCGTCTTTTCTAGATTCAAAATCATGCCAAAAAAATATAAAAAATTATAAAAATAAAATCCTTCAAACTGTAGTTATATTAAGTGATTTAGTTGTTACAAAAATTAATAAATATAAATTTTGACATAATTTACAAAAAAATATTATGAAAAATTCAAATGGACATAACTTTTGCATAAGATGTAAAAAAATACAACCTATCAAAACATGCAGAAAAAAATTAGCTCTTTGATTTCAACATCCTTAGGCCGTTTTGGATTCTTAAAATTCGAAAAGAAAAAAAATTATTTCAGAAATTAAATTATTTTAGTATTTTTATGTCATATTTGAATTTCTCACATTTTCCTAATAATTATGGATATATTATTTGTCGAATTTTGATTTACAGATTTGAAGATATTATTTATGTCATATTAAATGAATAAATGGCAAAAAATGAATAAAATATTAATTTAATTAGTTTTTACTTTCATTAGAATAAAATATTATTATTACTTATTTATTGTTGTTTACTAAAAATAGTTGTTCTTAATTTCAAAAAAATAAAAACGTGTCACATATTGATATGAGTTAATAGGATTGCTATACTAGTCTTGACAACAAGTTATCATTGTCCTTCGCGTGGGGTGGGAGAGATGGAATGGAGAAGTTAAGCGTGCTGGGGGTGGAGTAGTGCTACGATGGGTGACCGGCCGGGAATTTTGACTGTAAGTACGATTTGAACTAAGATTAAGTATAATTAGTGTTAAAAATGAGAGATGTGAGAGAATAACGAATCAAACAATTCAAAAGTTTAAGAAAAATTTGAAAAAAAATTCAAAAAAATCCTTTAGTCCGGGTTCGTATTACAAACCGAGACTAAAGGACAGCGTCGACCTTTAGTCGCGGTTTGTGGCCGAACCGGGACTAAAGGATGGAAGCTTTAGTCCCGATTGTCCCGTCCCGGTTGGGCAATCGGGACTAAAGCCCCTTACCAACCGGGACACATGACCCTGTTTGCACTAGTGGATAGGCATATTGTAAACATTTGAGATAGGATAAATAGCACACCATTCAGCATTCACCAAGCACCTATCTAATCTTCCAAAAGTTGGTTTAGAAGCAAATCTTTTGTTTGTACTAGTGTAAGCCGAACCACTTAAACCTAAGTCAAATAGGCTGCATTGTTTAACAAAAGCACGAAAACATTCATACGAGCACGATTGATAGTAGAGGAGTTCTTGTCCATATCATATAAGAGTTCATTCATGTCTCTCATATACAAAGCATAGAAAGGTTAGAATTATCATACACAAAAGCAGCCACTTCTTCCCATATCATATTAGTTTAACGGTGGTAGGGGTCACCATAGATACACACTAAACCAAACTTGGTTACTCGTAGTATTCACGACAGTGGCCAAAATAGTATGGAAGCTAGAGCTATTTACAGTCACTTGGAGTTCATCGTTCTACATCAACCAAAGCCCACCGGAGCGCTTTCCAGAGGACACTACGAAGCTATCAGCCATGTTAAATCTAGCAGTAAGATCAAATAATTTGACTTTCGAAGATTTAATTTCAGAAATGAAAGTTACCTAAGGTTTTGTAGAGTATATTATCCTGGCAAGATGCACCATTTTGTCACTGCCGCCTTGAAGGCTCGTGCCACTGCCTCATTGTTTAGTTTCATGGTTTTTTCTCCATCACCTCCCTTTACTACCTCTCGAATTTTTGTTTGTCTTGAAGGCTGGCGAGATATGCCGCCATCGGACCTTCCTCCCACCAGATATGCGGCGTGACCCAGCCTACTCCATCCACTCCGACCTATGGACTGCTGGTTCCGGGGGAGTACACGGCGCGGCACGAGGCCATCGAGGCCCACCTCAAGAACCTCGATGACGCTGACGAGGAATACTGGGAGGAATCTGACAAGGACTTCGGCGTGGAGGACGAGGTCAAGGACGACCGCGACGTCGACCTCGACTACTTTGGCTCGCCATAGCCCTTCCTCGCTGACTGGTCGCGCTAAGGGGCGCCGACACCATTGAGTCCGACAAGGACTACGGCATGGAGGACGAGGTCTAGGAAGACCGCGACGTTGACCTCGACTACCTCAGCCCACTACAGTGCGGCCTCCCTAACTGATCGCGCTACAGGGGCACCGACACTGTCGAGTCCGAGTTGTGGCCACAGTGGTGGGCGTCAAGGTGGAGGTGCCAGAGACGGAGCCGCCGAAGCCCTGGCCGATGACAGAGGAGGAGGAGATTGAGGCCGCCATCCTAGTGGCGCATGTAGAGGAGGAGAGGAAGTGGGATGGCATGGGCAGGCCCTGCACTACTCCGGGGTGGCTACACATGCCCAAATGCCACCGGCGCCTCCTCCCTCTCCGACCCCTAGCGGCACGTGGCCACTGCCCCAGGTCTTCATCCTCATCGACGACGACGAGTAGGCACCGTGCTGCAGTAGCAGGACCAGCGCCGGCCAGCCAACAACACCACCGGAACCCCCACGCTACATCCACCCATAATATTGGGTGTTTTTTGTGTAGATATTTTGACTACCCCGAGACCTTTAATATAATTTGCACAATTATTTTTTGTCATGTTATTTTTTTGTAACTTTTTTTTTTGGAAAATAGCCGTTGGGGACACATGCCACCGCAAACGGGCTCGTCCCAGATGGTCTGTCCTCCACCCTGCAAACGGACCGACTTGAACCGATTCAGTATTCGAAATGTGAGGATCCGTTGGAGATGGTCTAAGGCAAACAAGCCTACAAAGAAACTCCCATCCTTGTTTGAGAAGATGCAAGAATGCAGTCGAGTGCTGCGCACTGTGTTGTATTAGTGCAGGTACTTTCTTTGTTAGAGCAAATTATATATAGTCTATTATCGGAAATTCACTTTGGCTCCTGTATAGATGCACCACTACCAAAAAGACATACTTAAAAATATTGAAACTTATGATAAAAAACATTTGGATGTACATATATGTTAGTACATCAAGTTTCACAAAAAAAAAGACATTTTATGTTGATTGTGTAAAAAAGACAATTTTTGGTGTTGCAAAATAGTTTTTCACAAGACATTTTTTTTGTCTAGAACACAAAAAATATCTTCTGAATGCAAAACTTTGTATGAGGACATAGCATGTCCTGATGCACATCCGGGATTTTGTTCAAGAATTTTTCAATATTTTATAAAATAGATTTTTCATAATAGGTGCATTAATTTAGACCTGTGAGCATGTTGTTCGCTATAAATAAGTGACACGATTTATAGATAGTCATTATATATATATATATAATTGTTAGCTATAACAGTGTAATATTTAATCAATGCGTTGGCTCACATGTCACTCTTATAAAATGTTTAAAAAATACGTGCTAGAGCTGACACAAATAATCTTAGAAGTACTCCCTTGTTTAGAAATATAAAATGTTTTAGGTTTGCGAAGGAGCTAGACACCTTTTAGTTCTCATTCACAACCTAAAACATCTTATATTTTTAAACGAAAGAAATACATGCTAGAGCTGGCACAAATCGTCGTCTGCCATTGAACTAGTCTAAGCTGCCTATTAACCGCACCTACTCCCTCCATCTCATATTAGGTTGTGCATAATTTTACGTGCGAATCAAACTATATAAAGTTTGACCAAGATTATATAAAATAATATAAATTTATATGATATAAAATGTATATAATATATTAGTATACACTAAGCCAATTCTAATCATATTATTTTCAATAATATATAAATTCATATTTATATCAAACTATTTGGTCAAAGATTGCAGAATTTAATTTTAAAAAAACCTTATACGCAATGTAAATTGGGAGGGAGCAAGTACGTTATCTGCATATTAGCCGAGTGGTTCTATATATTATTAATTGCACCTTGCATGGCCAATCCATTGTGAGAATAAACGTGCACCTACATGGTTCAGTGCAACCGAGCAGGGCGCTGGGTTGCACCATCCGATCCAGTCCAGTCCACAATCCACCGTACAGACAAAACACATAATCTGTGGACAACTGGGTCAGGGTGCTCTGATTGGTTGAGAAACACATATCTGGATCGATGACATGGACTACCAAACCTCTCTCTTTTAACTTCTCCACAGGGAAAAACACCGCGGATCTCAAGTCTCAAATCCCCGTTAAAGGGTTTGGATCTCAAGTCTCAATCCACAGGTCTGGATCTTAAAATCCGCGTTAAAGGGTTTGCTCTCCGTTCGCTCTTATCAAGTTTCGCTCCGGCCGACGACGACGATAGCTTCGTCATCCAGTTCTCCATCCAGGTATGTGGCATCTACCATATGCTACTGCTCTACTTTCTTTATCAAAAAGTTGGTCGCTGTTGTCGTGCGACGACTATTCATCAAGCATAGAAGCTTCCTTCTATACTTTTAAATAAGGCACAGTGTACTAATTAGCTCATCAAAATCCTATCCATTCTTGCTCTAACCGATAGCTTCATCCCGACCTTCTCCTAGCTTCCTGTATTATGCATCTAGTTAGGTCACATTTTACGCTATTTCAGGAGTCATAAGTTTCATATGGCAGATCTGATGAGAAGGTTCCATGCTATATTTTAAGTGTGTTTATAGTAATTGGCACAAATCTTCATTGAGAATCTTTGTTTTTTTTTCTAAATGAGGAGGGGAGCCCCAATCTCTGCATCAAGCGGCCATTTATTCATTATTAGAAGCTTACAAAATATTTACGGCATGTGGTGCGATTTCCTTTGAAATTACTACTAGTAGCTTTATGATGGTTGTACAAACTCTTAATCCTAATATTTTGTTGTTACATTGCGGTGACCCCCTCCTCCTTCCACGCCGCGCTGGGCGGCCTTCCCTTCCCGCCGAGCCCTTTCTCCCGTGGTCTCTCCTCTCTGCCGTCGTCGTTCAGATCGTCGCCAGGCAAAGACCTGAGGGCATGGCGGCGACGGTGGCATTCCTGATAGAGATCTGACGGCAGCCGGCGGCGTCCGTCTCGGCTGGTTTGGTGTGATGTTGCAGCGAGCGGTGGCCGGTGATCCTCGGCCTAGATGGTGACAGGCGGCGGCGGGGATCTGTGGCCTAGACACGATCTGTCTCGTTCGTTAGCCTTGTAGGGTTTCGTAGCATGGAAAACAAAAATTTTCTACCGCATACAAACAAACAAGCCAAGATCTATCTACTAGATTGTAGCAACGAGTCAATGGAATAACTCACCCTCGAAGATTCCAAAGTGTTTAACGAGAGCGGATTCTCGTGGGTGATGTAGTCGTACTCTTCCTGATCTCAAGATCGCGTAGACGATCCTTCCGGCGCTGCGTTCCGGTAGCGCTCCCGCAGTCGGTCACACGTTCGGTACTCGACGAAGACCTTCCTCTCCCTTTTCCAGCAGGCAGCGGAGGTTGTAGCACTCTCCTCGCGATTCCGGCAGCACAACGGCGTGGTACCGGAAATAGAGGGGAGATCTCGCAGGGCTTCGCCTTAAGCCGGAGCGAGTATGGTGGAGTATGAGAGAGTCCCTCGGTGTTCTAAGGTTTAGACACACCAAGGAGGGGGCAAGCCGGCGGCTAGGGATTAGCTAGACGGCGGCTAGGGTTTGCCCTAGGGCCGGCGACGGCTATGGAGGCGGCGGCGGCTTGGGGCTAGGGTTTGGAGGAGAGGATCTTGTGTGTGTCTAGGAGGGAGCCCTGCCCCTCCTTATATAGGTGGAGGGGCCGGCCGGCCAAAGGGAGGGAGAGGAGTCCCTCCCCAACTCGGCTTGGAGGGTGCGCCGCCGGTTGGAGGAGGGAACTCCTCCCCAACTCGGTTTCCCCTTCCTCCTCTTTTCCTCTTTCCAAATTTAGCCGTTTGACTTTTCAAACTAGCTGTTTGACTTTTCAAACTAGGATTTGAATTAATCCTTTATTTGGTTCAGCGATGACACTTAGTACATGATGCAATTATACCAACTTGATACAACACATTCATGTACCCTTCCCCTCCGGAGTGTCGGACATTCCGGAACCTTCTAGAACATTCCCGATAAAAACACCGGAACCATTCCCCAACTCCGAAACGGGACTTTCCTTATATGAATCTTATTCTCCGGACCATTCCGGATCTCCTCGTGATATCCTGGATCCCATCCGGGACTCCGAACAACATTCGGTCTCTTTCTCATCATTCCATAACTACTCAAAACAACGTCGAATCCTTAAGTGTGTCTCCTTACGGTTCGTGAATTATGCAGACATGATCGAGACACTTCTCCGATCAATAACCAATAGAGGAATCTGGAAATTCATATGGCTCCCACATATTTCTACGATTACTTTGCGATCGAATGAACCACTTACATACGATATCAATTTCCCTTTGTCTCACGATAGTTTACTTATCCGAGGTTATGATCGTCGGTATCTCTGCATACCTAGTTCAACCTCGTTACCGATAAGTACTCTTTTCTCGTTCCCGTGATATGTGATCCCTTGTGAGCCAGTCACATGCTTGCAAGCTAATTGGATGACATTTCACCGAGAGGGCCCAGAGTATATCTATCTGTCATATGGATGGACAAATCCCACTCTTGATCCATGTGTTTCAACCAATACTTTCCGAACACTCAATGCCACCTTTATAGCCACCCAGTTACGGTGTGGTGTTTAATATCATCAAAGCATCCATCCAGTAAAGGTGATATGCATGATCTCATGGTCGAAGGAATTAGATTACTATGTATCAGAAAGCATATAGCAATTAAACTATTAAAATGACTTGATCTTTATGCTACGCTTATCTATAGGAGTATGTCCATCATATCATTCTCCTAACGATATGATCTTGTTGTTAATAACATCTCAATGTTCATGATAGGGAAACCACAATCATCTATTAACCAACAAGCTAGTATTATATAGAGGCTTTACTAGAGACTTCAAATTAAGTTTACAAATCACACAAGTATCAATGTTTCCTTGTTAATACTATTATAGCATGAATGTAAACATTTATCATAAATAGAAAGATATAATAATAACTACATTTATTATTGCCTCTAGGGTATATCTCCAACAGTCTCCCACTTGCACTAGAGTCATCTAATCTAGATTACATGGTAATATACCGAACATCCATGGCAGTTTGGTGCTGGTCATGTTTTGCCCTCGGGAGAGGTTTAGTCAACGGATCCGCCACATTCAGATCTGTGTGTACTTTGCAAATCTTTATATCCCCATCTTGGATATGTTCTCGAATAGCGTGAAAACGTAGCTTGATATGCTTTAGCTTCTTGTGTGACCTTGGTTCTTGCGCATTGGCTATGGCGCCCATGTTATCACAGTAGATAGACATTGGGTCCAGCGCACTAGGAACCACACCTAGCTCTGAAATGAACTCTTTCATCCATATCGCTTCTTGTGAAGCCTCCGAAGCAGCCATGTATTCCGATTCAGTTGAAGATCTCGCCACAACGCTTTGCTTTGCACTCCTCCAGCTAACTGTTGTACCATTCAAAATAAATACGTATCCAGATTGTGATTTAGAATCATCCGGATCGGTGTTCCAACTAGCATCGGTGTAACCAATAACAACGAGCTGTTCATCACCTCCATAAGAAAGAACCATATCCTTAGTTCTTCTCAAGTACTTAAGGATGTTTTTGACCGCTGTCCAATGATCTACTCCTGGATCACTTTGATATCTGCTAGTTAAACTAACAACATATGCAATGTCGGGTCGAGTACATAGCATAGCATACATTAGAGATCCTATGGCTGAGGCATAGGGAGTCTTACTCATCCTTTCTCTATCTTCTGCTGATGTCGGACTTTGAGTTTTACTCAAGGTCGTATTGGGCAACATGGGCAAGAACCCTTTCTTGCTATCTTCCATTCCAAACCTCTTTAGAACTTTGTCCAAATATGTACTTTGTGACAATGATATTTGGCGTTTCGATCTATCTCTATAAATCTTTATGCCTAATATGTAAGCTGCTTCGCCAAGATCCTTCATTGAAAAACTATTATTCAAATATTCCTTGACACTATTAAGAAGGTCTACATCATTTCCAATCAATAATATGTCATCCACATATAGTATTAAGAATGCTACAGAGCTCCCACTCACTTTCTTGTAAATACAAGCTTCTCCATAAGTTTGTATAAAACCAAAACTTTGGATCACCTTATCAAAACGTTGATTCCAACTTCGGGATGCTTGCTTCAATCCATAGATGGACCGTCGAAGTTTGCATACCTTGTTAGCATCTTTAGGATCAACAAAACCTTTGGGTTGCATCATATACAACTCTTCATCAATGTCTCCATTGAGGAATGTTGTTTTGACATCTATCTGCCATATCTCATAATCGTAATATGCAACGATTGCTAACATAATCCTCACAGACTTTAGCTTCGCTACTGGTGAGAAAGTCTCATCGTAGTCAACTCCTTGAATTTGTCGAAACCCTTTTGCGACAAGTCGAGCTTTATAGACAGTAACATTACCATCAGCATCTGTTTTCTTCTTGAAGATCCATTTGTTCTCGACAGCCTTCCGGCCATCCGGTAAGTCCACTAAAGTCCATACTTGGTTTTCATACATGGATCCAATCTCGGATTTCATGGCTTCTTGCCATTTATTGGAATCTGGGCTCATCATCGCTTCCTCATATGTCTCAGGGTCATCGGTGTTGTCCACCAACATGACACTCATAACGGGATCATACCAATCTGGAGTGGTACGAGTTCTCGTTGACCTGCGAGGCTCTGTAGCAACTTCAACCGAAGTTTCATGATCATCATCATTAGCTTCCTCTCTTATTGGTGCAGGCACGACAGGAACTTCTTCCGGTGCTGCGCTACTCGCAATTTTGAGAGAAGGTTCGACAACCTCGTCGAGTTCTACTTTCCTTCCAGTAACTTCTTTCGAGAGAAATTCCTTCTCTAGAAAGGATCCATTCTTGGCAACAAAGATTTTGCCTTCGGATCTATGATAGAAGGTATACCCAATAGTTTCCTTCGGGTATCCTATGAAGACGCATTTTTCCGCTTTGGGCTCAAGCTTGTCCGGCTGTAACTTCTTTACATAGGCTTCGCACCCCCAAACTTTAAGGAACGACAATCTAGGTTTCTTCCCAAACCATAATTCATACGGTGTTGTTTCAACGGATTTAGACGGTGCCCTATTTAAAGTGAATGCGGCTGTTTCTAATGCATAACCCCAAAATGATAGCGGTAAATTTGTAAGTGACATCATAGAACGAACCATATCTAAGAGAGTTCGATTACGACGTTCGGACACACCATTACGCTGTGGTGTTCCCGGCGGTGTCAACTGCGAAAGTATTCCGCATTTTTTCAAATGCTCACCAAACTTGTAACTTAGATATTCACCTCCACGATCAGAACGTAGAAATTTAATCTTCTTGTTACGTTGATTCTCTACCTCACTTTGAAATTCCTTAAACTTCTCGAAAGTTTCGGACTTATGTTTCATGAAATAGATATACCCATATCTACTCAAGTCATCCGTGAAGGTAAGAACATAACGATAACCACCACGCGATGCTACACTCATTGGACCACACACATCGGTATGTATGATTTCCAACAAGTCCGTAGCTCGCTCCATCATACCAGAAAATGGAGTCTTAGTCATTTTACCCATCAGACATGCTTCGCATCTTTCAAGTGATTCGAAATCAAGTGATTCAAGAAGTCCATCGGAATGGAGTTTCTTCATACGCTTCACTCCAATGTGACCAAGACGACAGTGCCACATATAGGTCGAGTTATCGCTCGATTTCAAACGTTTAGCCTCAATGTTATTAATATGTGTATTTCCACTATCGAGATTCAATAAGAATAGACCATCTATCAAAGGTGCATGTGCATAAAACATATTACTCATATAAATCGAACAACCATTATTCTCGGACTTAAACAAGTAACCGTCTCGCAATAAACAAGATCCCGATATAATGTTCATGCTTAACGCAGGCACCAAATAACAATTATTTAAGTATAAAACTAATCCCGATGGTAGATGAAGGGGTAGCGTGCCGACCGCGATCACATCAACCTTTGATCCGTTTCCAACGCGCATAGTCACCTCGTTCTTCGCTAGCTTCCGTTTATTCTGCAGCACCTGTTTCGAGTTACAAATATGAGCAACCGAACCAGTATCAAATACCCAGGCACTACTACGAGTACTAGTGAGATACACATCAATAACATGTATATCAGATATAACTTTCTTCTTGATGTTGCCGTTCTTCAAATCCGCCAAGTATTTTGGGCAATTCCGCTTCTAGTAACCTTCTCCCTTGCAGTAAAAGCACTCAGTATCAGGCTTAGGTCCAGCCTTGGTCTTCTTCGTAGGCCCTTCTGGAAGTGTCCCTTCTGCTTAGACTTGCCTTTCTTGAATTTGGTGGTCTTATTGACCAACAACACTTGGTGCTCTTTCTTGATCTCCACTTCTGCAGACTTCAACATGGCAAAGAGTTCCGGCAACGTCTTGTTCATGTTTTGCATGTTGTAGTTCATCACAAAGTTCTTGTAACTTGGTGGTAGTGATAGGAGGACACGGTAAACCCCCAAAGCATTAGGAATCACAATACCCAAGCTTTGAAGTTTGTTTGCGTGCCCAGACATCTTAAGCACATGCTCGCTGACGGAGCTGCCCTCTTCCATCTTGCAGTTAAAGAACTTTTCAGAAGCCTCATAGCTTTCAATTGCCGCATGAGTCTCAAAAATCAATTTGAGATCCTCGACAATATCATATGGGTCTGAATTCTCAAACCTTTTCTGAAGCTCCGATTCTAAACCATACAAGATAGCACACTGAACTGTGGAGTACTGAGTCTTCCGAGTGAGGTAAACATTCTTTACTTCATCGGCAGCATCAGCTGCAGGTGGGTCACCCAGCGGTGCATCCAGCACATAGGTCAAATTACCAGCTGTGAGGACAATCCTCAAATTGCGGAACCAATCCGCGAAGTTGCTTCCATTGTTTTTCAACTTTTTTTTCTCTAGGAACGCATTAAAATTGATGGTAGGGGCTGCCATTGATCTACAACATATTTGCAATAGTTTAGACTAAGTTTATGACAAATTGAGTTCAAATTAATAATAAAATTAATCTAGGTGAACTCCCACTCAAAACAATATCCCTCACATTGTTTTAGTGATCACACGAACCAAATCCACCACATCAACACCGATCATCACGAGAGTTGATATAGTTTCAATGGCGAACAATCGACATGTTCATCATATCTACTATATGATTCATGCTTTACCTTTCGGTGATCCGTGTTCCGAGACCATGTCTGTACATGCTAGGCTCGTCAAGATCAAACCTTAGTTTCCGCATGAGCAAATCTGGCTTGCTCACGTTGTATACACTTGCGGAATCTAACACACCCGATCATCACGTGGTGCTTCGAAACAACAAGCTTTAGCAATGGTGCCAACTAAGGGTGAACACTTTATGACTTGAAATTTATGTGCATGAGGGATCATCTTATAATGCTACCGTCGTCTACTAAGCAATACAAGATGCATAAAGGATTAACATCACATGCAATTCAAAATATGAGATATGATATGGCCTTTCTTCTTTGTGCTTCCGATCTCCATCTTCTAGCACGAACATGATCTCCATCATCATCAGCATTGCATCAAGGTCAATGACGCTTCTCCATGGTTGTCGTCCACCGGCTTCAACTATTACAACTACTTTGAATAGACACGCGGGTCTTAACATAAATTAAAGACAACCATATGGCTCCTGCCGGTTGCCAACTTACAATAAGGAACATTGCATACATCAAATATAATCATAATCATGGCCATATCACATCACAGCACACCCCTGCAAAACAAAGTTAGACGCGACTACTTTCTTTGCATGTTTTACGTGGTTTGGGGCTTTCAATAAGTGTCGTTCTAACTTACGAACATGAACCACCACATTGAAACTAGTATTGTTAATCACCCGTTGTAAATTGGATCTTAACTATGCTAGGAGAAACAGGCACCCGCAAAGCCACTTATGCAATACAAGTTGCATGTCAAGCGTGGAGCAAGTCTCATGAACGATGTCATGTAAGGTTAGCCCGGGCCGCTTCATCCCAACATCCCGCAAGATGCAAAGTACACAAGAAGCAATTGACAATAAAAGCATCAATGCCCACAATGACCATTGTGTTCTACTCGTGCAACAGATCTACATATAGACACGTCTCTGATACCACTGTAGGGTTTCGTAGCATGGAAAACAAAAAATTTCTACCGCATACAAACAAACAAGCCAAGATCTATCTACTAGATTGTAGCAACGAGTCGATGGAATAACTCACCTTCGAAGATTCCAAAGTGTTTAACGAGAGCGGATTCTCGTGGGTGATGTAGTCGTACTCTTCCCGATCTCAAGATCGCGTAGACGATCCTTCCGGCGCTGCGTTCCGGCAGCGCTCCCGCAGTCGGTCACACGTTCGGTACTCGACGAAGACCTTCCTCTCCCTTGTTCCAGCAGGCAGCGGAGGTTGTAGCACTCTCCTCGCGATTCCGGCAGCACAACGGCGTGGTACCGGAAATAGAGGGGAGATCTCGCAGGGCTTCGCCTTAAGCCGGAGCGAGTATGGTGGAGTATGAGAGAGTCCCTCGGTGTTCTAAGGTTTAGACACACCAAGGAGGGGGCAAGCCGGCGGCTAGGGATTAGCTAGACGGCGGCTAGGGTTTGCCCTAGGGCCGGCGGCGGCTATGGAGGCGGCGGCGGCTTGGGGCTAGGGTTTGGAGGAGAGGATCTTGTGTGTGTCTAGGAGGGAGCCCTGCCCCTCCTTATATAGGTGGAGGGGCCGGCCGGCCAAGGGGAGGGAGAGGAGTCCCTCCCCAACTCGGCTTGGAGGGTGCGCCGCCGGTTGGAGGAGGGTGAAGGGTTTCGCAGCATAGTAAATCAAAATTTTCTACGGAAGCGAACAGAGGGAAAGCCAAGATCTAATCTAGGAGATGCAAACAACGAGAGAGATTGGATTAGATCTTCATACCCTTGAAGATTCGCACAGCGGAACGTTCGTCGGAACGTGGGTGATGTAGTCGTACTCGCTTCTCCTCCTTGCGATCCGATCCGATCTAGCACCACAAGTGGCGGTGCCTCCGTGAGATGCACACGTGCAGCACCTCGACGTCTCCTCCTTCCTCGGACCAGCAAGTAGGGTGGAGAGATAGATTGGATCTACAACACGACGGCGTGGTGTGTATGGTGGAGAATTTCTGCAGCAGGGCTTTGCCTACAAACAGTCGGGAGGGAGAGAGGAGGGCAGCAGGGCAACTAGGGTTTGGAGGAAGGTGTGTTAGGAAGGGGGCGCCCTAGCCCTCTATATATAGAGGGGGAGGGGGCGGCTAACCCTAGCCCCTCCTCCAAGCCTTGGGCCGGCGGCCAAGGGAGGGAGGAGTGGGGGGCTAGGGCTCTATCTCTAGTTTAAACAATTTAAACTCTCCCTTATCTAGAAATTCTATCTCTAGATTTAAACGAGTTAAATCTCTCTAGAATCGGCTGGGCCCTATGGGGCCTTGTGCCCCTGGCCCAATGCGGCCAGGACACTCCCTCATAGGACCATGCCCCCTCCCGGAAGGTGGGACCACGTTGGCCCCCTTCCGGAAGGTTCTAGAAGCTTCCGGTACAATACCGATTAACCCGGAACAATTCCGAACTCCAAAAACTGCACTGCCTTATATGAATCTTATTCTCCGGACCATTCCGGAACCTCTCGTGATATCCCGGATCCCATCCGAGACTCCGAACAAAAATTCATAAACCAAGTATCCAATCTATCCTAGCGTCGAGACACGTTAAGTGTGTGACCCTGCGGGTTCGAGAATATGCAGACATGATCTTCTATCAATAATCAACAGCGGGGTCTGGGCACCCATATTGACTCCTACACATTCATCGATGATCATATCGGATGAACCACGATGCCAGGATTCAATCAATCCCATATATATATTCCCTTCGTCTCGCGATATTTTACTTGCCCGAGATTCGATCGTCGGTACCGTCATACCTAGTTCAATCTCGTTCACAGCAAGCACTTTACTCGTTCCGTAATCCGATATCACTTTGTGATTAACTCCTTAACCACATGCTTGCAAGCGGTGTTGATATCGATTACCGAGTGGGCCCGAAGTATATCTCTCCGACTTGGGAGGGACAAATCCCATCTCGATACATACAACCCAATAGATACTTTCCGATCACCTGAGAGACACCTTTATGATCACCCTCTCATAGGATGACGTTTGATGGCCTCAAAGCTTTCTTCCGATACCAGGGAGTTGTATTATCTCATGGTCTAAGGAATACAATATTTGACATAGGAAAAGCTTCGCAAAGATGAACACAATGACACGATCTAATTGCTTCGCTTAGTTTGGGTCTGTCCATCATATCATTCTCCCAATGATATGATCTCATTATCAATTGACAACTCATGTCTATCGTTAGGAAACCTTAACCATCATTGATCAATGAGCTGGTCCATAGAGGCGTACTAGGGACACGGTGTTGTTCACAAACCACACAAGTATTAATATTTCCGCTTAATACAATTCTAGCATGGAATATAAACTTTATCATGAACAAGAATTATAATAATAACATCTTTATTATTGCCTCTAGGGCATAATTCCAACAGTCTCCCACTTGCACTAGAGTCAATAATCTAGTTTACATTTGGCAACAATCTCACACCCATGGCACTGAGGTGCTGATCATGTTTTACACGTGGAAGAGGTTTAGTCAATGGATCTGCGACATTCAGATCTGTATGTACTTTGCTGATCTTCAGATCTTCATCTGCTATATAATCTCGGATTATATGAAACTTGCGGTTGATATGCTTGGTCTTTGGATGATATCTTGGTTCCTTGGCGAGTGCTATGGCGCCAGTGTTGTCACATAATATCTCCAGTGGGTCCAATGCCTTGGAACCACGCCAAGCTCAGTGATGAAGTTTCTGATCCAAACTCCTTCACTTGACGCTTCTGCAGCAGCCATGTATTCCGCTTCTACTGTAGATCCCGCGACCACGCTTTGCTTGCAGCTTCTCCAGCTCACAGCTCCTCCATTCAAAATATACACGTATCCTGTCTGAGATTTAGCATCATCCTTGTCGGTGTCGAAACTAGCATCGACGTAACCTTTTACGACGAGCTGTTCATCACCCCCATAGACTAAGAACATTTCTTTAGTCCTATTTAGGTACCTTAGGATGTTCTTCACGGCTGTCCAGTGTTCCACTCCTGGATCACTTTGATATCTGCTCGTCAAACTAAGAGCATTGGACACATCCGGTCTAGTACACAGCATGGCATACATGATGGAACCTATGGCCGAGGCATAAGGCACTTTGCTCATAGCTTCCCTATCATTTACCGTAGCTGGACACTGAGCCTTGCTCAATATCTTACCTGACAACATAGGCACTGAACCTTTCAATGCCTTATCCATTCTGAACCTTTTCAGAACTTTGTCTAGGTATGTACTCTGGCTTAAAGCTATCAGGCGTCTTTGTCTATCTCTATAGATTTTGATGCCCAATATATAAGCAGCTTCACCTAGGTCTTTCATTGAAAAACACTTGTTCAAATAACTCTTCACATCGTTAAGCATGTTGATGTCATTTCCAATAATCAATATGTCATCCACATATAGTACTAGAAACGTCACCGAGCTCCCACTCACTTTCTTGTAGATGCAAGCTTCGTAGCAATTTGGAACAAATCCAAAGCTCTTGATCACTTGATCAAAACGAAGGTTCCAACTCCGAGATGCTTGCTTCAGTCCATAAATGGAACGCTGAAGTTTGCATACTTTATTAGCATCCTTAGGATCGACAAAACCTTCGGGTTGCATCATATACAACTCTTCATCAATGTTGCCATTGAGGAAAGCAGTCTTGACATCCATTTGCCATATTTCATAATCATGAAACGCAGCAATTGCTAATAAAATCCGAATGGACTTAAACATCGCTACGGGAGAGAAAGTCTCATCGTAGTCAACACCTTGAACTTGTCGAAAACCTTTCGCAACAAGCCGTGCTTTATAGACGGTAACATTACCATCCGCGTCCGTTTTCTTCTTGAAGATCCATTTGCACTCAACGGCCTTTCGGTCGCTAGGAGGGTCCACCAAAGTCCATACTTGGTTTTCGCTCATGGATCCCAATTCGGATTTCATGGCTTCTAGCCATTTCTCAGAGTCTGGGCTCATCATCGCTTCCTCATAGTTCGTAGGTTCGCTGTCTTCTACTAACAAGACAGTCAAGACAGGGTTGCCGTACCACTCAGGAGGGGCACGCGACCTTGTCGACCTGCGACGTGCAGTAGCAGCATCGTCCGAAGCTTCATGATCCTTGTCATTAGCTTCCTCTATTGTTGGTGCAGGCGGTACTGGAACAATTTCAGGTGCTGCGCTACTCTCCAATTCAAGAGAAGGTTCAATAACCTCGTCTAGCTCTACTTTCCTCCCACTCACTTCTTTCGAGAGAAACTCCTTCTCAAGAAAGGAACCGTTCTTTGCGACAAACACTTTGCCTTCGGTTCTGTGATAGAAGGTATACCCAATAGTTTCCTTAGGGTATCCTATGAAGACGCATTTCTCCGCTTTGGGTTCGAGCTTGTCCGGCATCAACTTCTTGACGTAAGCTTCGCATCCCCAAACTTTAAGAAACGACAACTTAGGTTTAGCACCAAACCACAGTTCATACGGTGTCGTCTCAACGGATTTAGATGGAGCCCTATTTAAAGTGGATGCAGCGGTTTCTAATGCATAACCCCAAAATGATAACGGCAAATCAGTAAGATACATCATCGATCGGACCATATCTAATAGGGTTCGATTCCGGCGTTCAGACACACCATTGCGCTGTGGTGTTCCGGGTGGCGTGAGTTGTGAAACGATTCCACTTGCTTTGAGATGCGTAAGAAAATCATAACTCAAATATTGGCCCCCACGATCGGATCGTAGAAACTTAATCTTTCTGTTACGATGGTTCTCCACTTCATTCTGAAATTCTTTGAACTTTTCAAACGTTTCAGATTTATGTTTCATTAAATAGATATACCCATATCTACTTAAGTCATCGGTAAAAGTGAGAAAATAGCGATATCCACCGCGCGTCGAAACACTCATCGGTCCGCATACATCGGTATGTATGATTTCCAACAAGTCCGTTGCTCGCTCCATCATACCGGAGAACGGGGTTTTGATCATCTTGCCCATGAGGCATGGTTCGCATGTGTCAAATGATTCAAAATCAAGAGACTCCAAAAGTCCATCAGAATGGAGTTTCTTCATGCGCTTTACACCAATATGACCTAGACGACAGTGCCACAAATAAGTAGTATTATCACTATCTACTTTGCATCACTTAGCCTCAATGTTATGGATGTGTGTTTCATCCCTTTCGAGATTTAGAAGAAATAAACCATTCACAATAGGTGCATGACCATAAAAGATGTTACTCATATAAATAGAACAACCATTATTCTCCGATTTAAATGAATAACCGTCTTGCAATAAACAAGATCCAGAAATAATGTTCATGCTCAACGCAGGCACATAATAACACTTATTAAGGTTTAAAACTAATCCCGAAGGTAAAACTAAGGAGAGCGTGTCGACGACCATCACATCAACTCTTGATCCGTTGCCAACGCGCATCGTCACCTCATCCCTCGCAAGCCGCCGTCTATTCCGTAGCTCCTGTTTCGAGTTACAAATATTAGCAACTGAACCAGTATCAAATACCCAGGCACTACAATGAGGGCTAGTAAGGAAAACATCAATAACATGTATATCAAATATACCTTTGATGGTGCCAGCCTTCTTGTCCGCTAAGTACTTCGGACAGTTGCGCTTCCAGTGACCCTTGTCCTTGCAATGGAAGCACTCAGTGTCCGGCTTAGGACCAAACTTGAGCTTCTTCTCAGCAGGGGCAACCCGCTTGCCGCCGCCTTTCTTGAAGGGCTTCTTTGCACCTTTACCTTTCTTGAAGGAGGGCTTGTTGACCATCAACACATGATTATCCTTCTTGATGTCCACCTCCGCAGCCTTCAGCTTTGCGAAGAGCTCGGTGATCGTATCAGTGGAACCAATCTGATTATGAGTCACTACAAAACTTTTGTAGCTGGGAGGGAGTGATTGCAGAACCCTGTCAATCTTGAGCTCCTCTGGAATCTTGTAGTCCAGTTGCTCAAGGCATTGAGTGTAGCCCGACATCTTAATGGCGTGCTCACTAACGGAACTCCCTTCCTCCATCTTGCAGTTAAAGAACTTCTCAGAGATCTCATATCTCTCAGAACGGGCCTGAGTCTGAAACATGGTTTTCAGCTCCTCGAGAATCTCAAAGGGCCCGGGAAAGTTTTCAAAACGATTTTGAAGTTCCGGTTCCATAGCAAACAACATGGTGCTCTTAATCACACCATAATCATCTTTGCGCGACTGATAGACATCTTTCTCATCAGCCGGCGCAGTTGCAGCAGGGGGGTTACCTAACGCTTTCTCAAGGACATAGTCCTTTTGTCCGCCAGACAGAATGATTCTTAGATTGCGGAACCAGTTGGTGAAGTTAGACCCATTGTTTCTAAGCTTTTCTTTCTCAGCAAAAACGTTGAAGTTGAAGTTGGACTTGGCCATGTGATCTACAATATTTGCAAGTACAATTTAGACTATGTTCATGATAAATAGTTCAACTTAATCAAATTACTAGATGAACTCCCACTAAATTCAACATCCCTCAAGTTGTTTAGTGAACACGATCCAAATTCACCACACCTAATCCGATCTTCACGAGAAGAGATGTGGTTTCAATGGTGGACAACGAAGTGTCGATCATATCATTCATATGACTCGTGCTTAACCTTTCGGTTCATGTGTTCCGAGGCCATGTCTGTACATGCTAGGCTCGTCAAGTTAGACCCAAGTATTTCCGCGTGTGCAAAACTGGCTTGCACCCGTTGTATGTGAGCGTAGAGTCTATAGCATCCGATCATCACGTGATGCTTGGACACGACGAACTTTCGCAACGGTGCATACTCGGGGAGAACACAGTTTTTATCTTGATCTTTAAGTGAGGAATCATCTTATAATGCTACCGTCGCGATCTAAGGATAATAAGATACATAAAAGGATAAACATCACATGCATATAACTTTATGTGACATGGTATAGCCAATCTTCGCGCAATGATCTCCATCTTGTGCGTTCCGGCATGATCTCCATCACTTCACCATGATTGCCTCCACCACGAATAGCAACTACAACTATTGCTAACTACTTAGCGATAAAGTAAAGCTATTACATGGCGTATAAGAAGTTGACTCGCAGGTCATACACAATTATAAAAACCATATGGCTCCTGCCGGTTGTGTACTCATCGACATGCAAGTCGTGAAACATTACAAAACATGATCATCGCATACAATATACACATCACATCTTGGGCCATACCATATCACAGAAAACACTCCCTGCAAAAACAAGTTAGACGCCTCTACTTTGTTGTTGCATGTTTTACGTGGCTTATGGGAGTAGATGCTAAGAACGATTCTTACCTACGGAAAGCCACAACGGTGATATTATGGTTGCCAAACTCCGGTGTTAATCTCATGACAACTATAGTGAGAGAAACTGACATCCACCAGCCGCATGTGTGGAACAAGCCACACGTCAAGTGCGGAGCCGGTCTCGCGAACGACGTCGCGTAAGGTTGGCCTGGACCGCTTCAATCTCACTATCCCGCGCCATAAGAAGAACACAAACAAGAGGCTTGCAACAGAAAACATCAACGCCCGTAACAACCATGTTGCGTTCTACTCGTGAAACACATCTACGCATAGATCTAGCTCTGATACCACTGAGGGGTTTCGCAGCATAGTAAATCAAAATTTTCTACGGAAGCGAACAGAGGGAAAGCCAAGATCTAATCTAGGAGATGAAAACAACGAGAGAGATTGGATTAGATCTTCATACCCTTGAAGATTCGCACAACGGAACGTTCGTCGGAACGTGGGTGTAGTCGTACTCGCTTCTCCTCCTCGCGATCCGATCCGATCTAGCACCACAAGTGGCGGTGCCTCCGTGAGATGCACACGTGCAGCACCTCGACGTCTCCTCCTTCCTCGGACCAGCAAGTAGGGTGGAGAGATAGATTGTATCTACAACACGACGGCGTGGTGTGTATGGTGGAGAATTTCTGCAGCAGGGCTTCGCCTACAAACAGTCGGGAGGGAGAGAGGAGGGCAGCAGGGCAACTAGGATTTGCAGGAAGGTGTGTTAGGAAGGGGGCGCCCTAGCCCTCTATATATAGAGGGGGAGGGGGCGGCTAACCCTAGCCCCTCCTCCAAGCCTTGGGCCGGCGGCCAAGGGAGGGAGGAGTGGGGGGCTAGGGCTCTATCTCTAGTTTAAACAATTTAAACTCTCCCTTATCTAGAAATTCTATCTCTAGATTTAAACGAGTTAAATCTCTCTAGAATCGGCTGGGCCCTATGGGGCCTTGTGCCCCTGGCCCAATGCGGCCAGGACACTCCCTCATAGGCCCATGCCCCCTCCCGGAAGGTGGGACCACGTTGGCCCCCTTCCGGAAGGTTCTAGAAGCTTCCGGTACAATACCGATTAACCCGGAACAATTCCGAACTCCAAAAACTGCACTGCCTTATATGAATCTTATTCTCCGGACCATTCCGGAACCTCTCGTGATATCCCAGATCCCATCCGAGACTCCGAACAAAAATTCATCAACCAAGTATCCAATCTATCCTAGCGTCGAGACACGTTAAGTGTGTGACCCTGCGGGTTCGAGAATATGCAGACATGATCTTCTATCAATAATCAACAGCGGGGTCTGGGCACCCATATTGACTCCTACACATTCATCGATGATCATATCGGATGAACCATGATGCCAGGATTCAATCAATCCCATATATATATTCCCTTCGTCTCACGATATTTTACTTGCCCGAGATTCGATCGTCGGTACCGTCATACCTAGTTCAATCTCGTTCACAGCAAGCACTTTACTCGTTCCGTAATCCGATATCACTTTGTGATTAACTCTTTAACCACATGCTTGCAAGCGGTGTTGATATCGATTACCGAGTGGGCCCGAAGTATATCTCTCCGACTTGGGAGGGACAAATCCCATCTCGATACATACAACCCAACAGATACTTTCCGATCACCTGAGAGACACCTTTATGATCACCCTCTCATAGGATGACGTTTGATGGCCTCAAAGCTTTCTTCCGATACCAGGGAGTTGTATTATCTCATGGTCTAAGGAATACAATATTTGACATAGGAAAAGCTTCGCAAAGATGAACACAATGACACGATCTAATTGCTTCGCTTAGTTTGGGTCTGTCCATCATATCATTCTCCCAATGATATGATCTCATTATCAATTGACAACTCATGTCTATGGTTAGGAAACCTTAACCATCATTGATCAATGAGCTGGTCCATAGAGGCGTACTAGGGACACGGTGTTGTTCACAAACCACACAAGTATTAATATTTCCGCTTAATACAATTCTAGCATGGAATATAAACTTTATCATGAACAAGAATTATAATAATAACATCTTTATTATTACCTCTAGGGCATAATTCCAACAGAGGGAACTCCTCCCCAACTCGGTTTCCCCTTCCTCCTCTTTTCCTCTTTCCAAATTTAGCCGTTTGACTTTTCAAACTAGCTGTTTGACTTTTCAAACTAGGATTTGAATTAATCCTTTATTTGGTTCAGCGATGACACTTAGTACATGATGCAATCATACCAACTTGATACAACACATTCATGTACCCTTACCCTCCGGAGTGCCGGACATTCCGGAACCTTCTAGAACATTCCCGATGAAAACACCGGAACCATTCCCCAACTCCGAAACGGGACTTTCCTTATATGAATCTTATTCTCCGGACCATTCCGGATCTCCTCGTGATATCCTGGATCCCATCCGGGACTCCGAACAACATTCGGTTTCTTTCTTATCATTCCATAACTACTCAAAACAACGTCGAATCCTTAAGTGTGTCTCCCTACGGTTCGTGAATTATGCAGACATGATCGAGACACTTCTCCGATCAATAACCAATAGAGGAATCTGGAAATTCATATGACTCCCACATATTTCTACGATTACTTTGCGATCGAATGAACCACTTACATACGATATCAATTTCCCTTTGTCTCACGATAGTTTACTTATCCGAGGTTATGATCGTCGGTATCTCTGCATACCTAGTTCAACCTTGTTACCGATAAGTACTCTTTTCTCGTTCCCGTGATATGTGATCCCTTGTGAGCCAGTCACATGCTTGCAAGATAATTGGATGACATTTCACCGAGAGGGCCCAGAGTATATCTATCCATCATATGGATGGACAAATCCCACTCTTGATCCATGTGTTTCAACCAATACTTTCCGAACACTCAATGCCACCTTTATAGCCACCCAGTTACGGTGTGGTGTTTAATGTCATCAAAGCATCCATCCGGTAAAGGTGATATGCATGATCTCATGGTCGAAGGAATTAGATTACTATGTATCAGAAAGCATATAGCAATTGAACTATTAAAATGACTTGATCTTTATGCTACGCTTATCTATAGGAGTATGTCCATCATATCATTCTCCTAACGATATGATCTTGTTGTTAATAACATCTCAATGTTCATGATAGGGAAACCACAATCATCTATTAACCAATAAGCTAGTATTATATAGAGGCTTTACTAGGGACTTCAAATTAAGTTTACAAATCACACAAGTATCAATGTTTCCTTGTTAATACTATTATAGCACGAATGTAAACATTTATCATAAACACAAAGATATAATAATAACTACATTTATTATTGCCTCTAGGGCATATCTCCAACAAGCCTCGACGCCGGCGCCCAGACGACCCGGGCCTTGTCCGTGACACTAGGGCGCTTGAGGCATCTGTCCCCGGCATGGTGGTGGTCTCTTTCTCCGTCGGAATGGTCGGTCGGGTGGTCTTGCCGTTTTGCGGCGGACCTGCTAGTTTTGGGGGCTGTTGGCTCAGTTTCAATAAAGGAGCTGGTTCTGGATCCCTCCTAAATCAAGACGATGATCTGCCGGATGTTGGTCTCCATTGATCTGATTTCTGTGTCGTGTTCCGGAAGGCTCCGTTGGCGAACTCCATAGTGCTATCATGACGTGAGTTTGCTGGAAGGATTGAATTCGGCCGTCCGCACCCATGTTTTATCCTGACCGTTTGGTTTCAGAGGGTGTGCTTCGAAGCTTTGTTGGTTGTTATTATCATGGGCCATGTTCTCGTTTCATGATGTTGAGGGAGAAAGTCATGGAGACCGAGATCTGAGGACAGATAATGGTGGTTCGAGTCTGGGTGGTGATGAGGAATTGGTTAGGTGACCTGTGATTGGAGCAGTGGCATGCAAGTGGGGGAGACTGCACAGAAGAGGTTCATGGTACTACCTCTCAGGGTGAAAACCCAGGGTCTGACCTTAATTGATTGTGTCTGGCAATAATCTTGTTGAAGGTATTGTTTTGAGAGTGTGGACTTTCTTCAGGGTGAAAACCTAGATATTTGATCCGGCGAGGTGTTTGTGCAATGTTCCCTTCTTGGAGGCGTCATTTTTGGAGAAGTTGGACTTCTGGTGCTGTCTTGGTGGTGGTAGTACCGCTGTTTCAATGAATGATCACTGTAGCAGGACTTTTCTTTTTTTAATTATTCTTTCTTTTTTTGGCTGTGTGTATTCGTGTGGCCGCTAGGGCAATGCGTTGTTATATAGGCTGGGTGTAATTGGTATCCTCCTCTGATATTAATATATGCTCCTTTCCAAAAAAATATAAGGAGATACCGGGGACAGAGACTAGGAGTAGAAGATTTAGTATCACAGTTTATGTCTAATTTCATATATTATTCTTAATTTTCCCTCGATAGCAAAGGAAGTAAAGCGGACATTTTTAATGATGTGGACGTGCTTTCACTGGCGTTGTCGCCGATATGTCGCTAGAGATGTAGACGTGGCGTTGAGATAGCCGATATGATAGACTTGGTCGAGGTAGTTGTGGTCGATGATATAGTTGTTGTAGGTGTAGCCGTGATCGCCGGAGCGAAAAAAATCGCTCTAGCTTTTTTTGGATAGAGCTGATGTCATGGAAGAGGCACCTTGTGGATGTTAGAGGGGCATTTCAGGGCTGACGTTTTTCACGTTGAAAAAGTACTGTTGGGAGCGACATTTTGCACCTAGAGGAGTACCTCCGCTGGCGAAAGGCACCACACACATTAGATTTGTCGGAAATCTGTTTTACCAATCGGATCCGGTCAATGTCGTCGTACTTGGTCATGACGCCGTCTGGCTTGTTCAGAGGGCATGGTAGATGTATGACCATCATATGGATGGTGTACCAGCAACAGTGCGTGTGGATGGAGATATCGGCGAAGACCACGTTCATATGGACCTAGATGATGATAGTTTAGCGATGAAGCAGCAGACGTGAATGTAGCGCGTGGATTGAGGGCATCCCTGTAGGGGTTCGTAGCATGGAAAACAAAAAATTTATACCGCATGCACACAAACAAGCCAAGATCTATCTACTAGATCGTAGCAACGAGTCGATAGAAACACTTACCCTCAATGCTTTCAATTTATGTCCCTGTAGGGGTTCTTCCACTAGGAAACCATTGTTCCAGATTGACTTTTCAAACCTCTCGTTTGACTTTCAATTTAGAGCTTTAATTCTCTTTCACAAATGCTCACACCAAGTGTTCAGTCATTTCACTTACCCATGACACATTCATGGAACATTCCCCTTCCGGACCGGTGAACCTTTTAGAACCTTCTAGAACCTCTCCGATGAAAATATCGGAATTTTTCCCAAACTCCGGAATCGGACTTTCCTTATATGAATCTTATTCTCCGGACCATTCTGGGTCTCCTCGTGATATCCTGGATCCCATCCGAGACTCCGAATAACATTCGGTATCCCTACTTACATTCCATATCTACTAAACAATATCGAATCCTTAAGTGTGTCTTCCTACGGTTCATGAATTATGCGGACATGACCGAGACACTTCTCCGATCAATAACCAATAGAGGAATATGGAAATTCATATGGCTCCCACATATTTCTACGATTATTTTGCGATTGAATGAACCACTTACATACGATATCAATTTCTCTTTGTCTCACGATAGTTTACTTATCCGATGTTTTGATCATCGGTATCTCTGCATACTTAGTTCAACCTCATTACCGATAAGTACTCTTTTCTCGTTCCCGTGATATGTGATCCCTTGTGAGCCAGTCACATGCTTGCAAGCTAATTGGATGACACTCCACCAAGAGGGCCTAGAGTATATCTATCCATTATATGGATGAACAAATCCCACTCTTGATCCATGTGCCTTAACCCATACTTTCCGAACATTCAATGCCACCTTTATAGCCACCCAGTTACGGTGTGGTGTTTGATGTCATCAAATCATCCTTCCGGTGATGGTGATTAACATGATCTTATGGTCGAAGGAATTAGGTTGCTATGTATTAGAAAGCTTATAGCAAATGAACTATTAAAATGACTTGATCTTTATGCTACGCTTATCTATAGGAGTATGTCCATCATACCATTCTCCTAATGATATGATCTTGTTGTTAATAACATCTCAATGTTCATGATCGAGAAACCACGATCATCTATTAACCAACAAGCTAGTATTATAAAGAGGCTTTACCAGGGACTCTAATTTAGTTTACAAATCACACAAGTATTAATGTTTCCGGTTAATACTATTATAGCATGAATGTAAACATTTATCATAAACACAAAGATATAATGATAATCACTTTTATTATTGCCTCTAGGGCATATCTCCAACAATCCCCACGACGAGTGTGTTGAAGCCTTTCTGCATGTTTCTTCAGTGATATTGATCCAATCTCTTTAATTAGTTGTGTCTGTCGAGGGTGGATAGACAACCACCGCCCTGTGGACGCCGGCGATGACGAGAGCTCATCCAGCATTAACTGACCTAGGAGGACATGACCGGTGGGGAGGCGTGAACCGATGTTGCGGTAGTGGGCTTACCCATCCAGATTCCACGCCTTTCGCACATGTGACGAGGAAGACCGACACCTTACTTCGTAGAGACCATAAGCACGGTCCGCACCATGACCACTTCATCCCTGCCAAAACGGTCACCAAGCTGGGACGACGGAGAGGACATATATGTCTAGAAATCCAGCAGGATCTCAGCGCCTGTCTTCCTCTTCCACTACCCAACTGTAATCGGTCCCTCTGCTTCATCCTCACCTTAGAGCATCTCCACCCATGCCCCCAATAAAGCCCCGCAGAGGCCACTTTTTTTGTTAAGACGGTGAAAATCGGCCCAGCCATGCCCCAACTCCTTGTTTTCATCCGGATATGTCCTAGAATCCATTCGGTGAACAAAGGCCAAACCCAGCGCGATGGGGTTCGCCTAGGACCAAAGATGAAGGAAAAAAGAAGAGTGGGCTAGTTCTGTCGATGACAGAAGCCGCATTCCACTGGCAGATTCGGCTACCTGGCGTTTTGCTCACCCCTCCCCCTCGCAGTCGTTTCGCTACCAGTACCACCCCTCTCAGCTCCGCCACAAACACGTCTCCACAAAAAAAGAACCAACCGCTGCCCAACCCCTCCCTCCTCACCGAGCTTCTAGCGCCATGATTCAGCGTCGTCGGCTGTTCCGGGGCTAGGTGCCTTTTCCCTAGATCAGGCATGGACTCCGACGATGATGAGCAGATGTTCGCTGTGTTGATGGAGGAAGATAAGGCCACCACCGATGATGAGGAGCACATGATGATCCTCCCCTGCCTGGCCGGCTTGTACGGAGGAAAAACAAAGCCACGACGCGACGACTCTGCGCCAGGACACCGAAAGTGCAACCCGAGGGAGCGGATGGAGGGGTGCTGCATGTTGTATGCCAACTAGTTCATTGACGATCCATTGCACGGTGAGGCATTGTTTCGGCGCCGATTCAGGATGGGCCGAAAGCTCTTCCTCAAGATTGTGTATGTCATCCGGGTCTTCGACTCCTACTTCAAGTGCAAGAAAGACTGCACCGGTATGGTGGAAACTAGTGGCTATGAGAATACTCGCATACGGAGCTCCAGGTGACACACAAGATGACTATCTCCACATGATCAAGTCCACTACCATCGATTGTTTGTATAGATTTTGCAGGGCAGTGTTTGTACCATTATATCTGAGATCACCCACTGCTGAAGACGCTGTTCGAATCCTAGCAATCAATGAAGCCAAAGGATTTCCTAGGATGCTTGGAAGTATCGACTGCATGCATTGGAAATGGAAGAACTGCATGTTTGCTTGTCAAGTAATGTAAAAAGGCCACAAAGGAGGTTGCAGCGTGATACTTGAGGCAGTGGCTACAACGGATCTCTAAATTTGGCACTCCGTCTTTGGTATGGCAGGATCCAACAACGAATCAATGTCCTGCAATGCTCGCATGTATTCTCCAAGCTTGTTGAAGGTCATGCTCTCCGGTGGACTATGTCATCAATGGCCACCACTACAGCAAGGGATACTACCTGGCAGATGGCATTTATCCATGATGATCAACATTTGTAAAGACTATCTCAAACCCTCTTATCAGAAAGCAATCCAACTTTACAAAGGAACAAGAAGCTTGTAGGAAGGATGTCGAGAACGCATTTGGTGTGCTCCAAGCTCGATTTGTAGTTTTTTGGTTTCCCGCTCTGGCCTGGTCGCAAGAACATATATGGGAGGTGAAGAATGCTTGTGTGATCTTACACAACATGATCATTAAGAGCGAGCGGGACGAGCCAGTCCTTGATGAGAGCGAGTCGGCGCAACCATATTTCAGATAGGGTCCTCTTGTAGAGTCTGATCACCAGGTGTTGGCATCATGGGTTGCCTTTTTCGCCATACGTCAGGAGATCCGAGACCCGCGGGTGCATCAACAACTGCAGAATGATCTAGTAGAACATGTGGAGGCTCAAAGGTAACACCTAGTTTGAGGTGTTCTTGTGTTTGAAAAACTTGTTAAATTATAACATCATTTTGTTAAACTATTCTCTTTCTGTTAAATTATTTGATAAAGTTTTGATGAAACTCAGCGAAGAATGGCCGAACTATGTGCGTAAAATTGATATAAGCGACATTTCTATCAAATTTTGACCGAAATTTGCAAAATTCGCTGGCCCTAGGGAGTATAGCCGGGATCGTGGCATCGAGTTGGTGTATCCCCTAGACCAAATGCTCATCCAATCCAATGAAAATTATCGCCGGATTTCGGCTTGATGGCCTCCAACGAGTCTACTCTTATGAAACAGCCAACGAGGTCCGCACCGCGATCCCTAGCAAGACATCCGCTGTCCTATCCTGCCGGCGCTAACGTGAGGCATCGTTGACCCAGACCTGCAATTTGGTAGCCAATTCGGAATGCATGTACATTTATTATTGCTTCAGAAATTTTTATTGCACAACATTGTATTTATGTTCCTTACCCATGCTGGATCGGCCGACACGGTGAGGCGTGCTGATTCTGTTTGCAGCGTCACCGTATAGGCAGGTACAAAATGAAAAGCTCACTGAATGAGCACTTCATTGCCTGCCCTGGACAAGCTCTAGGCAATGTTTAAGATGCACCTTCCATTCAGTCAATGCTTCTTTTTTAATGCCACATATATTGGCCTCAAGATGTACCTTCTTTCCAAAGAAGGAGTTCTCAAGGTTGACACGCTGGCTCCAGCAGGCTTCATAACTTTGCAGAACAGATCACATCACCAAAGTACTACCCCGCCGATGCTTCAATAAATACAAAGATATCGTATATCTTAGAACATTTCCGCCATGTGTTGGAAATTATATGTTTCAGTTTCAGTGTAGGACTCCCTTCTTCTAGCGGAGTAGTTTATGACATTTTCTCATTTCATACAAGGAATACAAGGAACAAATAATACATGTATATGTGATTATCTAAAAATATGAATATATATTACTGTGTATTTGGTCTTATATGAAAGGATATTTTTCTAATTAGAGATGGATGACGAAGCAAGTCAACTGGCAGCCCTAGAGCACATAATGAGTGATGCTAGTGCAGAGCCTATCAAGTTATCTTATGGTCTTTTAAGATCCATTACAGACAATTTTTCTAATGAAATTGGCCGTGGTGGATTTGGAGTTGTTTACCAGGTAAGGTTGGCCCATTCTTTTAATTTTCTCGCAAATGGTTTATTTTCACCATAGTCAAGCAAAATTTGTTACCATGAGTACAACAGGGAGTTCTACGAAATGGGGATGTTGCCGTGAAAAAGCTACTGAATGTGCATGCTTTGCCTGATAAGCAATTTCTGGAGGAGATCACGTGTTTAAAAAAGGCACAGCACATGAATATAGTAAGATTTTTAGGTTATTGTTCAGAAACCCAGGGAGTATTATGTGAGTACAATGGAAAAAGTGTACTAGGAGAGGAGCAACAAAAGTTGCTATGCTTTGAATATGTTCCTAACGGAAACATTAAGCATTATCTCCAACAAGGTATGTAGGTCTATCAACTTCATATATCGCTTAGATAAGAATTGGATTTTCATCACTGTTGCTGATCCGAGTAATCATTAGTTTCTAGGACGTGATCCAACTTTTTATATTTACCATTATCATATAATTAAATCAACATTAACTTGATTGTTTTGTTATTACCTTTGTATACTTAATTTATGTGGCAAAGAGTATGGTTTCTCATTTGGTGAATAAATTGTTGTTTAATATTTCTGTGTTGTTAGGGACATGTTGGGTATTTAACTCATGGATAGTCTGGATGTTCTTGTGTTCCTTTTGCAGACAGATCTCAAGGAGATGATTGGCCTCTACGGTACCATATGATTAGAGGAATTTGTCAAGGCTTACACTTTCTTCATCGAGAACGCATTAACCATCTTGATTTGAAACCTGAAAATGTTATGTTGGATGCTCAAATGGAGCCTAAAATAACAGATTTTGGGTTATCCAGATGCTTGGATCAAGGACAATCTATTATTACGCAAAACATACTTGGAACAAGGTAAGCGACCTCATCTCTATTTGTTATATTTGCTTTGTCCAATGATACAACAGATTGACATTCACCATTGTTAATGCAGGCGATATATTGCACCAGAAACAATAGACAAAGGAGAAATATCATTCAAGTCAGATATTTATGCTTTGGGCATTATTATCATAGAACTATTAACAGGGATTTACAAGATAGATCTTGATAATGTAAGGAGACATTAACTTAACTTTCTGGTTTCATTTATTGAATGATGTTAAACTTTACCCATTCCTATTATTGTTGTATAAGAAATATCCCATTTTGACCCCCTAATGTGAACTTATGACAACATTTAGTATATTTATATTTTTTTGCAACATTTATCCGTTGGTGTTAGGCAAACAGAATATCTCCATTATTCGGTTATAACCTGCCATACTTAGTGCCTGGTATTTCTTATTAATCAGGCCATTATGGTTAGGATTTTATTGATCCATTTCTTGTATATCTTGTGCAATTGCCTATATATATGAGATAACAGGAAACCCACCTCCGTGGGGTCAATTAATCTATTCTGTCAGTTAGGAGTTACCTCTTGACGACTTTTATCCCAATTTGTAATATATATATATATATATATATATATATATATATATATATATGAACGAACTACATGGTGGAGGTGGACCCACTTGTTAGGACGATGTGTGTGCAATGCATGAAAAGCTCAAAAGCAGCTTATTTGGTGGCTTACTAAATTATGTTAAGACTAACACTTGTTGTCATTCAATCATGGCCTACCAAATATGTGCAATAGATATGTATATATGTTGTGTACTTCCTTATGCTCTACTGCTTACTGAAACTTAAATTGCAGCTGGATGAATATTTAGACAACATAGACTGCCAACGAGCAAGGAAGTGTGCCGAAATAGCTCTAAACTGCAAGGACCCCGACAAACATAACAGACCAACCATAGATGAAGTAACTCATGACCTGAACGATCTAGAGAAAAAGTTTCCCTGGTCTTCCACAGAACAGGTGCGTATGATTCACTTTTGACCAAGAAGGTTTACCCTCACAAATTGTATGTATTTCAACTCTACTTGATTGAGTTCTGCGTATACAATCAGTTACATAATAATTCATGCATACAGCTCGCCCCCACTGCGTTCCCTGGGACTGAGCTGGTCGATTTCTACCCTCTCGAGCTCAGGTTCCCCTTCATGCCAAACCAGGAGATGCGTTGTGAAATCAGCCTTACCAACAAGCACACAGATGCTGGAGTCTGGTTTATGATTATACCCGAAGTTCGGAATAAGTACGATGGTAGATTAATTGGCTTTATGTCGCCGATGTATACAATAGCCATCCCATTGTTCAGGAAATCTGAAGAGGATCCTCCATTAGACTATGAGAAATTCAAGGTACTGATGTTCATCACAGGCTCCGATGTGGACGCCGTCAATCAGCAGCTATCAACATTATGTTTTGACGAAGGCGCGAGCATCTAAGATGTAATCAAGGTAACCCAGGAGATGCTGGGGTTTGAACTGCACCGGGTTATGTTGACTGCCGTCTTTGTAATATCCGAGGACAACAATCGAGCTGTAAGTATATGAGATCACTAGTTAGATATTCTCTATGGCTTGATGATTAGTTTTGTGGTTGTATCAGTTAATGGCGAAGAATGATGTACGCTTTGGAGAAGAAGTAACTATGTCTATCAAATCGATAGACGTGCATCCCAGGGAGCCATGGTGAGTAAATAAATTATACAAATTCTTAACTCGATCAAGTCATGTACGGTCTACATGCATACATATTATATCTCGGAGGATTTCTCTATTATGAAATTAATTATTACTACTTGTACAAAATGCACAGGGTACTAATCACTGAAGATGGAAACCGTACTCACATTTGGAACTGGATTACCAATGAGAAAATGGAAATTCTACCTGCGAAGTCGTGGTCTTATCTGGACGAAGGAGCAAAGGTGGGCTGCGACTGCGAAGATGTGGTAGCAAAATTCATCACTCGAAAGTCATGGGTGGTAATGGGGTTCCCGAATGGGTTGGTAGATGTGCGCATGTATCCCGCAATGGACCGAGTCAAGGAATTCAGAGCTCACCTCGAAGGTGTCACTTCATTGGCTGTTCACTCAACTCGTCCGTTCCTGCTGACCTGTGGTTATCCCCTGTCGATGAGGCTTTGGGACTGGAACTGCAATTGGTATTGTACCGGAATATTTGACATCGCTGAACCCGTGAGACAAGTCATGTTCGACCCCAAGCATAGCAGCATTTTCGCTACCCTGGACAAGGATGGGGCAGTCAAGGTTTGTCTTCGCTTATCAACATGTTCCTGTTCCATTAGCTTTCCTTTGTCTAGTACTACATACAATGGAGAATTGCATCCCCAATGTCCACTTTGACTTGGGCGGTGTTATTCTTTGTGTCATCTTGATCCTTTAGTGAAGAACTAGAAGTTTAGTAAGGTTATTGCTATAATAGGGATAATAAATAAGATTTTTATTCTATATATGTGTTTGAAATGTGTAGGCGTGGAGAATTGGCCATCCCGCTCCCATTGCCAAAACAAGAAGAGTAGAAGACTACGAGACTAACCAATTTTTCACATATGCTGGTGATCGGCATTTTATTGCTGCTATTGACGGCCAGGCCGCACTAGTAAGGGCATGGCATACCAAATTGAATATCATAATATTAATGCATATGCATAAACCTATGTATATGAGGACATAAACTCCATGCGTATGTCTTGTCCTTTTTGTTGTTTTGAATCAGATATGGGATTTGCTGAAAGCAAAACATGTCCACACACTCCAGACTACAGAAACCACAGAGCACGAAATAACTGCCACCATTTGCCATCCAACACGACCGTTGTTAATTACCGCTTCAAGTGACGGTAGTATTCGTGTCTGGGACTGCAATACCTACAGGTATATGTACCACATCTGTTGTTTCTTTTTCCAAAACAAGAGTGATTGAGTTGTCTTTCCATTGCTAACAAGCATGCAGCTGTCGATGGTTCAGTTCAGGCCACTTTCTGGTACTATTTGCATAATGCATAAATGAGATTGGCCTTAATACTATTTCTTAACCTGAGAAAGATACCAACAAATCAGGATTGACCAAAAATTATTTACGGTGGAACGAAACATTTACAAGACTGAAAAGTACCACTAAACGAATTTTCTCCTATATTAATTGCATTTCTTCCCAATGAAAATAAAATTCTTCTGATTTACAGTAAGAACGCACTCATAATCTTCGTATGTCAAACTGTGATTTTGTCACATTACCTACTAATGATAGGGTACGTGTATTTAGAAAATTTGGTAGAAGCTACAAATGTGTGTACACACTCGCAAACATATGCCAACATATCATATGATTTATATTATATTAGAAGATGCAACTAACCATGGGCTTCTGCCGCAAACAGGCTTAAGAAGACCTACATGCATGTTCGAAAGTTCCCTAGACATGTTGGATTTACAGACTCCGGAAGGTAATGAATTTTCTTGTAAATATTTTGTCTTGTCAACAACATTGCTTCATTTTTTTAGATAATAAGTTCATAGTACATATAAGAGGACACTAAGTTGGACGAAACTTCGTCTTAGTTAGATATATACTCCCTCTATTTCATATTTTTTTGAAAGAGAATGTGGTAGAGGAAGCCTCTACAACAATTTTGTTTTTTATAAAATAATAAGAACACAAATTTGCATCCATGGGGATCTGAATCCAGGTGCCTAGGTTGTACATCCACTTTCCTAACCAACTGAGCCTAGCTTACCTTCTTCCCTCTGTTTCATACTATCCATATAAGGTTTGGTCAAAGCAAAACCTTATAAAGTTTGCCCAATCATAGATAAAATATTAGTAGTACTTACAAAATTAAATAACTATTATTAGAAGAGTAATACCATATACTTTCATAGTGTATGCAAGTGGTATTATATATGTAGATATTTTATTATTCATAGTTGGTCAAATACTATAAAGTTTGACATTGACCAAATTTAATATGCGAATTAATATGATATAGAGGGATTATGTACTATCTTTTCCAAAGTTCTTGACGAAAAAACTTTAACCCAGGAATTTTGGGATATTCTTTCAGTATGAAAAGAGTTTCGAAACAGGTTGAATTTAGATATTAACAATTGTGACAGGGACTTTATTAAATTGTAAAGAAGGAGCAACAAAAAATTTAGTTGACCTACTATAGCTTTTTGGCTATACTGAAGTTTCGACCCTTTTCTAATATGTAACGACAATGTTCAAATTGTGTAGGCTTGTCATTGGATCTAGCAATGGAATATCAATAATAGACATTGATCTGGAATGAAGGGAGCTCAAGGACGTGTACACAAAGTGTTCCCAGTTGGATATACATGTCCCGGAGTTACCCTCTCACGCAATTCAGATGGACATGCTATATCATGTGATCTCATATTTGTATGTTATCTTGAGTAAATTCTCAATACTAATAGCAGCGAGTTTTGTCGTTTGCCTTTTAGCAGCGGGTTTAGTGTTATTATTTACTAACATCAGTTTCTGGAGAAGTTACAAGTTACAACCATGTAGTGGCTGGATCCAGATAGTTGTATGGATAAAAATGGAATTCAATTAAACATGATAATCTCCATAAATTTTCGACTAATTGTGAAATAAAACCTTCATCTCTAACAAAGAAGGCACAATTGCCGTCTATTCAGATATAGCTGTATTGATGAAAATAGAAACTTACACATTGATTCTTTTTGTGACCTAAAAAATGCACCCCATATATGTATATTTTTTTGGATGGAACAAAACAAAATACATGTAGAAGTTTTTTATCTGGTGGATGAGCATTGGCAACACCAAATTTCTACACCGCTCTATTGGTCTCCATTGTATTATACGCAGCGCCACTACGTGCCCGCAAAGCATTTTTTTTTCTGGGTACGCTTTTGGTATTTTCACCACAATTTTGGCTGTTTGCACCACACTTTCCGCTAGTTTTCGGTGGACGACGGCACAAAGTCACTCTGTATCGAGGGTGGATTTACTGTCTGGGCACCCTGGGCACGAGTCCGGGCGCCACCGCGTACAGGCACTCCGGCTAAGTCTCAGGTCGTCGATGTATATGTAGCTGAAATTGCAAAACATCTGCTGAAGAATACATGGGGGATCCTATGCGCGCCGCACTCACGGCATGGAGCAGTCTGTTGGGTCGCGGCCCATCAGACGTTTCTTTCTTTTCGGTTTCTTTTTCTAATTTTATCTTTTCTACTTTTCTTTTTTTAAATCGCGTAGAAGTGTTTTAATATTATTTAAATTTTCAACAGATTTAAAATCTGATTTTTTTTAGTTTTATCTGATCGAAATCTAAAAACTTTCCAAAAAAAAATCAAAATCTGAACTTTTTTTATTTTAACATTTTTAAATTTGAACAATTGTTAAATTTAAACATTTTTAAATTAATAAATACGAACAAGTTTCAAAATCTGAAAACTAATCAAAATTGTAAAAATGTTGTAAAGAAATAGAAAAAGAAAATCTGAAAAGAAAACTGAAAAGTAAAAGAGAAATATAGAAAAATAAAAGAGAAATAGAGAAGAAAAAACAAAAAAGAAAAATTTGAAAATTATGAATCAATTTCAATAAAGTCTTGAGCCATTTTATAAAATCATAAACCAATTTATAAAAACATGAACCAATTTGAGAAAAATCATGAACCAAATTCAAAAATGAAGAACCAAAAATTACAAACATGAATAAAATTTGAAAAATCATGACCCAAATTTGAAAAATCATGAAGAAAAATTTGGAAAAAAACATTTTTTTTCATAAACATAATGAACATCTTCTAAAAAATAATGATGTTTCTAAAAACGTAAACAAAAATAAAAATAAAAATGAAAACATATAAAAAGAAAAAGAAAACATAAAAGTAAAAATCCTAACGCGAACTGTGCCGGCCCAACGGGACTTGCGCCCTGTGCGGTGCTAGCGGCCCGCACCACCAGCGGTTGGCATATAGCATTCCCAGTCCGTCCGTCTACTCGCGATCGACCAGTTCGACTCCACACGCGTGGCACGATCGTACACAATAACTAGGTAAGTTTTTCTCTGTCGCCTAATGTATTTATGTTTCAATGCAAAGTTGTGTAATTTACGAGTACATTTTTACATCTTGTAGATTATGGTATGTGTGGTTGAACAATGGAATATATAATATATTGGACTTCTGCGGTTCTATTGTCGATTCGTCAAAATTTAGATTTTGTCATTTTTTGGCTAATATATTACCTTAATCTAAGTTTTTTACAACTATGATCTATAAAAAATATTATTGATTATATTCATATGATGTTTATCGAAATATGTGGCATTAATGCTTCTTGGTAGTTTAGGATGTGTCCAGGCTTTCAAATATTGCTAGCTCCGCCACTGCTCCCTACCAATATCGCCTTACATAGGACCCACGGCCTCATTCGACGTCCCCACCCCTCCGTCGTACTTTACCTGTGTCTCCGAGGTCAACGGCAAGTCTCCCGCGTGTAGTCTTCCCTACACCCATAGTTTCCCCTTGTGTATACTCTTTCCATATGGGTATTAGAAATGGCTTTGTTCCCATCGTTTTCTCTTTTGTAGTTAGGACATGAAGTGTAAAGCAATTCTTCTTCGCAATAACAAGAAGCCTTGAAGCTAACAAATTATGAAAAAATAAGATTTGAAATCATATAAATGAATAATTCAAAAATCAGATAAATGAATTTTGCACACATGTTCCTTATACGATCGTCCTGTAAGAAAGCATTAGTTGTTCCTTCAGAGAATAATATTGCACATGAGGTATGTATAATTGCCTAATTGTAATTATCAACTTCTAACATTTCTGATTTACCCTTAAGTTTTACTTGCAGCGTGAAGCACGACATGAGCTCGAGGATGAACAGGAAGATCTATTTTCTAAGGAATGAAACATAGTTGAAAATGAGGAACATAAAGAGGAAAATGGAGACGAGGATGAAAGTGTGACTAATGAGGGAAGACAAATACTAAAGAAAGATGATGATACATAATACATAATGCTAACTGAATTTAGTGCAAACTGGGGTACATACACATAGTCTACAAACTGAGCTACATACTCATAACATATTGCAAACTGAGCTTTGTACCATGAGTTTCATGACCATTTGCTTCATACATGCAGTAGGACTCAACAATATGAGGAACTTGAGAACCATGTAATTCCTACCAATTCAATCTACTGCTTCGTCAAAGGCTTTGATAAAATATCCTCATCCTAATGCTTTTAGGAACCCTGATTGTAGCAAGTTATTGTTACACAACTCCTTGGAATATTCGTACCAACAACTGCAGCTTATTGAGTTGTTACCTGTTGTAGCGTATTACCTCTATTCCAAAATATAAGACTTTTTTTTTCAAAAAAAACTGAAGACATTTTGGTAGGTTATTTTGAGCTAGCAAAACATCGTATATTTAGAAAGCAAGCAGTACAAGATAATAAGAGTTTCTAACTGAATCACCGCATCCGGTAAAATAGGACCACAACACAGCTAAATATGTTCACTCAGATTAATTTGTGTGTGTATTACAAGAGTTGGTTGCACCGTATATTCCCTAAAAAAAGAGTTGGTTCCACCGTATAAACTGTCATTCAAAAGTTTTTACATTTACAACCAGTCTAATTTGAGTTTCTACTGAACCGTCTTATATTTAGAAAGCAAGTAGTACAAGATAATAGGAGTTCGTAACTGAATCAACACCGTAGCGCACACACACGGTAGATAAGAGAAGGCAATTCAGTAGACCCATAGCAATCTGAATCACCGCATCTGGTAAAATAGTACAACAGAGCTAAATATGTTCACTCGGATTAATTGGTGTGTATTACAAGAGTAGGTTGCACCGTGTAAATTTTCATTCAAAAGTTTTTACATTTAGAGCCAGTCTAATTTGAGTTTCTAATGCTTCCAACACTAGTTGGTTCTCCAACACCACGAGTCCACCACTAGTGCACTATCACTCCACACCTAGCATCTCTCTCCCATTTCATATTCACACGGACAGGCTACTGAAACATTTTCTTCTGCAACATGTTCTGGCCTTGTCGTATGAGCGGGCCTGTTCTATCAGCACCGTCACCACGACCTCAGGATTTTTGCAGCTTTGCTTAGGATATTTAGTGTCGAGCAGCAAGATTAGGATTTGAGGACGTTACGGCTGGTGCTTAATTTAAACCTAAAACTGTCATATGTAATAGGCAAGTGACGATTCAAAACTCATCAGCTACATGGTCGGCACCAATAATCATCTCACGCATCAGGCCGGACGTTGAGTAATGTACTGTACAATATATATTATAAACAAGAAAGAGAAACGACAGATTTTGTTCTCCCACTAGCTCTATCATACTTCATTTATAGGAGTGAGTCTACAACAACTTTACCGCCGACAAACTATAATAATTGGTGCATAAAGTTGATCATGTAGTTTTTCTTTAGATCTCTTTCTTTCTCTTCGACATGACCTCTTGCGATTGCGACTTACACACAACACCTCACTAACTGATGTATACTCTCTAATTACACAAGACAGATGATACAAGTATAGTGGAAGTTCTTAAAAGGTTTTCTTGCTGCGATGGACATTGCTAGAAACTAATATGTATGTATACACTCGATGACTTTTCAAATGGCAATATCAGCAACCCGTAATATGGTCTTTGGCATAGTCTGGAAGTTAGTCTAGAAAACTATATAGCATGCTTAAGATAGTCTAGATAAAGATGCTTGAAGCCTTTGAAATGTAATACTCCTATGTAATCGGGACATCAGAATTCCGACAATCGTGCCACTTCAAGATTGTCTCTTCTATTGATCTTCAACACTGCCACTTCAAGATTGTTTGGTGTGCTTCTGTCGAGTTCCCCTTTTTTATGAACAGTTATAATTAGTGTGTGGAGTTCATTATACAATATTTAAGATTGTCTGTGTCTCAGTAGCTTATTGCAGGGCACACACTCTTTCTCTTCGTCTCTTGCCATTTGTACCACAATGGATGAGTCAGAACTACAGATTGGAAAGTGCAAATGCGAATTATATAACTATTAATTTCTGAACATTTCACATGGCATCTCTGCGGTGTGCTCTCCAGTAAGATGATACAGAGAAAAGACAAGTGTGAGTTCTTGAAAGGTTATGTTGCTTCGAGGAACAGCTAGCTACCAACTAGTACTTTTTGTGATACCTGAAGACTTGATTGGCATATGAAGTCTTCCTTTCCAATTGGCAATGCCAGCAACCCATAACATGGACTTAGGCACCATGTGCGGGCTAGTCAAGCAAAATCTATATTATGTGGCATCGGCCTATCTTAGGATGCAGCAGATTGGCGATTGTGAATGCCAATTATACAACAGATTTTCCTTTTTGAAAGGCAATAGCTAAGTCAAGAACCTTTTCACATGTCATCAGATTTATACACTCCAGATAGACAAAGACAGATAATAGAATTGAGAGGTTTTGAAAGGCTGTTCTTGATTGGATAGATAGCTAGCCAACTAATGTATATACTCGAGGTCTCGAAGACTTGATTGGCATGTGAAGTCTTACTTTTCAAATGGCAATGTCAGAAACCTATCATTGTGGAATCTGGCACCATCTGCAGGTTAATTAGTCAAGAAAATTATATAGCACTTATGGTATAGCATGCTTAGGATGGAGCGGCTACAGATGCTTAAAGCCTTGAATAAATAAATGTAATAGGTAAGCCAGCTATGTGGCATCGATCACATCAGTGTGCAGAGTATTCTAGAAAAGAAAGAGAAAGGACAGTATCGTTTAAACTATAATAAGAGATGCTCGAAGACCTAACAAATTATACTAGACAAATACTGCTTTCAATATAATGCAGGGCTTTCAAGCCCTTTTCTCTAAAAAATAGTAGACAATGTTTTATGAGGAGATAGTTTTTGATGTTTGATGATGACAAATGGATATGTGTTTTAATAGTTAGACCAGTAGAAAATCGTCCTGGTAATGTTTAGTGAGCATGAAGGGGCGTTATGCTTATGAAGGTTATCTTAGTAAAAATTTCATAAGTCTAGCAGAGACCATGACTTGGTCACACATGTAGTCAATTTCTATTTCTTAGGACTAACTTCATAAGGCTAGCGAGCATGAATGGTCGTTATGCTTCTGTGAAAACCTAGGTAGGATTAATCAATTTGTACTCAATCATACTAGCTTTGCATAGATAATGTTCTCACATAGATAATATGCATTTAGGCCTGCTACAATAAGTGAACCTAACAAAAAAATGACTACCAAATGTCCGGTAGCTGTTTTGAAAATCATACGAATACAATAACTAGAGATATACTTATATTATGTGTATGGAAGCAAGTTATCTCTCATTAATTGTACTACCGGACACTAATTAATTCACTCATTTGTACAGCATCTAATGTCTTTGTTTTCACACTGGTAATTAAAAGTCTACTGAATTTTTTTGCAGGGTAGCATACAGTCAGTTAGTATCCCTGTACAATAACTAACAGTTGATTTTTTTATCTAGTTTTTGAACAAATGTTAACTAATAAATTTCTCACTTGTGACACAGATTGTAAGCTATATTGGTTGCTGCATCTAGTGTCTGTGCAAAAATAAATTCAGACCAAACCTCTTCGGCAGATAAGGTGAAATATAAAGTTAGGTCAAGTCAACTGGTCATAAATATCTCCTTGGTTGGCTTTATATATATACCTAGAGCCACCAGCTACCAGGAACCTTGGTTGGCCATTTCAGATCTGAGTACATCCCCTCTCGGTGTTCTCTCTTCCAAGCTTGGATTCCTGATCAACTATTCTTCTCCAAGGTCAGTGCATACTTTTCATGTTCGAGCACCATAAACTGGTAGGAGAAAGGAAACCTTTCATTGATTCTTTGCAAAAGTATGGTTCTGCATACGGAGTCTGATGTTCTTGCTTGGTTAAATTAGAAGTCGTAGTTCTCGCATCAGTAGTTTCTTACATCATAAGACATGGCGGCCGGAGGTATAACCATAGAAAACCTACCGAAGGAACTACCATTAGATACTTTCAATAAACTCACCAATAACTTCTCCCAAGACCGACTACAAGGCACAGGTGCATTCGGTTCAGTTTATAAGGTATGGTACAAGCTTGTCTATTCTTAACAGATTGATACGAAAAGTGCTAAATTATGTGCGAAAATTAAACAGGGGATTCTGGACGATGGTGGGCTGGTTGCTGTGAAGAAACTCGCGGAAAATGCACCTGTGCCACATGATCAAGTATTTGCGACTGAGGTTCAGAACATTATGGTGCTCGAACATGAAAATATTGTTAAGTTGCTTGCATTTTGCCGTGAAGCACAAAACAGATTGGTACAGATCAGCGGAAGACATATTATTGCAGAGATTACCGAAACATTACTCTGCTACGAATTCTTCCCTAATGGGAGCCTCGAAAAGAATCTTTTTGGTATGTCAAATAAGTGACAGCTATTTTTTTATAATTTCTTAATTTGTACATGGTTTGGAGTTTGTATTATATCATAATTTCCACACCGGTATATCTATGAGCAAGAAAGATAAAGTAATCTTTTTTTTTTAATTTACACAGGGGTATATCTATCCAAATATAAAGTAATATTTTTTTTTTTAGTGGAGGTTGCTAATTTCACAAGATGTCATTGTTCAAAGATTAAGTTACCCTATGAGACCATGATTTACATAATCCATGGTTTATATTACTTCAGGTGATCAATCCACCGATTGGGAGACACGCTTTAAAATAATAAAGGGGATTTGCAATGGTATACATTTTCTACATACCTTGCCCTTGCCCGTTCTCCACTTAGGTCTGAAACCTCAAAATATACTTTTGGATGAAAAAATGACACCAAAAATTGGGGATTTCGGTTTCTCCAGAATATTTGGCAAAGATCAAACCCGGAAGAACACACAAAGCATTGTCGGATCCGTGTAAGCTACTTTTCTCATTGATTAATATGATATTTTAACTACCTTGTTCCTATATTACAATGTAATTTAATATTCTCTTCTGCAATAATGTTTGTTCAAAATCTTTTTGTTATTTCCATTAGTGGATACATGGCCCCGGAATATCTATATAAAGGTGAAATATCAGCCCGTTCAGACATATATAGTTTGGGCCTAATCATAATGGAGATCTCCACAAGAGAGAAGAATACTTCGAGCCCCGTCCAGAAGCATGCAAGGAATTATATCGAGGGAGTAAGAATATCAATTTTTTTAGGATTGATTTAAAAAAAAAACCTTTTGCAACTAATGTGTGTATAATATGTGATATTATTTCAATTTTCCTTGTAGGTAAAAAAAAGTTGGACACTAGAGAAGATAATTTCTGAGTACACTGAGTTAGAAGAACAAGAGCATGGTTTCGATCAAGTAGCGGGCTGCATCAACATTGGTCTAAAATGTGTGGAAATTGATCAGCATAAGAGACCTACCATACAGATGGTTCTCGACATGCTCAATGCTATACCAATGGACGAAGAGGTACAAAATTCCCTCTGGTCACATAGGCTCCTATTAAGAAGATTAATGTCATTAAAGTGCAAAGAAAGAACTCTTACTGTTTTTATTATGCGCTAACCCTTTTATAAAAAAGTATACAATTGATTAGATGTGCAACGGTGACTAGGTAGATAAATATTAATGAAAATTCTTAGTTGTTTGAAAAACTAAATTAATGTTTCACACAGACACAATCATGTATTTGAAAAAACTAATGACATAATACCAATAGGATAACAAATAAATTGGGTATGTGGATAGTTTTTCGACATGGTTTGGCATTTATGGATGTAGTATGGAGGATAATGTGATCGTGTGATATTTCACCATGCCACAAAAAAATTATTTGATCTTCCTTGCAATATCTCTATATGGCAAGAAATAAGTAATTGTTAACCATCCAATATTTTTACATAGTAGCATTTCTTTATACATGATAAAATTATTAGAAGCGGTCTGCCACCATTAACTTGTTACGTGGTTTTCAAAAATAAATACTACTACTATTGTGTACCATAATTAGATTTGATTCTCCTCCTACAACAATACATCCACATGTATAAGAAGAGTGTGACTTGCTTAAGTATAACAAAAGAATCCAACAAGTCCATACCTGTTATGGCATACAAAGTGACATGATCCGTTTGGCAGGGAAATAAGAAAACAATAGGAAACTTAATATACATGAATTGGAATTGACAGATCTTTCTTTTCTATGTGTTAAATTAATCAGAAACTAATGAGAAGTGTCATTAATTATCATGCATAAAACTTTCCATCATATGTCTATAAAAGAATAGGAAACTAGAATACACTGATTGGCACGCAAATAACTTTCCTCTATGAATTCTAATAGTAAGAGGTAGTAATTCCGCAATATACATTCATGTTAGTATATAAAATTTATAAATAATTTACAAAATTTTCACTACTCATGTTGATATTTGATTAAGTTATATCTATATTGTATTGTATCACAGCATCTATACAATTCAATCGATTATGACATACTCAATGAAATTGCAGGTGTCCCTTCCGGTGTGAGGAGTAAACTTTGCGCTTTCAAAGGAGAGAAGTCAAAATTGAAATAAAACAAGATCCATTGATGCTACAATTTTTTTTTGTTCAAATAGAACCCACTGATCAAAATTTAATGCCACTGTGGATACTTGTAATTTTATTTCCTTTGTAGATTTGATTGCACATCAGATACATCATATGTTTACATTCAATTGCATGGTATACAATACAATGCTCACGATATTCATTTGCTCCTTGGGACTAGAATTCTCACATTCTCTTCCTATAATTTGGGTTTCATATTGGTATAGATATAGATAGATAAGATATTAATGGCACTATGTATTATATCTTGACCCCTTGGAAGTATGGGTTTTATTTTAGTTTTGGTTATAAATTTCTTAGCATGAGGAATGAGTAATGTCAATTAAAATGATATTTTTAATGCGAAAATTATTTACCTATTTGTAGATCCGTTTAATATGAAATAATTGTGACCCTCGGCCAGGCAACTTTGTAGATGTAAGGGTGTTGTCTACCCTATGCTATTGTAGTGTAAAATATGAGGGATCGGCTATTATTACTTTGCCAATACATAGATGAAGGTAAATCGCTAACGCTATGTTTGAATGTAAGAATTAGGCCATGGAATTGGGAATCTAGAATTTTCTGGCCCGAATTCCCTTGTTTGGGTGGCTAACGAATCGAGGCCTGGAAAGTGAAGCAAACTCCAAGCCCACCTCCCGCACCATGTCCGCTCTCCTCTCATGTTTCCGAGCTCGCAACCTCGGAAACGACTAGAATCACATCGGGAGGCATACCCCTTCGCTCCTGTTCGCGATAGAGAGGAAGGATGACTTGCACGACTTGCAGCACCCGTCGCCGCCGCCGCCGCCGGCGTGAAGTCTACGCAGCTCCCCTTACCCTCCCTCTTCTCCCCCTTCCTGCTCTACTCTCCCTCTTCCCTTCCCCTCTCCTGGCCTGATTTACCGCGGGAGCTCGAGCGGCAGCCGCCCTAACCATAAATCGCCTGGTGTCCGCCCTAACCCTAAAACGTCTGACGGCCTGACTCGCTCGACGGGATCTCGAGCGGCGGCTGGGATTGTACATAGCGGCGGCTCCCTGGCCCTCCTCTTCCCCGTCTCTTGCAGCTAATTTTCATTGGAACCACACCTTCGTAATGACGATGAGCATCTTCGAACAAGTTCTAAACCAAGTGCGTGCTTGCGTTTTGAAACATGTTCTAATCAAGTCAAATGTCAATTGTGTGCATGTGCAAACTTGCGTTCTGAGATCTGCTTGGGGATTAATTAGGCTCATGCTATCATTCTACCATTTTTTTCTCTATTGTTTTGTTGCTTAAAAATTTGTGATTCAACTGCAGATTTCTAGGGAAATTAGTTGCACATGAAAGCAAGTAAAAATATAAACATAATATACGCATACAATTTTGTATTATGTAAAAAGTTTATATTGTCAAAACTCATCAAAACATTTGATTCCATGGTTTGTACAAGCAAACATGATTTGGAATTGGGTGCTACCCTTTAATTCCAATCGTAGATTTCATACGCATCCAAACAACAGAATTGGAAATAGAGGTTGTTTCCTTTCTAGCTTGGATTTGGAATTTTCAATCCAATTCAATTCCGAGCTAAAATTCCTACATCCAAACACAGTGTAAACATATTTTGCCGAGAAAGCAGAGTTCTACCTACCAGATTGAACTTTTTTGGCCAAAGAATATCTCCACCTAGCTGTTAATGACACGAGTCTGGCCAGTAAAGTGATATTGTTTAGTTAACGACCATTAAAAGATCAACGTGTTCCCTTCTAAACAACCATAAGCTAGCTATAGCCAGACTGGAGCAAAGCATGATCCACATCCTTAGGTACTCGGTCAGCACAAAAGCAATAGCTAACATGTCATCTAGATGGAGACTGGTTCGTCACGCGGGAATCGACAAGGCTCCACGTATAGTTAGCCTAAACTAATTTCTTGAGTCACGACGAGGTTCCATTTAGTTGATGGGGGTGTCTCCATTTTACAATATGTGGACGATACGATTCTTTTTATGGATCATGACCTACAGAAAGCTCTTAACATGAAACTTATTCTATGCTTATTTCAACATTTGTCTGTTCTCAAAACTAATTTTTATAAGTGTGAGATTTTTTGTTTTGGGAAAGCTAAAGCAGTTGAGGGAGACTATAAAATTTTATTTGGATGTGACATAGGGTCTCTTCCTCTTAAATATATTTGGATTCCTATTCATTACTGAAAGCTAAAAAATGCCGAGTGGAAACCAGTTGAGGATCGGTTTGAGAAAAAATAGGAAGCTGGATTGGTAAGATGCTTTCTTATGGGGATCGTTTAATACTTGTTAATTCAGTACCCACAAGTCTACCAATGTTCATGCTCTCATTTCTATAAATACCCATATGGGTAAGAAAGATACTTGATTTTTTTAGGGTTTTTGTTGGCAAAGTGATGGTCATAAAAAGAAATACATATTAACTAAGTGGATTATGATCTGCAGACCGAAGGATCAAGGGGGTTTAGGAGTGGAGGTTCAAGAGTTAAGAACAAAGTCTCCTTAGCAAATGGTTATATAAGCTAATAAATGAACCAGGGGTTTGGCAAGAGCTTCTTCATAATAAATATTTGAATAACAAAACACTTTCTCAGGTTTCAGCAAAACCAACTGATTCTCCATTCTACAAGGTCTAATGAATGTTAAAGAGGAGTTTTTAGCAGGGCTTCTTTAGAGATAAGCAATGGCCAAAAAACTAGATTTTGGAAAGACACATAGTTAGGGTATGAGCCCCTAAGTGTTCAGTACCCATCTTTATATAATATTGTCTATCACAAAAATGTCACTGTTGTGAATGTGTTGGGATCGGCGCCCTTAAATATAGGTTTTAGGAGAACGTTGTCCGGCAATAAATGGTTTCGTTGGTTGTATATGGTGTAACGTTTAATGTCAGTCCATCTTTTTGATAGTGAGGATACTTTTAAGTGTAACCTAACTGCCTCTGGATGCTTCACTGTTAGATCGATGTACCTCGATTTGTTAAATGGTCAAACGGCTTATCTTAAATAATATGGAAAATAAAAGTACTGCTCAAAATTTGAATCTTCATGTGGTTCTTTCATAGGAAGGAGATTCTCACAAAAGATAACTTGGTGAAAAAAACTGGCAAGGTTCAAATAAATGTTTTTTTTGTGATCAATATGAGACAATTCAACATCTTTTTGTAGCATGCCCTTTCGCTCAAATTATATGGGGGATTGTTTTTATGACGACTTTCAATATTTCACCTCCTGCTAATATGACTAATCTTTTTAGAAATTGGTTAAATGGGATCCCAAAGAAAGATAAAGGACACATTAGAGTTGGTGTGTGCGCTTTACTACGGGCCATATGGAATGTTCATAGTGATTTTATCTTTAACAAAAAAAGTTTTCCATCATTTCTGCAGGTTATCCCTATGGCTACACATTGGATCCATATATGGTCCTATCTCCAGCATGTGGAGGACCACCAGGCCATGGATATTGGGTGCCATCGTTTGGAAACGGTTGCATAGGACTTATACAGCCAATATGGCTGGCAGTATGATCGGAGATTAACATGAAGATGCTTATGCGCCGCTTGCTTTTAGTCTTGTTTAGCAGGCTTATTTTTGTGGAAACTATAATTGATCCATGATTATAATAATGTGTAATACTTTGCTCCAAATAATGAAATAAATGTCGTATGCATCGATTTATGCAGAGATCGGGGCATGTCCCTCTTTTTGAAAAAAAAAATGCTAAGATAGTATTGAAGAGATAATACTTGAAAGCCATGGTTAGGAGGATAGATGTATTAACGACAATAGGACTCAAGATAATCAATGACTGTATGAGAACAAAAATGGATGAAATCAGACAACCTATCAATATTCAAAAAAATGTCAGGCTGTAACATCCCAAAAATATTAATCAAGGTTATCAAATTCCAATTAGCCAAAATTAGGATTAACAAAAACTTTTGTTAATTAAATCCATATGAATGCATGTGTGTATGTGATGAATGCATGAATGGACTTGTTTGATTGTTATGAATGGCAAGGATTGGTTTAAAGATGAAAACAAAATCATCTAAATCATTTCCAAGCAGAATCAAATAAAGAGAAATTCAAAAATAAGATATATAAGCAAATGGTCACTTTTGCCAATTTTGCTCACTAGACCACTTTGAGTGTTTCTAGTCCAAGATTTCTAACAGAAACAAATCTAATTCTTTTCACCCCTTGCTAGACCAAGTAAAAGTGAACCCAAGCCCACCTTGCAAACTGACAAAAACAATTTACAAATCTATGCTAAGGACAATTCAAAATTGAATCTAGTTCATATGGTAAGATCACCATTTCTCAAAAACCACTCAAACCAGTTCACGTTGACAAATCCAGTCAACCAGATACTCCCTAGTATGTGACCATTGCACTCACCAAGTTTCATCCAAAAATTCAAATATGAATTTCTTTTGGCCATTTCATCAAACACCTTCTGAGGACAAATCAAATTAAAGAACAAACACTATTGTGAGCAGTGTCTGTGCCAAATTGTTCCCTCTCTAGCTCTCACCACACTCCCAGTAGGTCACTAACATTGTCTAAGCAGCTCTAGCCCACTATGTACTCGACCATGCCATCAATGGCCACCATGGCCGAGCACACTTGCCACCCCCACCATCGACAGCAAGCTAGAAGCATATCCAGCCTCGCCAACCTTGTCTACCATGCCGCCTGTGCCTCATTGCCCCCTCTAGACCCGCCCTAGCTTGAATACAGATAAGGGAACCGCCGAAAACGTCGTGCCCGTGCTACTGTCGACCATGCCGACGCGCACCGCAGTGCATGCCCCGTTCCCGTTCAACCCGACCGCGCCTCGCCTTCGCCGCCCGTCTACTTGATCAACATCGTCCCAGGATACCACCATACATGCCCGTTCACCGCTGCACGACCAGGAGCGCCTGTGCGTCGTCAAAAACATCGTCCGTGCCTCTCAGAGCACCAACGCGTTCCGACCAAACCGCACAACCCCTTGCCGTGCCATCAAGCCATTGAGCACCGCCAGGAGACCGCGCACCTTCCCCTAGACTCATTCATGCCCGTAGCTCGCTGTAACACCGACCCCGACGAGCACTGCCCATGCCGCTCGGCCTCTCTCGCTCTCCTATAAAAGGAGGCCTCCCCCGCTCGTTTTATTCACACCAGTTCACTCCCCACCTCTCACTGATCCTTCCCACCTCTTCCCGGAGCAAGGCGAGCTCTCCCTCGCCGGAATTTCGCTGAAGCCTGCCGCTGCTAGAGGAGAAGGGTGTCGTTGATTGCGACCACCCTAGGAGGAGCCGCCAGTACCAGGAGAACCGCTGTCGATTGATGAAAATGTTAGGCTGTTAGCTCAACTTCATGCTAGGTGGGAAAGGCAAGCTGAAATTGATAGAAACAATAGTGTGTGCACTATCACCACTAAACCACAAGTAGCCCATATTCCTCCTCCTACTATGCCTAAGCCTATTGATCCTACTACTAGTGATGCTAAGTTTGATTTTGATATTGATGGTTGCAATATTTCTAAAGTGATTATGTTCCTACAAAAGCTTGCTAGAAGTACTGATGCTAGTGATATGCATGTTGCCTTTACCAAACATATTACAGATGCTCTTGTTAAGATTAAGGAAGAGAAGCTAAAACACAAAGCTTCTATTCCTAGGAAAGTAGAAGATAGTTGGGAACCCATTATTAATATGCAAGTGAATGACTTTGATCTTAAAGCTTCATGTGATCTTGGTTCTAGTATCTCTATTATGCCTAGGAAGATTTATGAAATGCTTGATTTACCACCATTAGAAGATTGTTATTTGAATGTACCACTCAATGATAATGCTAAGAAGAAAATCATGGGGAGTATTAATGATGTTCTCATTATGGTTAACAATGCTTATGTCCCTGTTGATTTCTAAGTTTTGGATATTGAATACGATGCTTCTTGTCCTATTACTTTGGGAAGACCTTTTCTTAGAACAGTTGGTGCCATCATTGATATGAAAGAAGGCACCATCAAATATCAATCTCTATTCAAGAAAGGTACTGAACACTTCCCTATGAGGAGAGAGAAGTTTCTTTTTGCTCCTCCTTTGAAAGCAAGGTTTGATGTCAATGCTTCTTCATTTGAAAATACTTGATTGTTCTTGCTTCTTGTGCCTAACTTAAAGGCGTTAAATAAAAGTACTTGTTGGGAGATAACCCAAGAGTTTCCTTGAGTCTTGGAAGTTATTACTTCTGTAATGATCTCTACTTATCCTTTTTGTTTGCTTTTTGTGCCAAGAATGACCTCTAATGAGAGGGAAGTAAGATTTGGGGAGTTGCTGTCCCGAAACAGATTTCTGTCCTCCACCAAAAAACATTCGTGAGGAGGCTCTGTAACTCGGATTGAGCTCAAATTTTACGAATAAATACCCAGTATGTTGGCTAACTTTCGTTAGTTCAACACTTTTTTATTTGAGCAAGAGAAGATGTTCGAATTCGTTTCTACCAGCTGGTCTGTTTTGACAGATTTCTGCCACTATTTGCATTTGCTTCTTATTGATTCCTTTTTGAGCTCTCTTTAGGTAAATTGAGTTTCTTTGAAGGGGTTACTACAGTAGCTTGTGTTTTTAGTGAAAATCCTTGCTGTTCCAAAGCTTTGCCAGTGCTCTAATATCTTTTGAATAAGCTAATGTTGTTAATGAAGATTGTGTGAAGTTTTGTATGAAGGAAAAATTTCAGGTGTAGAGAGAGAATGATGCAATGAGATGAAGAATGGACAAAATCTCAAGCTTGGGGATGCCACCATGGTGTCACCCCAAGAAATATCCAATAGGTACAAGCGTCAAAGCTTGGGGATGACCAAGGCATCCCCTTCTTCATCAATAAAAAGCTCAGGTCTGTCTAGACACTTCACTTTTATTGTTTCATGCACAGTTGTGTTGTTCTTGGAGCGTCTTAGTTTTCATTTGCTTTGCTTAGTTTGTTTAGTTTGCTTTAGTAATTTGGACCCCCGTTCTCGCTGTGTTGTTTTGCAAATAAGTTTGCTTGGTGTTTGGAAAGGAGTAGTAAGTTCTTGCTTGAAGTGCAAGAGGAGCTTGCATTGACTGTGACTTAGACTTTAGCATGACATGCTAGGTGTTGTTTTAGCATTATGCTTAGTGATTATTGCTGTAGCATGTCTTGTTCCAAACAATTGGGATTGCTTAGTGTGCCTTGAAGAAATTATGCGTTGTTTTAGCATGCAAAAGCATTATATTGTGGTATTCTCCTTTGATGTTTTGCTTGGGTTGACTTGGCACATGCTTATACCATGTTATGACTATGACAAGTCACCATTAGCCTCTATGATCATTTAGTCCTTGACTTTTAATACCACTCTTTGCTTTGATTAGTTTGCTTTGTTGCATTGCATAATTATGGCCATTATTGCTCTCTTAGTTGGTTGCTCCCAGTCTTTTGCTAGCCTCCACTTGTATGAGTAAGTTATACCCGTGCTTCCAACTCCCAAGAAACCAAGTTATTCCAAAGTGTCCACTATAAACTCCTATGCATGGTGTGTTACACCATTCCAAGTATATTATTGTTTTCATATATCTTCCAATTAAAAAACTATTTTGTTATGTGAAAACTTAGTGATTAAAGCCCTCATGAACTTGATGGCACACTTTATTCTTTGCCCCTAATAAACTTGAACCATTGAGGCAACTTTGTTGTATATGTTTGCACTTATAAGTTGGGATTAGCATAACCGTGTTGTCACGGGGAACGTTTTGCACATTGCACTTGTACTTTTTGTACTCCATTGATATCATGCTCTTTTGTCTATGGATGTTACCGGTGTGAAATGAAGTGGGAACTTGTAAGTCCATGGAGTTTGTATTATGTGTTAGAGAAACGCCTGGGCCGCTATCCTAAGCCATGCCTAATCATGGTGGAAACTTGCAGCATCACCATAGTGACATCTATGAAGCATTCTTCTTATAAAAAAAGAGAGACACATTGAGAAAACAGGAAAGAGAGAAAAAAGCACCATATTCCCATGGTACATAAGAAGAATTGCTGAGATGCTCATTGTCTGCTTGCCTTGTCATTTTGGTTATTGGAAAGCTCCTGTACCATGTGCAAGGGGTATCCCGTTGGCGGTTCTAAATGATATGCAAATACTTGCAGTGAAAAGAACTTGCATGGGCCCTAAGTTGAGTATCCATGAGGTGTAGCCCTCATAGTCAAGGGACTTGAGATTGCCAACTTATACTTTGTCAAGCATATACTCCAGCTTTGCCACTTTAACCTTAACACTTCAAGATGCTTGTGATAGGGGCAATGAGGCCTGAAAGCTAATAAGTACCATAATTTTGGAAGATCTTTTTGAAACTTGTAATCCCTGCTTCCTTTACAAAAAGGCCTTTATTCCACCATTATTGAGTCTCCACCTTCTACCTTTAGGCACCATTAAGAGAGCATAGTTGTCATTCTGTGTGCAGTGTTCCAAAGCTTACTAATTGATGCATATTGTGTTATTACTTGTTCTTGTGCTACTTGTTTTGCAGGTGTCCTATGCATCTATATTGCTACTCTATGAGGGGCAAGCTGATTGCCACTATGCTATGTTTTCTGCATGTGAAACAAACAAATGTTTTTCAATGCATATCATTCATGATCTTTGTTTGTAGCTTGCCATGTTGCATTCATAATTACTATGTCCTATTGTTAGAAATCCATCTTTCATGCACATGTTTAGAGTTCTTTGATCCCAGTTTTCAATGCTTGCAAATGGTTGGATCTTTGTTGTGAGGGTGCATGTCACCTCAAAAATTATTCTTTTATCACTTACCTACTCGAGGACGAGCAGGAGTTAAGCTTGGGGATGCTGATACGTTGGAAACGTGTCTATAATTTTTGATGCTACATGCTTGTTTAGTATCTACTTTTCTTTACTTGTCTACACTTTGAGGTGCCTTTTACATGTTTTCTGGTACTAACCTATTAACAAGTTGCAACAGTGCTAGATACCCGTTTTCTGCTGTTTTGGTTTCAGAAAAGTTAGTAAAGAAATATTATCGGAATTGGACGGGACGAAGGACAAAGTCAATAACTTTCTGTGCGGAACAAGAAGTCCAGAGGAGATCCCGAGGGGCTGGCCAGAGGGGCCAGACCCCCCCAGGCGCGGGTGGGCCCTAGCCCGCGCCTGGCTAGGGTTTGGCCGCCCTGGCGGCCGCCTTGGTCTCTCCCTTCGCCTATAAGAAGCCCCCGATGCAGAAACTCTCAGTACCCGATCAGAAATCCACGAAACCGTCTGTAGCCGCCGCCACCAACGTCCCTAGATAGAGGGGATTTGAAGCTCTTCCCGGCACCCTGCCAGAGGGGAGACCATACCAGAGGCCTTCTCTCCGGTATGATTTGTGAGTAGTTCCACCTTGGACTATGGGTCCATGTAGTAGCTAGATGGTTGTATCTCCTCCTTTGTGCTTTCATGTATAGATCTTGTGAGCTCCGTTCATGAACAATATCTAATCTATTTGTAAACATGCATGTTGTTTTTGCGGGGATCCGATGGATATTGAGATTATTATGTTTGTTTGATTAATGGTTCTATCTTTATGATTCTATCATGTCTGTGTTGTTTGTGATCTTGTATGCTCTCTGTTGCTAGTGGTTATCTTGGCCAAGTAGTTGCTAGTGACTCCCAGAGGGAGTATTTATGCTCGATAGTGGGTTCATGCCTCTAGTTTCCAAGGGAAGTGACATAAATTTCTTTGGTTGTAGATGTGTTGTTTCTACTAGGGAGAAAACAACGGTCTCTTGTTCATGGAACATGTGGACTGTTTACCTTACACACTTTGCTTAAAGCAGTTGTCTGTTGCTTGCAACTTAATACTGGAGGGGGTTCGGTGTAGGGGTACGTATCATGGAAAACAAAAAAATTCTACCGCATGCACACAAACAAGCCAAGATCTATCTACTAGATTGTAGCGACAAGTCGATAGAAGCACTCACCCTCGAAGATTCCAAACCGGTTAACGAGAGCAGATTCTCGTGGGTGATGTAGTCGTACACTTGCCGATCTCAAGATCACGTAGACGATCCTACCGGCGCTGCGTTTCAGCAGCGCTTCCGCAGTCGGTCACACGTTTGGTACCCGATGAAGACCTTCCTCTCCCTTGTTCCAGCAGGCAGTGGCGGTTGTAGCACTCTCCTCGTGATTCCGGCAGCACGACGGCCTGGTGTCAGAAGTAGAGGGAAGATCCCGCAGGGCTTCGCCTAAGCCGGAGCGAGTATGGTGGAGTAAGGGAGGGCCTTGGCGATCTACGGTTTAGAGGCACCAAGGGGGGTGGCTTGGCCGGCGGCTAGGGTTTGGGGAAACCCTAGTTGGCGACTTGGAGGAGCCCTAGGCGGCGACAGCACTTGGGGTGGTGGCGCCTAGAGCTAGGGTTTAAGGTGTGAGGGGTAGGGGTGCGCCCTACCCCTCCTTATATAGGTGGGGGGAGGCGGTTTGGGAGGAGAGATTCCTCCTCCAACTCCTCCTCCTTGGCCGGCGGGTGGAGGGAGTGGGACTCCTACCCTAGGTAGGTTTCCTACTCTCCTTCCACCAAGAAATGTTCGGATTTGACTTTTTAAATTGGCGTTTGACTTTCAAACTTGAATTTGATTTCTCTCGTCATATTGCCCAGCCAAGTGACCTAGTACATGATGCAACCATTCCACATTGTCATGACACATCCATGTACCCTTCCCCTTCCGGAGTGCCGGACCTTCCAGACCCTTCTAGAACATTCCCGGTGAAAACACCGGAATCATTTCTGAACTCCGAAACAGGACTTTCCTTATATGAATCTTATTCTCCGAACCATTCCGGATCTCCTCGTGATATCCCGGATCCCATCCGAGACTCCGAACAACATTCAGTCGCTTACTCATCATTCCATAACTATACAACAACATCGAATCCTTAAGTGTGTCTCCCTACGGTTTGTGAATTATGCGGACATGACCGAGACACTTCTCTGATTAATAACCAACAGAGGAATCTGGAAATTCATATGGCTCCCACATATTTCTACGATTACTTTGCGATCTAATGAACCACTTACATACGATACCAATTTCCCTTTGTCTCACGATAGTTTACTTATCTGAGTTTTTGATCGTCGGTATCTCTGCGTACCTAGTTCAACCTTGTTACCGATAAGTACTCTTTTCTCGTTACCGTGGTATGTGATCCCTTGTGAGCCAGTCACATGATTGCAAGCTAATTGGGTGACATTCCACCGAGAGGGCCCATAGTATATCTAACCGTCATATGGATGGACAAATCCCACTCTTGATCCATGTGTCTCAACCCATACTTTCCGAACACTCAATGCCACCTTTATAGCCACCCAGTTACGGTGTGGTGTTTGATGTCATCAAAGCATCCTTCCGGTGATGGTGATTAGCATGATCTCATGGTCGAATGAATTAGGTTACTATGTATTAGAAAGCTTATAGCAGTTGAACTATTAAAATGACTTGATCTTTATGCTACGCTTATCTATAGGAGTATGTCCATCATACCATTCTCCTAATGATATGATCTCGTTGTTAATAACATCTCAATGTTCATGATCGAGAAACCACCATCATCTATTAACCAACAAGCTAGTATTATTAAAGAGGATTTACTAGGGACTCTAATTTAGTTTACAAATCACACAAGTATTAATGTTTCCGGTTAATACTGTTATAGCATGAATGTAAACATTTATCATAAACACAAAGATATAATAATAACTACATTTATTATTGCCTCTAGGGCATATCTCCAACATTCGGATGATAACCTGAAGGTGGAATTCTAGTCATAGATGCAGTTGAATTACGGTCTATGTATATTGTTGTATTGCCCAATCACCTCATAGGATCTTTCTGGATAGTAATTGCATTGTTATGCCTTGCTCAGTTCCTATCAATTGCCCCGCTGTAATTTGTTTACCCTTCATGCCATGTTGTTTATCTAAGGAGAGCACCTCTAGTGAACTATGGACCCCGGTCCAATCTTTACCACTAATACATCTTCCACTATTACATGTTTACTTGCTGCAAACCATTACCTTCCACACCATACGTTTAATCCTTTGATACAGCAAACCGGTGAGCTTGACAACCTCACTGATTCATTGGGACAGAGTCTTGAGTTTGTGTTGTGCAGGTCTCCATGTTGCTTCCAACACCCGTGTGACGTTTCCTTCCTCCTTCTGGTTTGATAACCTCGGTTTCTACTGAGGGAAATCTTGCTGCTGTACTCTTCATACCTTGCTCTTGGGGTTTCCAACGAAGAACTCTTCCTCCTTGTTGAGTGTAGCATCACGCTTGAATTCTATGATTCTGAAGGAGCTACCAAGTTTGCACAAGGAGTTGGAAGATTTTAGAATGGAGTTAGTAAGTGAAGGATTTTTGGCTAGCATAGAACTTCAACCCACTTTGATCAATCAAATCAAGGAGGCGCAGAAAGAAAATGCTAGTATCGACGGAATCAAACGTCGTATTGGTACAGGAAAGGTAGCCAGATTCACCGAAGATGAAGAAGGAGTTTTGTGGTACAAATGACGTATCTGTGTGCCAGCAGATTCAGAGTTGAAGCAAGCTATTTTGAAAGAAGCCCATGATACGCTTTATTCTATCCACCCCACAGGAACAAAGGTGTATCAATATTTTAAGGATAAATTTTGGTGGCATAAGATGAAGAGAGAAATCAGAAGCTATATAGCCAAGTGTGATATCTGTCAGAGAGTCAAAGCGGGACATCAGAGACCCGCAGGACTTCTGCAACCATTGCAGATTCCGGAATGGAAATGGGATTCGGTTGGAATGGATTTTATCACCGGTTTGCCTACATCTAGTAGGGGAAATGACTCTATCTGGCTTATCGTAGATAGACTGTCCAAGGTCGCTCATTTATTACCAGAGTTCGAAGCTAGCAGAGTTGTACATTGCTAGAATAGTCAGTTTGCATGGAGTCCCCAAGAACATTGTGTCGGATCGACAAACCCCGTTTACCTCGAGGTTTTGGAAGAAAGTCCAAGAAGGATTAGGAACCAGACTGGATTTCAGCACAACTTATCACCCTCAGACTGATGGAAAAACGGAGAAAGTAGACCAAATACTCGAAGATATGTTGAGAGCTAGTATGTTAGAATATGTATCAAAATGGGAAGACTGTCTGCCTTTCGCAGAATTTTCATACAACAACAGTTACCAAGCTAGTTTGCAAATGGCCCCATTTGAATTCATGTATGGAAGAAAGTGTCGTACCCCTTTGAATTGGTCGGAAGTAGGAGAGAGTCAGATTTTTGGACCAGACATCCTATGAGAAGCAGAAGAGAAAGTTCACAAGATCCGTGAGCACCTCAAGACCGCCCAATCTAGACAGAAGAGTTATGCTGACAAGAGACGTCAAGACCTAGCCTTCAATATTGGAGATTTTGTGTATCTCAAAGTGTCACCTTTGAAAGTAATGCAACGTTTCCAGCTCAAAGGAAAGTTAGCCCAGATATATCGGACCTTTCAAGATTCTGAATCATCGAGGAGAAGTATCATATCATCTGTAACTGCTAGATGAGATGTCAACCATGCATAATGTGTTTCATATCTTGTTACTTCGCAAATGCCTAGAAGTCCCGGAGAAGACCGAAGTGTTCAAGAATATTGATCACAGGACCATAGAGATCAATGATGACTTGACATATCCCGAAGTACCCATCCGTATTTTGAAGGAAGCTTTCAGAACCACCAGAACCCAGAATATCGAGCTTCTCAAGATGCAGTGGAGTAACCACACTAAAGAAGAAGCTACCTGGGAGCGAGATGATTACATTAGGACTGAGTTTCTAGATCTATTTAAATCCTAGTTTTCCCTTTTTTCTCAAATCTCGGGACAATATTTTGTTTAAGGAGGGAAGGTTTGTAACATCCCAAAAATATTAATCAAGGTTATCAAATTCCAATTACTGATACGTTGGAAACGTATCTATAATTTTTTATTCTCTATGCTTGTTTAGTATCTACTTTGCTTTACTTGTCTACACTTTGAGGTGCTTTTTACATGTTTTCTGGTACTAACCTACTAACAAGTTGCCACAGTGCCAGAAGCCTATTTTCTGATTTTTTGGTTTCAGAAAAGTTAGTAAAGAAATATTCTCGGAATTGGACGAGACAAACATCAAAGTCAATTACTTTCCGTGGGGAACAAGAAGTCTAGAGGGGAGCCGGAGGGGCTGGCCAGGGCGGCCAGACCCACCCCAGGCACGGGTGGGCCCCAACCCACGCCTGACTAGGGTTTGCCCCCCCTGGTCGCCTCCTCGGCCTCCCCCTTCGCCTATAAGAAGCCCCCGATGCAGAAACCCTAAGCATCCGATCAAAACTCCACGAAACCGTCTAAAGCCGTCGCCACCATCGTCCCTAGATAGGGGGGATCTGAAGTTCTTCCCGGCACCCTGACGGAGGGGAGATCATCCCGGAGGCCTTCTCTCTGGTATGATGCGTGAGTAGTTTCACCTTGGACTATGGGTCCATGTAGTAGCTAGATGGTTGTATCTCCTCCTTTGTGCTTTCATGTATAGATCTTGTGAGCTCCGTTCATGATCAAGATCTAATCTATTTGTAATCATGCATGTTGTGTTTGCGGGGATCCGATGGATATTGAGATTATTATGTCGGTTTGATAAATGGTTTTGTCTTTATGATTCTATCATGTCTGTTTTATTTGTGATCTTGCATGCTCTCCGTTGTTAGTAGCTATCTTGGCCAAGTAGTTGCTAGTGAATCCAAGAGGGGGTATTTATGCTCGATAGTGGGTCCATGCCTCTAGTTTCCAAGGGAAGTGACAATAATCTCTTCGGTTGTAGATGTGCTGTTGCTACTAGGGAGAAAACAACGGTCTCTTGTTCATGTAACATGTGGACTGTTTACCTTACACACTTTGCTTATAGAAGTTGTCTGTTTCTTGCAACTTAATACTGGAGGGGGTTCGGATGATAACCTGAAGGTGGACTTCTAGTCATAGATGCAGTTGGATGGCGGTCTATGTATATTGTTGTATTGCCCAATCGAATCTCATAGGATCTTTCTGACTAGTAATTGCATTGTTATGCCTTACTTAGTTCCTGTCAATTGCCATGTTGTAATTTGTTTACCCTTCATGCCATGTTGTTTATCTAAGGAGAGCACCTCTAGTGAACTATGGACCCTGGTCCAATCTTTACAATCAATACATCTTCCATTGTTACTTGTTTACTTGCTGCAAACCACCATTACCTTCCACACGGTACGTTCAATCCTTTGTTATAGCAAACCGGTGAGCTTGACAACCTCACTGATTCGTTGGGGCAAATTCTTGAGTTTGTGTTGTGCTGGTCTCCGCATTTCTTGCAACACCTGTGTGACGTTTCCTTCCTCCTACTGGTTTGATAACCTTGGTTTCTTAGTGAGGGAAAACTTGCTGTTGTGCTGCTTCACACCTTGCTCTTGGGGTTCCCAACGAAGCGCTCCTACATCAACTCAGCGCTGCATCAAGATTTTCTGGCGCCATCAAGGAGTCATCAACAATTACCCAAAATTAGGGTTAACAAAAACTTTTGTTAATTAAATCCATATGAATGCATGTGTGCATGTGTGCATGTGTGCATGTGATGAATGCGTGAATGGACTTGTTTGATTGTTATGAATGGCAAGGATTGGTTTAAAGATGAAAACAACATCATCTAAATCATTTCCAAGTAGAATCAAATAAAGAGAAATTCAAAAATAAGATATATAAGCAAATGGTCACTTTTGCCAATTTTGCTTACTAGACCACTTTGAGTGTTTCTAGTCCAAGATTTCTAACAGAAAAAAATCTAATTCTTTTCACCCCTTGCTAGACCTAGTAAAAGTGAACCCAAGCCCACCTTGCAAACCCACAAAAACAATTTACAAATCTATGCCAAGGAAAATTCAAAATTGAATCTAGTTCATATGGTAAGATCACCATTTCTCAAAAACCACTCAAACCAGTTCACCTTGACAAATCCAGTCAACCAGATACTCCCTAGTATGTGACCATTGCACTCACCAAGTTTCATCCAAAAATTCAAATATGAATTTCTTGCGACCAGTTTATCAAACATCTTCTGAGCACAAATCAAATTAAACAACAAACACTATTGTGAGCAGTGTTTGTGCCAAACTTGTTCCCTCTCTAGCTCTCACCACACTCCCAGTAGGTCACTAACATTGTCTAAGAAGCTCTAGCCCACTATGTACTCGACCACGCCATCAATGGCCACCATGGTCGAGCACACTTGCCACCCCCACCATCGACAGCAAGCTAGAAGCATAGAAAGCCTCGCCAACCTTGTCTACGATGCCACCCGTGCCTCACTGCCCCCTCTAGACCCGCCCTATCTCGAAGACAGAGAAGGGAACCGCCGAAAACACCGTGCCCGCGCCACTGTCGACCATGCCGACGTGCACCGCAGTGCACGCCCTTTTCTGTTCAACACGACCGCGCCTCGCCTTTGCCACCCGTCTACTTGATCACCACCGTACCAGGAGACCACCAGACATGCCCATTTGCCGCCGCGCGACAAGGAGCGCTCGTGCGTCATACAAAACGTGGTCGGTGCCGCTCAGAGCACCAGCGTGTTCCGACCAAACCGCACCGCCCCTTGCCGCTCCATCAAGCCGTTGAGCACCGCCAGGAGACCGCGCACCGTCCCCTAGCTTAGCCATGCCCGTAGCTCGCTGTAACACCGACCCCGACGAGCACTGCCCATGCCACTCAGCCTCTCTTGCTCACCTATAAATGGAGGCCTCCCTCGCTCGTTTTCGTCACACCAGTTCACTCCCCACCTCTCACTGATCATTCTCACCTCTTCCCGAAGCAAGGCGAGCTCTCCCTCGCCGGAATTTCGCCGGAGCCTGCCGCTGCTGGAGGAGAAGGGCGCCGTCGATTGCGACCACCCCAGGAGGATCCGCCAGTACTAGGAGAACCGCCGTTGTCGACTTCGTCATTCGCCCCCATAGCCGACCATCGCCTGAGCCCCGGTGAGCCGCCCTAGACCCCCACTTGCCATGCTAGGGTTAACCCCCGCCGTGTTCTGTTCAACGAGGACGACGGTCGTGAGCCGTTGATCCATAGTCTAATCCTATGGTCGTAATCGCCCTGTAACCCTTCGCCACTCTCTGTCCCACTGACGTGTGGGGACATCACTTAACCAGCCCGCGCGCACGCTGTGCGTAGTGGGCCGGCCCAGTTAGAATTCCCGCGTGACCCAGTAGTTTGAATTTAGATTTGTCTATTTAGTTTCAAACCTAGTTCTGTCTATTAATTCAAAAATAAATTCAGAGAGTTTTACTGAACCAAATAGCATGAAACTAATTTTGTTAGAAAGGTGTAGAAATTATTAATCTAAGCCCGTTGGATTCAAACCATTTGGAATTATAGATCACCTATGGTAAAAATAACAAGGCAGAGACTTTTCTGCATTCAAACATTTTTCAAAACTCAACCTGATGGGGATATACCTACCGGGGTATGCCCAGCAGGACGTTTCCGACTGGCCCAGAAACTGGCGAGTGGGCCTGCAAGACGGCGACTGGATCAAGGCCCGGTGTGGATCTAAGCGACTGGAAGCTGAAGGCCCAGGCGAGTAGTTAGGCCCAGTCGGATTAGGTTAAACGAGTACCGAAGCCTTAACTGATTCGGTTGAGATATGTAAACCCTAGGGGAGGTGAGTCTATATAAACCTCCCTACAGGGCGTGCAGAGATACGGTCCATCATGCACCCAAGGGACTCGCCGCCTAGCCGTCGAGCTCGCCCCATTGTACCTCCATCATAATACAATCTAGCAAGAGTAGGTCTTTACCCTCCGAGGGGCCGAACCTGGGTAAAACCCTATGTCTCCGCCCTCATCTCGCACCGCAGATGGCTAGCCGCCCTTGCCCTTCGTTCTACTACTCGCTGCCGATTGCAGCATCTGCCGTGACCATTCCCACGACAGTGGCGCCCACCGTGGGGCCTAGCCGGTCTGGCCGGTGTTCTGCGGCGAGATCCAATCTGCCCATCAACGAGTCGGTCGCCATCGGCCGCATGATAGCGATCGGCGAGATGCTCCAGATCTTGCCGAGCAGCTACGTCCCGGCGGCGCGACCCATCACGCACAGCATGATCTTGCCAGTAGGCACGATCAGCCTCTTCGTCGGCCTCACCGACGTCGTCGTCTCGGAGGACTCGGCTCGCATCCGCGAGTCGCCGCCACGCGACCGGCTCTCCGAGAGCCAGGTCCGCACGATCCATCGCCTCGCCTCCGAGTACAACTCGGCCCACAGCAACGTGGCCGAAAACTCCACGGCCGCGAAAGACGCGGCCCTCAACGACGACGCCGACTCGGCGACCCCGGTGTCACTCGCCGGATTCATCACCGCGGCTTCACCCGCGGGCTCCATCACCCAGGTCTCCAACATGGGAGACTTCGAGGATCCCTCCATCCTTGGGATCTTCGACTTCGACTCCGGGTCAGAAAACTCCGCCGATCTCCGTGGCGGGACCGGTCGCCACGCCGCGACCTACATGGCGACTGGCACCGATCCGCCGGAGGATCCCTTCTCCACCCCGATCCCTCCTAACGCCACGGCAACGGAGGTCGAGGAACTCCGCCTGAAGCTGGCGGAGGCAGTCCGCAAAGAGCAAGCCGAGCGTGAAAAATTTCGCCTCGAGCAGGTGACGGCACAGGAGCTGTCACGTTACCACCAGCAGCGAATCAGGTCGCGCCTGAACCCCACCGTCCAGGGGCGCGTCCTGAACTTTGACGACGAGAATGACCCGGCCCGCGTGGCCGAGCGCGCGATCTGCGAGAACGCGCCACCAGGAGGAAGCGCCCGGCCCCCACCAGGGTCGACGGCGATGGGCACCCCACCTCCACCCAACCGCACACCCCCCAGGGATCAGCCGCAGATAGTGGTCTCCTCACGGGATCGAGATGTGAATGGCCTACCACTGTTCTCCACCCCGATGGACAACCTCGTGGCAGGCCGAGTAGCGGCCGACAACATCACGGCCACTGGTGACGGCGCCCTACAGATCTAGTACGTCAGGGCCCTGCTCGCAAAGGCGGTCGAGCAGCAAAACGCAGGCGCCGACTCGCAGGGTCGGGTGTACTCGCGTTCTTCGGGCAGCAGAGCAGCCTCAAGCGGCCGCCCATTGGCGGCAAACACCCTCAACTGCCCGCCACCAGAGCCACTACAGCTCCAACATCGACCCGCGAACGCGGCACTCTCCACCAACGACCCCAGGCCAGCGACCAACTTCGTCATCGCCAACGGTCAGCCCATCGACGCCCGCACCCACATCATCAACAACCAAAGCTGGCACGCACGACAGCCTGACGACCTGTGACACACCCTAACCAATCGCCGCGACGGCGAGCCGATGGGGTCGCTAAGCCGACTCGGGCCCAGGTGCTTCGGACCGATGATCCGAGGCAAAACGTGCCCGACGAACTTCAAGGCGCCGAAGGAAATAGAGAAGTACGACCCTTCGTACGACCCCTCCGTGTGGCTGGATACATACCTCATGGCGATGGGGATCGCTGGCCACACCGACCTGCTAGCCGCCCGTTACCTCCCCTTGATGATGGAGGGGATGTGCAGGCAGTGGATCAACACCCTCCCCCAGGATAGCATTGACTCCTGGGAGGAGATGCGCGACGCCTTCGTCAGGCACTTCGAGTGCTCCTACACCCGCGCCACCACCATCGAGGACCTGGAGCGATGCGTCCAGGGACCGCGCGAGTCAACCCGCAACTGGGTCCAGCGGTAGCAAGAACTATGGTACAACGCGGTCGGCATCCACCCGGACACCGCGATCCATTGCTTCAAGACCTCGTGCCGCTACGAGCCCTTGGTCGCCAAGCTCAAGCGACATTCTCGCACGCTCGACAACATACCGGACCTCCTCGAGATCGCCAAACGGTACGCGGAGGAAGATCCAAACCAGGAAACCGACGACGAATCGGGAGGCCAACGCCGCACGAGCGGCAACGACAACGGACGACGGTCCGACCTACGCTACAGCAACACTTGCCTCACTGGAAAGCGCCACAGTGACGGGCGAGTCGACTTCGTCGCCAACGCCGGGCACGCGCAGCGCGAGCCCAAGAGCTTCCGCCGCGACGGCGGCAACTACAAGGCGAAACCAAGGTTCGACCCTGTGGCCCTCCTTAACCAACCTTGTGCGTTCCACAGCAGGGAAGGGAAGCCCGCCACGCACACGAACGCCGACTGCCACACTCTCAGGGAGATGTAGAAGGCACGGCGAGCGCGGGAGAACCCCGACAACAACCTGCCAAACGGCGGAAAATTCGGCAATGTGGCCGGCTCGCTCCATACCTTCACATGCTTCAACATGAAGCGCAAGAAGAAGGTCATCGCCCATGCCGTCGCCGTCAACGCGGTGGCCCAGGTGGACGTTCCCCAGTTCCTCAACTGGTCGGAGCAGCCCATCACCTGGAGCCGCCAGGACCACTCGCCCCGCATCGAGTACCCAGGCCGAGTCGCCCTGGTGGTCAAGCCTAAGGTGGGCGACTACTGGCTCCCCAAGACATTGATGGACGGCGGCAACTCCATCAACATCCTGTACCTGGACACCTTCAGGCGACTGCGGCTCCTGCAGTCGATGGTTGAGACGACCTACACCATGTTCCATGGCATCGTCCCCGGTCGGAAGGCGTACCCGATCAGCAAGGTCACGCTGCCAGTCACCTTCGGCACACCAGCAAACTTCCGCACCGAGCGTATCGTCTTCGAGCTGGTACCCTTCGACAGCCCCTACCACTGCGTCCTGGGGAGCCAGGCGTTCGCCAAGTTCATGGCAGCGCCCCACTACGCGTACAACGCGATGAAGCTCCCCGAGCCGTGCGGCGTCATCACCATCAACGGCGACCCCGACATGGCCGCCGAGTGCGAAGCCAAAGGAGCCGAACTCGCCGACGCCGTCATCGCGGCAGAGGCCAACCACGCCGACGAGCTCGCCAAGTACGCGAGCGGGGTCAACAACAACGATCCCACCATACTCAAGAAGCCCAATTCGGAGGACGCAAACACCTCAGCCTTCGAGGCAATGACGCACACCCGCACCGTCGAGCTGGTCCCAGGCGACTCCAGCCAGACGGTGACGATCGGGACGGGCATGATCCCAGCCTAGGAAGGCGCGCTCATCGAGTTCCTCCGTGAGAACAGGGACATCTTCGCATGGAAGCCCTCTGACATGCCTGGTGTCCCTAGGGAACTCGCTGAGCACAAACTAAACGCCGACCCCAAAGTGTGACCCATTAAGCAGTCGTTGCGTCCCTTCAATGAAGAGCGCCGCCGAGCTATCGCCGAGGAGGTGCAGCGTCTACTCGCTGCAGGCTTCATCCGGCCAATCAAATACTCCAAGTGGCTGGCAAACCCAGTCCTGGTCGAGAAGAAGAATGGGACCTGGAGGATGTGTATCGACTACACAAACTTAAACAGCGCCTGCCCGAAGGAGCAGTTCGTCCTCCCGCGGGTCGACCAAATAATCGACTCCCCCACGGGCTCGGAGTCGCTGTGTTTCCTCGACGCCTACTCTGGGTACAACCAGATCAAAATGGCTGTTGAGGACGAGGAGAATACGGCGTTCATCACGCCATTCGGAGCCTTCTGCTACACCGCCATGACCTTCGGCCTCAAGAACGCCGGAGCGACCTACCAACGGTGCATGCAGGAGTGCATTACGAGCCAAATTGGCCGCAATATCCACGTCTACATCGATGACGTGGTCATGAAGTCCGCTCGCCAGGGCGATCTACTCGCCGACCTGGCAGAAACATTCGCCAACCTGCGGAAATACAAGATAAAGCTCAACCCAGGCAAATGCACCTTCGGCGTACCAGCAGGGCAACTACTGGGGTACATCGTCTCCAAGCGCGGGATCGAGGCGAACCCCACCAAAATCGACACGATCGCCCGACTCGGCAAACCCGAGTGCCTACGCGACGTCCAGAAGCTGGCCGGGCGAGTCGCGGCTCTCAGCCGCTTCATCCCCCGACTGGGCGAAAAGGCGATGCCCCTATACCGCCTGATGCGAAAGAACCCCACCTTACAGTGGGACAAGGAGGGGGACGACGCACTCCACGACCTCAAGAAGGTGCTACTCGCAGCACCACTACTCGCCGCCCCCGTCGACAAAGAACCCATGCTGGTCTACGTCGCGGCTTCCGAGCGTGTCGTCAGCGCCGTCATGGTCGTCGAGCGACCGGAGGAAGGAAAGGAGCGCCCGGTACAGCGACCGGTGTACTACATCAGCGAGGTCCTCACCGAGTCGCACCAGCGATACCCGCAGTACCAGAAACTGGTATACGCGGTCTTTAGAGCACAGCGGCGCCTGCCGCACTACTTCCAGGAGCACCCGATCACGGTCGTCTCCTCAGCACGGTTGCAGGACATCATCCACAACCGTGAGGCGACCGGACGAGTCGCCAAGTGGGCCGTCGAAATAGGCGTCCACAACATCAAGTATGAGCCACGAAAAGCGATCAAGTCGCAGGCTCTAGCGGACTTCATCGCCGACTGGGAAGAGGCCCAGCAGCCAGAAAAGCTGCCATACCTCCACTACTAGAGCCTGCACTTCGACGACTCCAAGAACGCGGACGGCGCAGGAGCAGGGATCATGCTGACTTCACCGAAGGGCGACAAGCTCCGCTACGTCCTCTGCCTCGACTTCACCCCCTGCACCAACAACATGGCCGAGTACGAGGCACTACTCCACGGCATGCGAGCTGCCAAGGAGATGAACGTCAACCGCCTATGTTGCTACGGAGACTCCGACCTCGTCGCTGGGCAAGTCGCTGGCACTTGCTACGCCGTCTCTCCCACCATGGCGGCATACCGCCAAGCAGTAGACAAGCTGGGGGGACACTTCGCAGGCTACTCCGTCGAGTGGATCGACAGGCGGAAGAACAAGGAGGCTGACGCACTCTCTCGCATTGGGTCGGCTCGACTCGCACCACCCGCCGGCGTCTTCCTCGACACGATCACCAAGCCATCAGTCTCTCCCCCAAGGGAGATCGACATCGGAGTCCCGCTGCAACCAGAGGCAGCCCTGGTCGCACTCATCGCCGAGCCAGACGACTGGACCAAGCCATACATCGCCTACCTGGAGGCTGGCACCTTGCTGGCAGACGAGACAGACGCCCGGATGGTTGCACGCTGATGCAAATCCTTCACCATCATCGACGGCGAGCTCCACAAGCGCAGCGTGACCGGCGTGTTCCAACACTGTGTCCAACCTGCCGAAGGACGCAAGATCCTCCACGACATCCACTCCGGCAACTGCGGCCACCACGCCGGCGCCCGCTCTCTGGTCGCCAAGGCTATGCGGCACGGCTTCTACTGGCCCACCGCACACGCTGATGCCGTCGACATTGTCCAGCGGTGCGCCGGGTGCCAGAAGTACGCCAACCAGACGCACGTGCCGAGCTCAGCGCTCAAGACAATCCCCATCACCTGGCCATTTGCCGTGTGGGGTATGGACATGGTAGGCCCCTTCAAAAAGGCCCCCTCTGGATTCACCCACCTCCTGGTCGCGGTCGACAAATTCACAAAGTGGGTGGAGGCCAAGCCAGTCCAGAAATGCGACGGGAAGACCGCCACCAAATTCCTACACGAGCTCATATATCACTACGGGTTCCCAAACATCATCATCACGGAAAACGGCACCAACTTCGCCAAAGGAGCCATGGCCGAGTTCTGCGAGGAACACCACATCCGGCTCGACCTCGTGTCAGTTGCCCACCCGGAGTCCAACGGCCAGGCGGAACGGGCCAACCAGAGCATCCTCCACGGCTTGAAGCCGCGGCTCCAAGTACCACTCGAGCGCACCGCCGGATGCTGGGTCGAGGAGCTACCCTCCGTCATCTGGGGCATCCGCACCTCGGTCAATAGGTCGACAAGGTTCACCCCCTTCTTCATGGTGTACGGCGCCGAGGCAGTCATGCCCACCGACCTCGAGCACGACTCGCCAAGGGTCGTCCACTACACGGAGGCTGCGAACGAACTCGCACGACAGGATGGAGTCGATCAACTCGACGAGGAACGCGACCTAGCTCGCTCACGCACCGCCATCTACTAGCAAGGACTCCGCCGCTACCACAGCCGGCGGGTGAAAACTCGCACCTTCCAAGAAGGCGACCTGGTGCTGCGCCTCATCCAGGACAAGAAGGGCATGCACAAGCTTTCCCCCCGTGGGAGGGACCATTCGCCATCGGGCGAGTACTCGGCAACGACGCCTACTACCTCATCGACGTCCGCGGTGATGGCAAACTCGACGTCAAGCGACCATGGAATGTAAACCTCCTACGGAAGTTCTACTCCTAGAACCCACATATGTATCATCCAGTCGCTATGAAATAAAAAGAATTGGTTACCGCAAATTGCGTCTACTCTCCGTGTCTTGTGCCACTCGCACTCGTAGTAATAGCATCAAGCTAACTGCAGAAGTCAACCTCTGGTACAGCGATCGGCACGGCCAAGTAGTGCGCTACAAGGGCACTGGGTCACCCCAGGTCTTGTAACGTCCACGAAAAACGCCTACCCGGAGCCCCATTGGAGTCGCCTAGCTCGACTGGCTTGACGATCCAAGACAACTGCCTTCACTTCTCACCGCGAACATGATCCTCCGCATCCTCGACATAGTGACTCGAACGGCCAAGTACCACGCTCGGGGACTGACGACCAGTTCAGCGTGAGCGGCTAGGGAAAACGCCAAGTATGAGAGCATGCCCAGGACTCGCCATGCGACTGACCCAACGGGCCAGGCAGGAGTGATGCGCTTATCCTAACGCGCCTAGTCCTCAACCACCCTAGAGTTGCGCCTAGAACAACCAAGTACCACGCTCGAGGACTCGGCTACCCGACCTCATTCGCGCAAGGGAAAACGGTGAAGTACAGAGCACTCATGGGAGTCGCCTTGCGACTGGCTTTCCGAGTCCGGGCGAGTCAACATCAATAACAAAACATTCAAAATCACAAACACATAATAAACGAGGTAAACCCCATAAAAAAGGGCGGACGAGCTCGGGGACTCGTTCAACCCTCAATCACAAATACACAACAATTCACGAAATACCACGATATTTCATTATAGCATAACACAAATGCCACAAAATACAAAGTATGCCCAACGGCAGCACTGCTACTAACGCCCCAAGGGCACAATGTCTCATTCCGCAGGCTTCGACGACGACTCGCCGCCACCATTGCGGTTGCGAACGAAGGGAGTATACGGGTTCGACGGGTACGTCGTCAACTCACCCGCCATCGCCGCACGGAAGGGCTGCTCGATCTTGAAGTCCCGGTGCTGTGGCTCGGGGTCGTTGGGTGCGACGACCGTCTCCTGATAAGAAAGGAGGTCGCCCATCGCCCAAACGCGCTCGGAGTACAACGCGGCGCGGTCCGTCAGCTTCAACACCTCGGCAATCTCCACCGAGCCAGTCGACGACGGGTAGCCACTCGTCACGTCATCCAAATCGAAATCTTCCGGGAAGTGGGTGAGCCCAAGGCTCAGCGCCGTCGCTGCCCCGCGCCGGAACGCCGACCGCGTCATGAACTCGACGACCGACAGTGCCTTCTCCAAGTATCGCGACACCTCGACGAGGTCACTGGGAATCACTTCCGTGGGCGACATCTCCTGAAGATACGCCCGTATACATGTCGCTGACAATGTGGCCGAGTCGACCAACGTGGCTACACATTGCCGCGCGTCGAACGAACTCGCCTCTTCTGCGCTATCAATGATTCGACCTGCGGACAGAAAGTGACAGTGAATACATCAAAGATTACACAATGCAAACGTTACAGGCAGAGGTAGGCACACTCACCAATCAAGGGACGGGAGAGATCCGTGATGAAGCTCTGAAGAGAGGTGTAGTCGTCTTGAATCCCAGCAACAAGGGCGTCGGAGACCTTACGCTCCTCAGCGGCGGCTGTAACGGCAGCCTTGGCTCGCCCATCCGCCGAACTTGCCTCCTCCTTCGCTTCCTTCAGCTCGCGCTCAAGGTCGGCGATCCGCTTCTCAGCCGTGCTCAACGCAGTTTGAGCTGCCGCCAACTCACTCGCTGGGACAAGGCCCTGGCGGACCTCCTCTGCCTTCACGGCGATCGCCTGGAGTTCCTTGTTCGCCTCTTGGACGGTGGCCAGTTCCTTCTCCGCGCCACGTTTCGCAGCAAGCCGGTTGGCTGACTCATGCTGCAAACCCTGCACACAAGTCAAACAATTAACAATAGCGGAATCCTAAGTGCCCACCCGCTGAAATTCAGCGAGTGGACACTCGGGGACTGGCGATCAAAAAATCCTAAGTGCCACCCGCTGAAATTCAGCGAGTGGACACTCGGGGACTGGATGCGAGAAATAAAAACAAGACACTAAAAGAATCTGACCGCTGCAATTCAGCGGCCCGATCCTCGGGGACTGGACATACCTGGATGGCTGCGCCAAGCATACCATGAAGCTGTATCACGTCCATGGATGCGAGAAGAGCCGAAGTGTGCCCGCGACGCTACTCGACCTCCGTCTCGGCGACCCTAGGTGCGCGGCTCGAGGGCGAGGTACCACTCGCTGTAGCCGCTTTGGCCATGAAGCACGGGAAGGTTGCGATGGATGCGCCAGCACCAAAGGAGGCCGGCTCGGCTGCCCCAGGCAAGGGAGCACCCTCCTTGGTCGTCAAGGCCGACTCCGCCACGGGATCACTTGGATCGATCGTCGTGTCGTCAGACACCGTGACGACTTCGTCGCCCTTGGTCTTCTTGGCACTATCCGCAGGGGCGACGACCTCGTCCGCCTTCCTCTTTCGAGAGGGGTCCTCCTCGCCGATGACTGGCGGCACCTTGGCCACGAACGGGTGGCCTATCTTCTTAGCTCCAGTCCTACCAAATAATTACATAAGCAAAGTGGTCCGAGTACAATGAAAAACGAAAGCACGTGAATCAAACTCACTTGGCGACTGGTAGGAACCGCAGCCCTGTGCGGATGCCGGCCGGATTTTCCAGTTCGGGGCCCAGTTTACGACTAAGACCCATCTCCAGGACATCGTGCGCCCAAGACACGGACGGCTTCTTCGTTGTCGAGGCCGCGACAGGAGCCTCCGAAACATTTTCGGCGGGAGCCTCCCTGCGAGGTGAAGCCGCCGCGACCGGAGCGGCCCCCAACCCAGAGACTGGGGCGAACGGTGGAGGCATCGAGGCCAGAGGCACCTCACTCAGGACGGTGGTGACGTCCGGCGCGGCCACCGTCGGTGGCGTTTCATCCTTGGCCAGGCTGGTGGCGTCGGAGCTGCTCGCCAAATGAGGCGGAGATGCCTGTCTCGCCGGCTTCGTTTTCCTCTTCGGAGGGGCCTTCACCTCCTTCTTCTTCTTCTTCTTCGATGGTGTGGCCTGGCGACGCGAGGTGGTTTCGGGAAGTTCTTCATTGTCATCGTCGTGACGTTCGAGGCTTTTACTCGCCTCGAGTTCGCGCTGACGCTGCCCGCGAGTTTTGCGAACCAGCGGGGCGACCTCTTCCTCGGACTCGTCGTCGTCGTTGCTCCTGTCGCTCTCGATGTCGCCTTTGGAAGGAGGCGACTCGCCCCCATCCCGGACGGACGAGCTCGAGTTCTCGTCGTTTGTGGGCGGAAGCCACCCTTCCACCACTTGAAATAACTACAATGAACATAAGACAGTATCAGTACGACCGCGGCTGGATTAACTGTGACTGCGAATGACAGAAAGTGACTTACCGTTGGGGCTGGGTGCTTCGCGGTGTAGGGGGCGACCTCGACCTTCGCGTCCAGGTACACCGCCTGGGTGATCTTCTTCAACGCCGGAATATAATCCTCGAGCTTCCACTCGGCGAGGCAGGATTTCGTCGAGTCCTCCCGGCCCGTGTACTGGTACATATAATGGTCATGTCGGGCCAGGGGAACGAGCCGCCGCCTGAGCCAGCAGTTGTATAAGTAAATGGTCTGAAGACCCTTCTTCTTCAGACCACGGATGGTTTGAAGCATCTCGTCCACGACCATCCGCTGGTCTGTGGGGAGCTTGCCGACTTGGAGTCGGCGCGGTTCGGGCCGGTCGGCGGAGTATCTTGGGATCGCCACCTCGCCCTCCAGAGTCGCCTCGGTGACGTAAAACCAAGACTTCTTCCACTCGCTCGCCGCCTTGGCGGGCAGCATCAGATCAAAAAAGGAAGCCTTCGACTTCAATTGAAACGTCAGGCCACCCGCAGCAAGCATTGGGCCGCCCGCTTCTTCGCGACTGATCCTCCCGTGGAACAGATCTTGCCACAGGGGGGAGTAGGGCCTGCAGCCCAGGTAGCACTCGCAGAACGTCACGAAAATGGCGAGCTGCTCGATGCTGTGCGGGCCCAGGTCCGACGGCTGGATCCCATAGAAGGCGCAGAAGCGCCGGAAGAAAAGAGATGTGGGGAATCCCAGCCCCCGCTCTAGGTGGCTGGTGAAGCAGACGAACTCTCCCTCGCGCGGGTCCGGAGTCACCTCTCCGGTCGCAGGGATGCACCACCTGCCAGCGCGCAGGATCCCGGCCTCCTCGAAGGACGCCAGTTGCGCTCTCATGCACTTGGACCTACCCCATGGTTCAGTGGAGGGAGCCATTGGCGACAAGGTTCGTGGAGGTCGAAGGATTTGGGATCGGCTGGATCGAGATGCAGAGGAGAACGGAGGTGCGCGCAATCGGAGGAGATGACGAGGGGGTGGTTTTTCGATCGCCTACCATTCCCTTTATATAGCGGTTGTTACCCGTCAAATCAGGAAGCCGTTACTACGCGGTGATTATGCCAAAAGTTACCGTTGGGTTACCCCAACGGCTAGTTTGACTGCGTTGGATGGTCCAACTTCAGCCACTCGGCTGGCCGACCCGATCACTACAACAGTGACTAAATATTTCGCCGATCCGATCGCCGAAGCTGCGACCAGAATGACTAGTTTACTCCTTTGTTCAGGAGCCCGCCATCGATTCGACTGGGCGTCCGCGTTGAACCCGTATGCTACGACTGCCAACGACCACCTGCGTCCAATCGACGACGGCCTCGAGGACTACTGATGGGGATATACCTACCGGGGTATACCCAGCAGGACGTTTCCGACTGGCCCAGGAACTGGCGAGTGGGCCTGCAAGACGGCGACTGGATCAAGGCCCGGTGTGGATCCAAGCGACTGGAAGCTGAAGGCCCAGGCGAGTAGTTAGGCCCAGTCAGATTAGGTTAAACGAGTACCGAAGCCTTAACTGATTCGGTTGAGATATGTAAACCCTAGGGGGAGGTGAGTCTATATAAACCTCCCTACAGGGCGTGCAGAGATACGTTTCATCATACACCCAAGGGACTCGCCGCCTAGCCGCCGAGCTCGCCCCATTGTACCTCCATCATAATACAATCTAGCAGGAGTAGGTCTTTACCCTCCGGGGGGCGAACCTGGGTAAAACCCTATGTCTCCGCCCTCATCTCGCACCGCAGAAGGCTGGCCGCCCTTGCCCTTCGTTCTACTACTCGCTGCCGATTGCAGCATCTGCCGTGACAATTCCCATGACACAACCATAGATGCTTTTGAGTTGATTCCAACTCTCAAGAATCACATTTGATAGGACCTTTCTAAATATATAAAAATATCTAGGTTTACTTGCAGTAATAATGGACAAGTAATAAAAGAATGCCCCATAGGCATTTCTAGTCAGTTTAATTAATTAAAATAAAAAGGTTAAACCTTATTAAATTGTGACACCACTTTAAATCACAATTCCCAAGTATTAGAATATGTGGTGATGACATGTGTCAACATGATCCCATGTTTTAATTGGAGAATATTAAATCTTAAGTAGTTTTCAATGAGTAGAAATTACTTTTCTAAAATAAAATAAATAATACTAAGTCTTTATTTCTTGAGATGATTGTGATGATGCTAGATCATCTAGTGTGAACCTTGAGTGCTAAATAAAAGTAGTTAATTGTTGTTTGGTGATTGTGTACTTCGTATTTATTTATAGACGCTAGTACCGACCAAGGATATGGAGAGGAAGGAGACTACTACGAAGAGGAAGCAGAGGAGAACTTCAACCACTGCACTACTCAAGGCAAGCTAACACTTGCAACGGTGCAAGCTAGAACTTGCAAGTTAACACATGCATGATAACTATGCAAACTAGATGCCTTAGGCACATGTGATTATACCACTTGATTATACCAAATCCCAGTTTTACTTGCAAGCTTGATTGTTTTATTTCTTTATCAAAGATTTTTATTTATGTTTACTTAGTGACTTGTAAATTTTGGAAAGATATTAGAGGTAGCATAAAGAGTATAAAACTTGGCCTAAGTTAGATAAAACTAGATGTCATCCTGAGGCATGAGATTAGATTTAGATAAGTCACACTTGATTATCACCCCTCATTAGAGATTACCCCCAACTTTAGTGGCTAGTGCTAAGCTTAAAACTTGATCACTTTAGATGGGAATACTTGGTGAAAATGGTTATGAAGACCTTAGAATGATGAATCATTCTAATGAAATGTCTTGACATGTGTTATTGAACACCAGATGAATTGATGATGAAAATGTTGAGGCATGAGCCTTAGCCCTTTTTATAAAACTGATGGTTGCGTTCGGATGCGATACCATTCCAATGTTACCGTACAACCACAATACCCGAATTTGGGTAGGTCTTGACTGGAAGTTTATGTACCTTAGTATGGGTTCTCTTGCGGCCGAGGTTTGAGTTGAGGCTACCTCGTGATGATTGTCCACCTATGTAGTTCCCAAGATGACAGATGGTCATGGTTGGGAGGCCAAACTCATAAGAGAGGTGCCTATACTAGGGTGTGTAATTGAAAGGTTAGGATTGATTATCCGCATACTAAGTATGGTGAATCAGGATTGTTCCTGACGGATGTATCAAATATTATGGTGAAAGTGTACCACCTCTGTAAGTGTCAAACTATTCGAATAGCCGCGTCCGCGGTTATGGACAGTTGGAGTGGTCATACTGTTCCGTCATCAGATGTTTTCAAAATGACTTATGAAATGAACTATGACTTTGACTTGACCACAACAGGGTTGTAAAAGAGAAAGCTAAGTTCCCACTTAGGTGTTATAAAATATTTAACTAGTTTTCTTTGCTTCTGAACTCAGTCAAGATAAACCTAACTTTTTGCAAAACAACCTAGATCTTAGGATTTCTACTTGAACCACTTTACCTGTTAGTGATAGTTTGCGAGTACTTAAAGAGTACTCATGGCTTTGTCCTTTGCTATTCCCGTGGCTAGACTATGACAAGGACTACCAGGATGATGGACAACAGGAAGTCTACGACAACTAGAATCATCTCCCATCGTCAGCATTTCCTATGACCATGAAGATGGAGCTTTGTCCACGCTATCGTTAGTATATTATTCCGCTGCGTTGATTGTATTAAGACTGGATCGTGTGATCCTATATTTGTAAGACCTTTATTATGGTTTGTAATGGATGATGAACTATGGTACCAATCTGTTATGTCTCGTAAAAATGATAATCCTGGGATTGTGATGTATGGCATAACAGGCATCTGGGATTAAAAATCCAGGTGTTGACACATGTCCTTGTAACCTAAGAGAAGATCAGTAGCTTAGCGCAATCACAGTGGATTTTGAGAACCAACATGTGGTTGGATGGTTAGAAAGGCCGTGGTAGCTCTAACCCACCAGGGTTCAAACATAGATTTAATGCTTTGGTGTGTCACAAAAGATGGAATATTCTTTAGTACGAGGTGATATTCCCGTCTACAGCGAGGCATATGTAGTGACTTCGTCAATCTTAAAACCCGCCAGATCAGTCTCTCAAACTCAGTCTTTCGGAGTAGCTCACGGGAAAAAGGTGTATGTGTGTGTTCATAGGTATTTATGAGTGTTTGCGTATGTACTTGGTTTCGAAAAAAGAAAGAGGTTGACAATTCTTGGCGCTGGTTGTGGAATCCCAAAGGAAAAGTTGCTGTTTAGTCGGTAAAGGACGGAGTAGTGTGCAAACATGTCAATTTGGGCACTGTAGCGCGAACGTCCCCACTACCGCACATTGAAGATCTGACGCTGTGAAAAAACCCCACGAAAAGAAAACAAAAAACCTGACAAAGCCAAGTTGCAAAAAGAAAATTCCTTTGGCAACTTAGCAAACCCGAACATTTTACCAACATAAATTCCGTAAAGCAAACATAGGGATCACTTAGTGTTACCATCACAAGCGCACCTGTAGATCTACCGGAGACCAAACAATCATAAAAGCTAGACCGTGTGCTAGCCAGTGTTGAGTGGAAACCAAAATTCTCCTTAGTATCGGTTAGGGCCAGATCACACTCCGTTACTGATAGACTCGGGTTCTCAATCCCACTTAGGGAACAAAGCTAAACTCACGTTCGAACCATCGTGGTCGAGAAAGGATGACTTTTTGAACAAAGCTAAATAGACAGGAAGAAGTCTAGGAGGCTATTTTTCATATAGAACATAATAAAACTCCACAACCGGATAGGTTTTCGGCTGAGTTCTACCAACAATTCTGGGGCGTGATAAAGAGTGACTTGATGTCTCTATTTAGACAGTTACAAATTGTTGAATTACCATTGTATAAACTAAAATTTGTAGTTATCACGCGCCCCTACCTAAGAAGGAGAATGCGGTCCAAACACAACAATATAGACCTATCTGTTTACTCAGTGTAAGCTTTAAGATATTCACTAAAGTTACAACAAATCGAATTACTAATATTGCACAAAAGGTGGAGACCGACTCAAACTGCGTTCATGCCTGATCGTCATATTTTAGGAGTTGTTGTCCTTCATAAAACTATTCGTGAAATACATCGCAAAAAGCTTAATGGGTTCTTTTCAAAATTGATTTTGAAAAGCCTATGGCAAAGTAAAATGGCCGTTCTTACAACAGATGCTACCAGGGCAGGCTCTATCCAGGGCAAGAGGGGCGATGGCCTGGGGCCCAACCAAGTTAGGGGCCCATATCTGGTACAAACGTAGTACATGCAGGGTAGAAAAACAGAGGCTCATCTATCCATTTTTTTTGGAAAGGAGCATATATTAATATCAAAGCTAGCCTCTGCAATAACGCATTGCCCTAGCAGTCATACAGATGCACCCAGCCAAAAAAAGAAATAAAAAATTACAAAAAAGAAAAGTCCCGCTACAGTTTCTCATTCATTGAAACATCAGTACTACCACCATCAAGAGAGCACCAGAAGTCCATCTTCTCCAAAAACGACGTCTCCAAAAAAGAAACAGTGCACAAACACCATCATCGCCCGATCAAAGATCTAGGTTTTCACCCTGAACAAAGTCCACGCTTTCAAAACAATACCTTCAAAAAGGTCATTGCCAGGCACAACCAATTAAGGCTAGACCTTGGATTTTCACCCTGAAAAATAGGACCATGAGCTTCTCCTGTACTGTCGCCCCCGCTTGCATACCACTGTTCCAAGTCACGAGTCACTAAGCCAATTCCTCATCACCACCCGGACTCGAACCACCATTGTCAGTCCTCAGATCTCGGCCTTCATGACATTCTCCGTCGGCACCATGGATGAGAACATGTCCCATGATATTAACAGTCATCAGAGCTTCGAAGCGCTCCCTCTGAACCCAAGCGGCCAGAGTAAAAACATGGATGCGCACGACCGAATCCTACCCGATCCAGCGATTTCTCTGCATATGCACACTGTGTGGAGTTTGCCGGAGGAGCCTTCCGAAACATGACTCTTCAGCCAAATCGATGACGATAGGCAACTGGGAGATCTTCACCTTGGCGACAAGTAGGAACCCTAGGACCACCACCTTTTATTCAAGCCGAGCATGTGGAGAAGACGACATACCAGAAAGCCGTCACAGAACGTCACAGGCGTGCTTCCGCAACATAGCCTGGCCCATCTATCCATAGCAGCACGTCCACTTGTAAATAAAAAGTAGCACCTCCAGAAATAGGGAAACCAGACACGGCACATGAGTCACCTGGACGATTCGCTTACTCGCGATCGAAACACACATGGCGGACAGGGCCCTTTCGTCTCTGAGGCTAGTCATAGTGGGGGTAACTTCACTAGTAACTAAGAGTCCAACTCAGCACTTTTGCTTATGTGGCAATGAGTTAATAAAGAAAAAGATAGATAGAGTAACTAGCTATGTTACTATAACATCACACATATCAAGGCAAAATGAGTCTACAATCTAATTAATATGGCATTGCATGTTATCATACTTAAGTTATTTTATACTATGAAGATAGTAACTTAGACTATAAACATATGCATGTTACTAGTCTAAGTTACTATGCACTATGAACAGCCTGATCACGCGTGGTGCTACGGCTTACCATATACCGTCTAGGGCAGAAAATTGGGGAGATCTACGGGTAATTTTAGGAGTAAACTGTTTAATTAAAGTCTGCTGGCTGGCTCCACTTCTTTATGTTCTCGATCTAAATTCTCAATCCGGTGACTGATTTGTTCCATTTTTACAGAAGTTGCGTCAGTAAGTTGCTCCTTAGACTAGTGAGGTAGTTACCATAAAATGCCAGCAAATTGATGGCATGACTGATTGGTTCCATTTTTACAGAAGTTGCGTGTCATGTCATCAATTTGCTTATTTGGTATTGCATGTACATGCACTAGTGGAAACGAGGCCATTGGTTGCGCCTGGAAATGGGCTTTAACACCGGTTCTTCTACGAACCGGTGTTAAAGGGGGGGCGTACCAGCGTGGCCCATCCAGCAAAAAGAAACCCCCCTTTAACACCGTTTCGTGGCACGAACCGGTGTTAAAGGCCCCTGCACCAGTGGCCCGCAGCCCCCCTTTAACACCGGTTCAAGCCACGAACCGGTGTTAAAGGGGGGGGGCTATATAACACATCGCAGCCCACACCCCTCTCTTCCATTTTTTCACTCTCTCATTTTGGAGCCTAGCAAGAGGGTGAGAGGTGTGCTAGTTTGTGTTTTTTTCCTATGCACAAGAGGTGTTCGGTGAAATGCCCGGGAGCTCAAAATAAGTTTTCTCGTTGCTCTTTCCTTCTCGGTTGAGGTCGGCAACTATCCTTTCATGTGTCATTGATGTACTATATATATAAATGGTCATCTCCCTATTAATTTTTGATATATACTATATATTAATGCAGATGAACCGGCAATGGATGTACGGTGACCGACGCACTTCCGAGTACATTACGGGCCTCCAAAATTTCATCGTTGTGGCTAATGCAAACCGTGGTCACAATGGTTTTATGTGTTGTCCGTGTGTTCACTGTCAGAACAAGAAAGACTACTCAAATACCAGAACCATTCACGCCCACCTGCTTCGATCTGGTTTCATGCCCAGCTATAATTGTTGGACCAAGCATGGAGAAAAAGGGGTTGTGATGGAAGACAACGAAGAAGAAGAGGATGATGACAACTATCATAATATCTATCCTGAATATGATGATACTGCAACGGGGGTAGATAATGAAGATCAAGAGGCAGCAGATGGGCCCGCTGATGACGATCTTGGTCGGGCCATTACTGATGCAAAGGAAGAATGTGAAACTGAAAAGGAGAAGGAGAAGCTGGAGCAGATGTTAAAGGATCACAAAACATTGTTGTACCCAACTTGCGAAGATGGCCACAAAAAGCTAGGTACCACACTGGATTTGCTGCAATGGAAGGCAGAGAACGGTGTGACTGACAACACATTTTCAAAGTTGTTGGTAAAAATGAAGAATCTTCTTCCAAGAAATAATGAGTTGCCCGACAGTACATACCAAGCAAAGAAGGTTGTCTGCCCTCTAGGATTAGACATGCAGAAGATACATGCCTGCATTAATGACTGCATCCTCTACCGCGGTGAGAAGTACGAGAATTTGGATGCATGCCCGGTATGCACTGCACTACGGTATATGATCATACGAGACGATCCTGGCGATGTTGAGGGCGAGGCCCCTAGGAAGAAGGTTCCTACCAAGGTTATGTGGTATGCTCCTATAATACCACGGTTAAAACGTTTCTTCAGAAATAAAGAGCATGCCAAGTTGTTGTGATGGCACATGGAAGACCATAAGAAAGACGCGATGTTGAGACACCCCGTTGATGGGTCACAGTGGAGAAAAGTCGAGCGAGAGTACCCGGACTTCGCACGTGACGCAGGGAACTTAAGGTTTGGTCTAAGTACAGATGGCATGAATCCTTTTGGTGAGCAGATCTGCAGTCACAGCACCTGGCCTGTGAATCTATGTATCTATAACCTTCCTCCTTGGTTGTGTATGAAGAGGAAGTTCATTATGATGTCAGTGCTCATCCAAGGCACGAGGCAACCCGACAACGATGTTGATGTGTACCTAAGGCCATTAGTTGAAGAACTTTTACAGCTGTGGCCAAACCAGGTGTACGTATGTGGGATGAGCACAAAGGGGAGCCATTTGACCTACGAGCATTGCTTTTCGTAACCATCAATGATTGGCCTGCTCTTAGTAAAATTTCAGGGCAGACAAACAAGGGATACAATGCATGCACACACTGTTTAGATGAGACTGAAAGTGTATATTTGGATAAATGTAAGAAGGTTGTGTACCTAGGGTATCGTTGATTTCTTCCGAACCTGCATCCAGTAAGAAAGAAATGCAAGCATTTCAAACGTCTGGCAAAACCCCAGAGGAAACCTGTCCTCCATACCGGTGAGGAGGTATTTGGTATGGTTAAGGACCTAGAAGTAATCTTTGGAAAAGGTCCTGGCAATCTATCTGTTCCGAATGACGATGCCGGACACGCGCCCATGTGGAAGAAGCAATCTATATTTTGGGACCTACCCTATTGGAAAGTCTTAGAGGTCCGCTCTTCAATCGACGTGATCCACGTGACGAAGAATGTTTGCGTGAACCTGCTAGGCTTCCTAGGAGTGTATGGAAAGACAAAAGATACACCGGAAGCACGGCAGGACCAGCAACTCTGAAAGACCCTGAAGAGCCTATGTATCCTGAGAATGAGAAGGGTAAACGATGCCACTTAACTCCTGCCAGCTACGCTCTTACCAAAACAGAGAAGGAAATCTTTTTTGAATGCCTGAGCAGTATCAAGGTCCCGTCTGGCTTCTCGTCGAATATAAAGGGAATAATAAATATGGCAGAGAAAAAATTTCAAAACCTGAAGTCTCATGACTGCCACGTGATTATGACACAATTGCTTCCGATTGCATTGAGGGGGCTTCTACCTGAAAATGTTCGAGTACCCATTGTGAAGCTATGTGCATTCCTCAATGCAATATCTTAGAAGGTAATCGATCCAGAAAGCCTACCAGGGTTACAGACAGATGTGGCCCAATGTCTTGTTAGCTTTGAGTTGGTGTTCCCACCATCCTTCTTCAATATTATGACGCATCTCCTGGTTCACCTAGTAGAAGAGATTGCCATTCTCGGTCATGTATTTCTACACAATATGTTCCCCTTTGAGAGGTACATGGGAGTCTTAAAGAAATATGTTCATAACCATGCTAGGCCAGAAGGAAGCATCTCCAAGGGCTATGTAACAGAGGAGGTCATTGAGTTCTGTGTTGATTTTATTCCTGACCTTAAGGCGATTGGTGTTCCAGAATCACGACATGAGGGGAGACTGCGTGGAAAAGGCACCCTAGGATGTAAAGCAATGATATGTAGGGACGGGCATTCTCTCAATCAAGCACACTACATGGTTTTACAAAGATCTATCTTTGTTGCCTGGTATATCAATGAACACAAGAATTTAATACGCCTTAAACACCCGGGGCAGTCTGATGAATGGATTATAAGTGAACACATGGCGAGTTTTGGCGGCTGGCTACAAAGACTTCTCACGAATAACACCACTGTTGGGGATCAGCTGTACTTGTTGGCCAGGACACCATCTTCGACTGTATGTACTTTCCAAGGGTATGAGATAAATGGGAATACATTTTACACGATAGGCCAAGATAAAAAGAGCACCAACCAAAATAGTGGTGTCCGCTTCGATGCAGTAGAAGACAATGGGCAAAAGACCACGTATTATGGGTTCATAGAGGAGATATGGGAACTTGACTATGGACCTAATTTTAAGGTCCCCTTGTTTCGATGTAAATGGGTCAAGCAAACAGGAGGAGGGGTTGAGGTAGACAAGAAGTACGGAATGACAACAGTGGATCTCAACAATCTTATGAAGGTAGACAAGAACTTAGACGAACCATTCGTCTTAGCCAATGATGTGGCTCAGGTTTTCTATGTGAAGGACATGTCTACCAAACCAAAAAAAAAAGAAAAAATAAGTAAACAGATACATCACACGATGAGCCAAAGTGTCACATAGTTCTTTCAGGGGAAACATCGTGGGAGTGGAGGACAAGACAAACATGTCAGAAGATTATAATAAGTTTGATGAAATTCCGCCCTTCAGAGTGAAGACTGACCCAACCATCCTGTTAAACGGTGCTGATACTCCATGGTTACGGCCGACGCGATCATAAGATTGACTATATGTATTAATTAAGCCATTTTTGGCACACATATGTATCTCAACATGGAAATTAATGTCATATTTCTTCTGTTAACAGTATATGTATTAAATGAGCCATTTTTCTTCCTGCCATTTCTTCCCGCCATTTTTCTTCCCGCCATTTTTTCCCGCCATTTTTCTTCCCGCCAGTTCTTCCCTCCAGCCATTTCTAACTATATATATATGTAGGGTTGGCCTCCATTGGCATTGCACATCTCTAGACTCATATCTGCAACCTCATCACTCTTTCCCATGGCTTCCACCGTAGCACTAACGGCATTTTTCTTTTTATCGCACCAAAAAGGTATTTTCCATTTTCCGAGCATAAAAAATAGACGGTTTTGTGAAGCAACCACCAAGTGGCTAATTCAAAAAACCACCACCACATTTTATAAAAATACTAGACCACCTTATATGGACAATGTACCAACAGGGGGACCTGAAACCTTTCCGTCCACCTCTGGTGAAAAAGACAAATTTCTGCCGAATCGGTAGGAAGTGGGTCAGATATGAACTACAGGTACATGATACGATGCTCATGATTTTTTACAAAAATCATTTTTAGGTTCACAATATGCTATTTTATCAAAAATCCAATGCAAGTTGAGCGAGTCTTGGCCCCGAGCTAAGAATCTTCATGCCCGTTGTTCGACAAAGTTTGACGATAGTTTAAAACAGGGATAAAAAATTAAAAAAAGATCGAAACAGTGCGAAACCTTCGCGTGGTGTTATATTATGTGACATAGTTAGAAGGAAAAATATCAAACTTGGTATATTGATTATGTCTCAAAAAAACCTTCACAAAATGACCTATCTCATTCGAGGTTTCTTGGCTTTCGGGTCAAATGACCAATGTTATGGCTAGAATCAAGGCATAGTTTGTGATAATGTGTCCATATTGTGCATACATGTGCATCATGGCATGGAAAACAATGTTGCAAGAGGAAGTTTTCCTTTTATCGCACCAAAAAGGCATTTTCCATTTTCCGAGCATAAAAAACGAACGGTTTTGTGAAGCAACCACCAAATGGCTAATTGAAAAAACCACCACCACATTTTACAAAAATACTAGACCACCTTATATGGACAATGTACCAACAGGGGGATCTGAAACCTTTCCGTCCACCTCTGGTGAAAAAGACAAATTCCTGCCGAATCAGTAGAAAGTGGGTCAGATATGAACTACATGTACATGATACGATGCTCATGATTTTTTATAAAAATCATTTTTTGGTTCACAATATGCTATTTTATCAAAAATCCAATGCAAGTTGAGTGAGGCTTGGCCCCGAGCTAAGAATCTTCATGCCCGTTGTTCGACAAAGTTTGACGATAGTTTAAAACGGGGATAAAAAAATTAAAAAAAGATCGAAACAGTATGAAACCTTCGCGTGGTGTTATATTATGTGACATAGTTAGAAGGAAAAATATCAAACTTGGTATATTGATTATGTCTCAAAAAAACCTTCACAAAATGACCTATCTCATTCGAGGTTTCTTGGCTTTCGGGTCAAATGACCAATGTTATGGCTAGAATCAAGGCATAGTTTGTGATAATGTGGCCATATTGTGCATACATGTGCATCATGGCATGGAAAATATTGTTGCAAGAGGAAGTTTTCCTTTTTATCGCACCAAAAAGGCATTTTCCATTTTCCGAGCATAAAAAACGGACGGTTTTGTGAAGCAACCACCAAATGGCTAATTGAAAAAACCACCACATTTTACAAAAATACTAGACCACCTTATATGGACAATGTACCAACAGGGGGATCTGAAACCTTTCCGTCCACCTCTGGTGAAAAAGACAAATTCCTGCCGAATCAGTAGAAAGTGGGTCAGATATGAACTACATGTACATGATACGATGCTCATGATTTTTTATAAAAATCATTTTTTGGTTCACAATATGCTATTTTATCAAAAATCCAATGCAAGTTGAGTGAGGCTTGGCCCCGAGCTAAGAATCTTCATGCCCGTTGTTCGACAAAGTTTGACGATAGTTTAAAACGGGGATAAAAAAATTAAAAAAAGATCGAAACAGTATGAAACCTTCGCGTGGTGTTATATTATGTGACATAGTTAGCAGGAAAAATATCAAACTTGGTATATTGATTATGTCTCAAAAAACCTTCACAAAATGACCTATCTCATTCGAGGTTTCTTGGCTTTCGGGTCAAATGACCAATGTTATGGCTAGAATCAAGACATAGTTTGTGATAATGTGGCAATATTGTGCATACATGTGCATCATGGCATGGCAAACAATGTTTCAAGAGGATGTTTTCCTTTTTATCGCACCAAAAAGGCATTTTCTATTTTCCGAGCATAAAAAACGGACTGTTTTGTGAAGCAACCACCAAATGGCTAATTCAAAAAACCACCACCACATTTTACAAAAAATACTAGACCACCTTATGTGGACAATGTACCAACAGGGGGATCTGAAACCTTTCCGTCCACCTTTGGTGAAAAAGACAAATTCCTGCCGAATCGGCTGGAAGTGGGTCAGATATGAACTACAGGTCATGATACAATGCTCATGATTTTTTACAAAAATCATTTTTAGGTTCACAATATGCTATTTTATCAAAAATCCAATGCAAGTTGAGCGGAGGCTTGGCCCCGAGCTAAGAATCTTCATGCCCGTTGTTCGACAAAGTTTGACGATAGTTTAAAACGGGGATAAAAAATTAAAAAAAGATCGGGTTAGATTCCTTTTTAGATGCTTAATATTTCTTATGTTAAAAGTTTTAGGGTTTGTCTATTTTATTTTTGTTTGAATTGAATAATCAAAATTTATATGTAAGTGTTTTAATCATTTTGAAAATTTTCATCTAAATTAAATATAAAATGTTTTTACATGAATGGATATTTTTTTTTCTGAAAATTATGATATATTATTCATATTTTTATGAGTTGAAATGAAAAAGATATGAATTTTCTAAATTCATATCCTGTTTTTTGAATTAAAAATGCCCCACCCCTTTAATGCATGAAATAAATGCCCCCCCTTTAACACCGGTTCCAGCCACGAACCGGTGTTAAAGGGGGGCGCATTTATTTCGTTTCACGCCCGCACCCCCTCTTTAACACCGGTTCGTGGCACGAACCGGTGTTAAAGGGGGGGTGCGGGCGCGAAACGAATTCCCCCCCCCCCCTTTAACACCGGTCCGTGCCACGAACCGGTGTTAAAGGGGGAGCATTATAACGCGTGCCTTCCTCTCTTCCTTCTTCCCCCAGCCAGATCGAAAAGCGCGCGCGTAGAGGAGAGCCGCGCCGTCGCCGTCTAGCCCTCGTCATCGCCGCCCTCGCCGTCGCCATCCCGCGGGAGCGCCGTCGCCCCCCTTACCACGCGCGAGCCGTCGCCGTACGTCCGTCGTCGTGTCCACGTACGCCCTCGCCGTCACGCCCTCTCCGTCCAGCCGTACGTCGCCGTCGCCCTCGCCCTCGCTATCGCCCTCACCGTACGTATCTCGTCCACGCCCTATCCGCCCCCTCCCCCTCGAACTCGCGCCGAGCAGGGTGTTGGTGCATGCACCGGCGGCGCGCACCCTTCCCCGGTTCCTCACCGGCGCCCTTGCATGCCACCCCCACCGCCCACAGTGTCCAAGGGTCGTGACTCCGCCTCCTGAGACGCCGTCCAAGCCTGTGACGCCACCACCGGCAACCCCGGCCCGTCCAAGCCCGTGACGCCGCCTCTCCACAGGCGAGACCGTCCAAGCACGCGCGTAGTTGTAGTACTTCTTCTCGAAGGTCCTCGAGGCCACGGCGTCCGACGCATTCCAGGCTATGCCGGCGGAGCCCCAGAAGATGTACTCCTCGTATGGCCCGCCGGAGTGCTGGAGCTTGCAGTCGGCTTTACGCACGTGTCGTGGGGGCTCACGAAGTCCGACGGAGCGTTCTGCGCCGCGCACGGCGTGCCGACGGCTGCAGCCATGGCGAACGCGAGAGGGGCGGACGGCAGAGAGGTGCTCCGTCGCGGGGTCGTATGTTTCCAAACCGAAGGGGTACCGGCGAATCGCAAATAAAATACCACTGGGCCAAAATTTGCAAATAAAATACCATTGAATTCAGTAGAACAAGTGGCATATGTGTATGTATATTTGTATGTGTATGTATATATGTATATTGTATTGTATGTGTATTGTATATGCATGTGTATATTTTGTGCCACGTTGACGACCACCGCCACCATTATGCCTCGACCCTGACCTCCTCTGTCCTCGCTGAGCCCACGTCGTGCTGGTTCGAACGCACACCCCCACGCATCCCGGCCCCGCTCTCGCCCTAGCGCCGCCACCTCTCATTGTCAATATAGCATTATAATAACCAGGCTATGTTAATCAACTCTCATGACAAGTTAATTAGAAGAAGTAAATGTACCCTCTTATATGAATCCGGGGTTTCTACGAATTAGGGTTTGGAATGACCAAGCATGTATTAGGGTTACATTTCAATACTTTTAACCTGTCGTATCATCATCTTTGCTTGAGCATTTCAATAGATGTATTACTGATATTTGTGTGATCATATTTTGTTTTAGAAACTATGGATCCACTCAGTAGAAACCTTGAAGATGAAGAAATAATGGAGAACATGATCCACGAGGACACCTCACAATATCTGAACTTGGAGGGACATGATGACAGCTCAAGTAGTCATGGAGAAGATGACAACTCCGGTAAACGCACTTTAGTGATTACAAAGTCTGTCGAGGTATATGCATGGATTAAGCCTCTGCTGACTTGCACCGATTGATTTGTATATATGTAAATGTATTAATTAACGCTTCTTTCTTCTTTTAGCCTCCTGGATCGACCAACCAGCAACAATCTTCTTCTACGAAAAAGAGCAAGCAAGGCGCGAGCCATCGGTTGAAATATCGTGCAAAGTTCACGATCAAAGCAGTCCGTATTGATGGCAGCTGATGGAGCCCAAGAAGGCCGCAGACAAATTTGTACGTCAGGCTGGAGTTCTTGTTAGGGACCAAATCCCAATCATAATTGAAAATTGGAATAAGCCAAAGAAGGGCGACGGTACCTTTGTCGATGAAAGATCCAAAGAAACGCTTTGGAATTCGTTGTTGGTAAATTTCACCCTTCCGCCAGAGGAGGATGAAAACAAACCAGTTATAAAGGAAAAGGTCAAACAGTGGACTCTAAAGAAGATGGCTGACGCTTTCCACAACTAGAAGACAAAATTGAACAAATTTGTCAAAGCTCGCGAGGCTCCAGATTTCGAAGACGCATATTATGCGAAGATAAGACCTCATTGGCCCGAATTTGTGGCATACAAGGAAGGTGCTATAGCTACAAAGAGGTCAGAAACCAATACGCTAAATGCCCAGAAGAAGGAATATCACCAGAGGACGGGGTCAGGTGGCTACATATCTCAGAGGCCTAAGTGGGAGGAAGCTGAGAAGGCCCTGCGCGCTAGAGAGATCACACCCCGAACACATGGGTGGGACCTACGTGCAAAGACTTGGTTCTACGGAATCGGGGCAAGGTTGGACCCAGAAACACGATTGTGTATCTTCCCAACCCTCCTTGCCAAACCCGTCACTGAACTCATCACGGCATACGAGGAAACAGCCGCCAGGACCTTCCATCCCGACAGAGAGAATGACCAGCTCACACGCGCCATCGGTAAAAAATAACACCCTAGACATGCACGAGGCACAAGGGATATGAAGTGGAAGGATGGGTTTGCCGAGTGGGGCGACTCTTACAGATGGCGCGGCAGAAAAGAAAAAGAGCGTACAGAGCGGATGACATAGATAGAACATGCACTTGTGGCGCTGCTGGTGCAAGTGAATGCACAAAAGAGCCAGCAAGCTACCGGCCCATCTCAGCGGCACGAAGAGCCTGCACTGGAAGCTGCCGGCGGCCCAGACTCTGCACGGAAAAGCAACGTGGCTTCCACGGAGAACGTGCAGCCCACACTTGAAATGGCGGGTCCTCGATACCCCGTGGATGAGATCACGGAGAGCGAACACGGAGCTGCATGTGAGATTAATGGGCTTATCCATTAAGGTGGTTGTCGGCTATGCCTTACCTCCTGTAGCTGGTGGAACTTACCACTGCCGACCGATTCCAGATGGCTATGCTATTATCGGGGTGGATGAGGTTGTGAAGGAATATGAGAAAGCACAGCTTGACCATGCTACAGGTGAAGGGGAAACTCAACTCAAATTTGCAGTGAAAACAACCATTCTTTGGAAGAAGGAACACATCGTCTCCTGCGCGGCAGCCATCTCCGGCGCGCCAGCCATCTCCGGCGCGCCAGCCATCTCCTGCCCGTCAGCCATCTCCTGCGCTTCAGCCATCTCCTCAGTGTAAGCGGAAGAGCACTGCCACAAAGAGCATCACTAGCACTGCCACGAAGAAATCCGCAGGAAATCGTACGCCAAAGAGTTCAAGAAACTACGTCCCGCAGCCTTCCACCAAGCCATTGCTGGTTTTACCGTGGAATCACAGCGACGAGGAGACCAATAGGATCTCGGAAGAAGAGGTCAAGAAATTATTTGCACCTAGACGGGCCGAGCCAAAGGAGAAAATAGATCCGGCGGTGGTGGAGAAGTTTTACAATAATCTTTTGAAACCTGAAACCCCACTTGTGCCGGACTACGAGCGCCAGATTTTGAAGGGGGGTGCAAGGCGTCGTAGGGAGACTGAAAGTAGCAGTCGTGCGGCACCCCAGAAAACAGTTCCCATGCTCGGAGAGCAGGAAAACCAATCATGCACCCCGCTCCATGTGTTCGACACACATGACGCTCCTCCCGTAAATGATTACGAGGCAGAGCTACAAAGAAAGGCCAATGAGATGGGGATGACTTACATTGCATACTTGAACATCATGGGAGACAATTTGCCTAAAGGCGATGCCAACCCCATACAGCCATGAAAGTATGGGAAGAATCTCGTCAAGAAAGAGGAGCTCAAGAATCTACCAACAAAGATGCGAAGATTGCACAAGTGGTACCTTGATTTCTGCAAGACGAGAAAGGAAGAATGGATCACGGCGCATATAAGAGATCAGATTTTCTTGTGCGGAGACGACGCGGTCACCTTCAACATTCAAGACTTGCATTTTCTATTCAATCAGAAGGAACTCGACAAAGCTGCCATTAGCCTTTATTGTGTGTAAGTACTATTTCTTTAATTTCTATCTCATCTCATTCAATTTATTAATTACATGTATATATATGCTCACCATATATTTATATATATACTATTATGCAGGAAAAAGGTTATGGAATACATGAAAGGAGGCCCTTTTGACATTGGGTTCGTTGACCCAAATAGAGTTCATGAACAAGTGGTAAGAGACAAACCCGGGCAAACAGAAGATTTCTTGCTAAGGTCTTTACTGAGACAACAAACCAAAAGGGAAATACTATTGCCTTACAACTTCTTGTGAGTACTGTTACCCTCTCTTGTACATATTCTGTTTCGGCTTACTCGATGTTAAGTTTAACTGATGATGAGTTATGCGTGCGTAGGTTTCACTTTATTCTGCTAGTCATTCAACCTGACTCGGGAAAAGTCCTTGTCATGGACTCGTTACGAAAATAAAAAAGAGCTATGGGAAGACTTTAGAGAGATGCTCCAGAGGTAATTTTAATCATATTATCGCACTAGATCGGCAACTTTCGTGACAACAAGTAATTAATTACTCCTTTATCCATTTTTTTTGCCGGACAGGGTTTGGAAAAGGTTCACGGGCAGGGTCGTGGGTGAATGGTCAGAAGAACTAAAATTTGTAGACCAAAATGTAAGTAATACTAGCTAGCTAGGTCTGCGTATCTCTTTGATTCTGCTTCCAATTCCATTATATCATGCTTTATTGATTATTATTTTGATTGAACTCTCTATTCTCATAAAGTGCGTGCATCAGGACCCGGCAATAACTTATGTGGGTACTATGTTTGCGAGTTCATTAGCAACACGATATGTGCGACGGGCCAAGCCGCACTAGAATAACTTAGAGTAAGTAAACAAAGTACACAACATTATTTTATTACCATCAATTGTGTTGAGTTTTATTCTTATATATATATTGACCCCATTCTTCATATATATTCAGATCGAACGGATGCGGGACCAACTCCTACCATTTGACCGCATACGAGCCATTCAAGAGGAATTGGCGGGGTTCATACTTGATGAGGTCGTCACACCTGGCGGAGAACTCTTTAGATATCCACCAAAATGAACGTTGTATATATGCTTGAACGTGTTTGTCTTATACTTGATGCTTCAACGTTTACGGAGAATACCACACAATGATGATGTTTGTGTATAATAATAGTTGCTTAATTATTCATGTACTCGTATGTACCGATGATGATGTATGTGTATACCACCCCCGATCGATTCCCCCTCCCCCCTCCCCGTCCCCGCCGCGCCGCGGAAATACGCCCAGAATGGGGCAGGGGCAGAACTCTGCCGCGGCAGAGATTTAGGCCGTTTTCCTGCCGCGGCAGAACTCTACCACGGTTGAGCGTTGCGGCAGCCCCACGTGCGCCACCCTTTAACACTGGTTCGTATAAGAACCGGTGTTAAAGGGGGACCTCTAACACCGAAACCTCAACAGCGGTTCTACAACCGCTGTTAGAGGGCCTTATGAACCGGTGTTAAAGGCCCCAGTCTGCACTAGTGATGCGTATTACTAGCGTAAGAGATTAAATAATTTCATTAGCACACTGTCTCCCATGGCGATCCCTAGGCGCCGCCAGAGGGCCCCTAGATCCCGCCACCGTCGACCTCCCTCCTACATATCCCATCCCTCAGCCATTGCCGCTGGCATTGGCCGCGGTGGCGACGGACCCCTAGTACCTAAGGTGCTAGGGGTGGAGGATGCGGCGGTCTTCTTCGAAGGGGCGGCGCCGACGGAGCAGGTTGGGGGCAGGGGTCGAGGTGGCGACGGATCTCCTGCATCCATGTTGCAGGCGGTGGCATCACGCCGTGGGCCTAGGGCGTATGCCTAGGCCCGTCGTCTTGTTCAGCGGCGTGGATCGAGGGCTTGGGTGGAGGAGGTGTCGTGGTGGCAGCATTGGAGGCGACCTTGCGAGGACATCCTCGGCGGCGCTGACGTGCGGCCGCCATGGCGGGCGGCGGTTGCATCGGGTCTGGCACAGATCCGATTTGGACCTCTGGCTGCGGAGGTAGCTGCATGCTGGGTTCTGACGAGCCGCTTCAGTGGCATGCTGGACTGTCTTCTCCTCTACCTCCGGTTGGTGGCGAGGGGGTTGCTGGCTCGGTTTGAATAAAGGGTGTGGTCCAAGGGTTCATCTCACGCCAAGGCGAATACCTCCTTGATGTTTGTCTCCATTGATCTAGTTGTAGTGGCGTGTTTCGGAAGGCTCCCCCGGCGAACTCCACAGTGCGCATATGCCGAAAGATTGCTGGATCGGGTGGGATTCGGTCGTATGCACCCATGTTTTTACTCTGGACGTTTGGGTTTAGAGGGGCGCTTCGAAGCTCTGTTAGATGTTAATATCATGGGGCATGTTCTCGTCCCAGGGTGCCGACGAATAATCTCATGAAGACCGAGATCCGAGGACTGACAATGGTGGTTCGAGTCCGGGTGGTGATGAGGAATTGGCTTGGTGACTCGTGCCTTAGAGAAGTGGTATGCAAGCGGGAGCGATAGTACAGGTGAAGTTCATGGTCCTATCTTTCAGTATGAAAACCCAGGGTCTGGCCTTAATTGGTTGTGGCGGGCAATCGCCTTGTTAAGGGTATTGTTTTGAGAGCATAGACTTTCTTCAGGGTGAAAACCTAGATCTTTGATCGGGCGATGACGGTTTTTGTGCACTGTTCCCTTTTTGAGGTGTTGTTTTTGGAGAAAATAGACTTCTGGTGTTGTCTTGGTGGTGGTAGTAGTGTTGTTTCAATGAATGAGAAACTGTAGCGAGATTTTTTTTTTAGTTCTTTTTTTTTGTCTATGTATATCCGTATGTTTGCTAGGTTAATGCGTTCTTGCGGATGCCGAGTGTAATTGGTATCCTCTATATTAATACATGCTCTTTCCTAAGTAACAGTTATGCGAACAGTTCTATCGCAGATTCCAACGATGCCTACTCGATGCAGACGCTGCCGCGGTAGATTCGATGGCTGAAACTTGGCGGTATAGAGATGTGCTGAAATCTTTGCAACGACCGGGTAACAATGCTAGCGGTGGCAAAGAAATGAGCTGAAATCTCTGCCGTGGCAGCTAAACCCATGTAGCCAAGCATGTGCATCACGAATTGTAGGAGCGGAATTAGCCAGCGGCGATGGGAGACTGTCTTCGTCATTGTCCATCCGACCGCCCCATGATTTGCAGGAACAAAATGCCTAAGCTTGCCATCCGATAGTAATGTCTCTCAATTTGCTAGGGCCACCTTGCTATTAATAACTTCAACAATATATCGATTGAAATTTGTTGGTTGGCCAATTTTGTCAAGAAGGCGGAGTCCTACCTACCGGATTAATTTGTTTTGGCCAAAGAATATCGCCGCGTAGATGTTCACTATGTTTGTTTCTGAAAAGGGGAAAAATGTATACACATATACCCATCAAATACCTTTTGGAACAATCTATATGACGGAGTGTCTATGAAACTATTCCAAGGTCATATGTGCTCAAAGTCATAATGAATTAAAGCACGGCAGATCAAACAGATAGTGGAGAAGACAGTATGTAATTACTTTATGAAGCGTGCCAAAATAGCGATGCCTCAACCAAACTGGGAAGAGACAACATAGTTGATGGCAAGTGGATGAATTAGGGTGTTTCAGTAGTTGGACAAGTAGAAAATTGTCCCTTCAATGATCAGCTTGTTTGTTGCTAGTAGAAAACAATAAACCATTACATTTAGCAAGGTAAGAGCTATGACCAGACTGGAACATAACATGATCCACACTCGGTCTGCACAAAAGCAACAGCTAACATGTCATCTAGCTCGAGATTTGTTCCACACACGGAAACCGACGAGATTCAACAGCTAATTTCTTGAGACCTCGGCCAAGTCGTCTCTCGGAGGCTGGTCTGGATTGTCCGTTCCAATTTAACAATACCCAAATGAGCTGTTTGATGGCTCATCCCATGATCTTTTATGTGTATTATTATATAAAGTACCAATAATTCACGCTTCTTGTGCATGTGGCCCGATGGGTATTAATTGGATGATCAATGGTTTATTAATTTCATGGCTTTTACGAAATGCAAAATTTACATTTTATAAGTTCAAGCATCATTCTACAATAGAGAAAGCTAATCAAGTACTGAGTAACATAAGCTAGAAACATACGTATGCTATTACTCTATATTACCTTTATTTTAGGAGTATATCATATGTATGATAGTCCCTTCGGTGTGGTTTATAGGTCTTACGCGCATCTCTATCTTTAATTTTACGACCTGCGAATCTAGACAAATTCAGGACTTACTTTCTGTGTCCACAAATAAGTGAATTTCTAGCCTTATCCTAAGTCAAACTTAGTAAAATTTGACTAATCTAATACTAGGAAACATAGCAATATTTATGACACTAAATTAGAACTGCTAGATCTGGATTCAAATTTAGTTTCATACTATGACAATTTCATGTAATATATGTTGCTATATTTATCTATAAAGTTAGTCAAAATTACTAAAGTTTGACTTAGGGAGTAGAAGTACAATTATTTGCGGATGGAGGGACTAATTCTATACGAAGCAGAACAATTATATAACATAAATTGCATGACACGAAGATGTTAACAGTATCTAAGAAACAGACAGCAGGAAGCTACACAAGAAACAGGCAGGCAGGAATCTAGCTAGACAAGAAACAGAAATCAAGCGCAAGCCAGCTGCGAGAGTGGGAGAGAGTATTGAGCCATGGCGGACCTTGTGGTTGGCATGGCCAAGTCGGTGGTGGACGGGGCGCTTAGCAAAGCCCAGGCGGCGATCGAGGAGGAGGGGAAGCTGCGGCAGAGCGCGGCACGCAACCTGGTGTTCATCACCGGCGAGTTCCAAATGATCCAATCCTTCCTCAAGGTGGCCGACAGTGACCGCCTGGAGAACCCGGTGGGGAGGACATGGGTGAGGCAGATCCGCGAGCTCGCCTACGACGTGGAGGACTGCATCGAGTTCGTCGTCCACCTCGACCAGAACAACCGCTGGTGGCTCCGGTTGCTCAAGCCCGCGGCGTCTTGTCTCGGGATGGCGCCGCTGCCGCTGGACGTGGCGGTGGACGAGCTGGACCGGCTCAAGGCCAGGGTGGACGACGTGAGCAGCAGGAACACGCGCTACAGCCTCATCAGCGACTCCGGTGCCAAACCTGCTGCCACCTCGCCGGAGAAGCCGCATTCTCACGACACCGTGGATGCGACAGCATTCAACAGGCTGTTTGAGGCGGCATTCAAGACAACCCACAAGGGGCGGCAGTGGGATCTCACCCAGCTCCTCCCCAAGAAAGGCCAAGACCTCGGAGTGATCTCCATCTGGGGCACCTCCACGGCCGCCGCCGCCGCCGGAGTTGGTGGTGGCGGTGACCTTGGTATGGCGTCCATCGCCTGGAACACCTACACCGACAGAGACACCAGCTGCAAGAACTTCGCGTGCCGCGCCTGGGTGAAGGTGATGCGTCCTTTCCATCCCGAGGAGTTCATCCGATCTTTGGCGGCACAGTTCTACTCAAGTTTATCTTGCAAAGAGGAAGAACGAGCAATTCCGGTGGGTGTGCAAGTGCTAATGAAGATGGAGGCTGCACGGGGAGGAGACCTCGAGGTTTTTGGGCGGCTTCTCATGGAGAACAGGTTCCTGGTTGTGCTGGAGGACATGCACACCATGGCAGAGTGGGAGTCCATCAGGGGCTTCTTCCCAAACATGAAGAATGGCAGCTGCGTCATCTTGTCCACACACCACTTCGAGGTGGCCAGCTTGTCCGTGGGACATCCCTACCAAGTGTTGCATCTCAACCAGCTAACCGATGACCACTCTGTTTATGCCTTCTCTACAAAGGTACGTACCAACATCTAGCTAGCTATACCGTACATCATCAGTAGGTTTTATAAAATGCTTACAATACATGATTCTAATCAAATCCATTCAATAATGTAGATGTTGATGTTTGTTGTCAAGTAATAGCAACAACAACAGAAGTAAACCATAAGTAGTGGAAATTAGCTTACGCTACGTGTATCTACAAAATTCCATCAAATTTCAATCGGTTGCGTTAATTAATCACCTCAGTGCGCTAATGCGATCATCTTGTATTAGTTTTGCATGTAAAGGAATGCAAGTATGGCATTCAAAATTTTGAGCATTATGAGGATCATATGCTTTAATTTATTACATAGGTTACAAACTAACCTCGGTACTTATTGGCAGGGAACTCAACATGATACAAATAATTTACCCAGCAGCAGCAATGTGGTAATAATCGCCACCAACAAAAAGGAAGCAGCCAAAAAGTGGATGAAGGATCATCCCCTTGTTGGACGTGAGTCGGAAATGAAAGATCTTGACTCGTCTTTAGTTACTGCACGATCCAAAAGATACCAAGTTATGTCTGTGTGGGGTATAGCTGGCGTTGGAAAATCTGCTCTCGTAAAAAACATGTTCTGTGATAGAATTATTAAGGACATACTATTCATGAAATACGGGTGGGTGGATGTAGCACATCCTTTCAATTTATGGGATTTCTCTCGAGTCTTGCTTTCGAGTTTCAGTTCTGCATATCTTCAAACCAGTGTGACCGCAAACTTGTGCACCATGGGCAGCAAGAATCCTATTGTAGAGTGCCGTGAGATATTGAGACAATATAAATGCCTGGTTGTTATTGATGGACTGCAGTCGAAGAAAGAATGGGATCTCATACAAGCTGACTTGGTATCTAAATCAAATCATCATAACATTATCATCGTTGTTACAACTGATGAAGACATTGCCAACCATTGCCACGGAGATAAGGGAAAGAGGGTGTTTAATGTGAAAGGTCTTAAGCCGACACAGCATTTGAACTATTCCGCAAGGTGTGTGCTGCATTAGAAACCTTTGTTCTATTTCACTTCCTTCTTTTGAGCTCCACGCATGCATGTTTATAGTAAAAAAAATACATTTTCGTGCAAATCATTTCAACACCTCATACATCAATGTTTTGTTCTATTCCTTGATCTTCGTCATGTATGTCATTAGGCAGTGCTATTATTAAGTACATGTCCTTTTTTATTATTCTAGAGACTTACTTGTGTCACAGTATTTGTGCTTATATTTATTCTAGATATTTACATGTATCACAATATTTCAGAGAGATCGATATGTTACTTCTTTTTTGTATAGTTCCTTGTGTGCTCGTTTTGTGCAAACTATCTGGTTTCTTCAGATTCATAGAAATTAACTTGACTTCTCCTGCATGATCTTTTTCCATTCTTCTTCATTGCCTAATTTATTATGACTGTGCAATTTAGCGGTCGATATTTTTTCCCTTTGCATGTTGACTACCAATGTCAATTCTCTATTTTGCAATGAATATAAGTTGGAAACTACTTTGTTAGATTTTTCCGAAATGGAATAAAGGTAACATTCATAGTATGTTTTTGTATGTTGATAGATTATTATGGACACAATATCTAGTTAAAATGCTAAATATCACAAATTTTCCCGACATACTACATGGTAAGGATGGCAGTGGGTATCCTAAAGGGTACCATCTACACTCTTTAGTACAAAAAATGAACTAAGTTTTGACAAATCATCATTTTTTTAGTAAAACTAGTTCATTTGTTTGAACTAGACTAAAATTGAGAGTACCCTAAAGGTTCCAAACTGCCATCTCTACTACATGGATGCACACTCCTTGTTACCCAGAGTGTCTCTCCACAGTTTCATGTAGATAAGTTATCGAGTATTCTTTTCTCGTTTGGTTAAGTAGGATGTGTGTACTAGCTAGACAATAATACTATTGTCCTTGCCTTTGTTACGTCATGCCATCATAGAATTCAAAACATATACAAGATGCATGATATCAAATTACCATTCTCGTTTGGTTGATAGGAATCATACTGATAAGTGAGTATAAAACTGTCTCGATAATAGGTATCCAACAAGGGTAATGAAGTAGCGGAGCAACGGGAACTCACTTCAATTTGCGGTGGACTTCCAAGAGTAATAGTTGAGATAGCTGGGTCTTATGCGAAAAGCACAAATGTGTTGAAACATGCACGTTCTACCAATAATAAGTTAATGGTTGAGCTCGAGAACAATGGAGAGTTCCGAAGTCTAAAGGGTCTATTTGGTTGGATGAATTTGTACTTCCGCAACTGCCATGATTCTCTCAAGCCATGTATCTTATATTTGCCGATTTTTCCTCGGAACTACCTCATTCGGCGGAGGCGGCTAGTAAGGCGGTGGATTGCTGAGGGCTACTCTAGGGATAGCCATGATGAATCAGCGGAGGTGAATGGGGAGAAGCAATTCCATGATCTCCTTGACCTCAGTATAATCCAGCAGCCATTCGCGTTGGGCTTGGGTGACACAAGGATGATCTCTTGCCAGGTCAATGGATTTTTCCGTGAGTACATTGTCTCGCGCCAAATGGAAGAAAACCTCATGTTTGAACTCAGCGGAAGTAGTGCTCTAACTACGCAGCGCACAGGGCGTCACCTTCTCATTTCAGAAGGTTGGGTCAGAGATAGAACCGTGTTCGGGAGCATTGACTTCTCTCGGCTCCGTTCACTGACAGTGTTTGGTAAGTGGAAATCATTCTTGTTTTCTGAAAGCATGAAGCTGCTTCGGGTGCTAGATCTAGAGGGTGCATCAGAAGTAGAGTATAGTGATCTTAAGAAGATGGTGAAGTTGATGCGTCGCCTAAAGTTCCTCTCGCTGCGAGGATGCCATGAGATCTGCCATCTGCCGAGTTCAATTGGTGGTCTGAGGCAGATCCAGACTCTAGATGTGAGACACACCTCCATTGTCACCTTGCCACTGAGCATCGCCAAGTTAGAGCAGCTGCAGTACATCCGTGCAGGCACCAACAAGGCCCCAGCAAAGAGAGCACAGACTAGTGCGAATCATCATCTAGTGTACAAAGTCTCCAATTATTGTGGTGGTCGTCAACTGGTTGGTGTTGAGGTTCCTCCAGGGATCGGGAAATTGACGGCATTGCACACGCTTGGTGTTGTGAATGTCAGTGCTTCAGGGACGGAGGCTTTCCTAGAAGAGCTCAAGGAGCTCACCCACTTGCGCAAGCTCGGAGTGTCTGGGATCAGCAAGAAAAACAGCAACAAGTTTATCCTTGCAACTTCAGATCTTGTCCATTTGGAATCACTATCGGTGCGGCTTGAGAACAATAGTGGAAGCTGTTTGGATGATAGCATACCGCTGCCTCTCTTGAACCTGCGGAGCCTAAAACTATATGGGCTTGGAAACCGGCTGCCAAACTGGAACCTGCAGCTCGCCATGCTCGCAAAGATGGATTTGGAAATAGCCAAGTTGACAGAAGAAGACTATGCATTCCCGCCTTTGGAAGGTGTCCGTATCACACCAGATGGGAAAAAGGAATCAACCAAAGGTGTCATCAAGATCCTCAGCGAGCTACCGAGACTATGTATTCTGCGTCTTCGGGTCCATCATCTTCAAGATAATGTTCTGGATGTTTCTGTCATCACGAACGACCTCGAGGAAGACTCCTTCGAGAAGGTGAAGATGTTCGAGATCGCTTGCAGCTCCAGCTCAAAAGTTACATTTGGAGCGAAAACAATGAAACATCTTGAGCAGCTCAAGGTCGACTGCTGCAGTGGGTCATTCTTGTTCGGGCTGAAGCATCTAGACGAGCTCAAGGAAGTCTTGCTCAAAGGTTCTAGTTACAGCGACCAAGCATTGAAGACCTATCTGACCAGAAAACTTCAGAACCACCCAAAGTCAAAGAAACCTGCTCTGAAGCTGGAGGAGCTACCCTCAAGGTGTTAATTAATCTCGTTGTTGGTTTAATCTTGTTGCCATTTTTTCATCTTAGTTTTTCACGATGTGCGATGTTGTGCCATAGCATGTTTGATCTATCTTTTCTGTCATAAACTCATAATAATAGACAACATGTAGTGGCGTTTTGCTTACCTTTTCTTGTAATTTATCTGGTCTGTTCACAACGAGCCTGCTGCACATGAAAATACAACGGCCTTGAAGAAAAATACTAGATTTGACGACGTCGGCGTAGCCATTTCGCTTTTTTTGCCACATTAATATTAGAAAAATCATAACTAAATCATTTAAATTCAGAAAAATACATATAATATATCAAATTTGCAAAAAACATATCTATCAATATAAACTCAAATATTATATATTTTAATTCAAAAAAAACATAAAAAATACAAATACTTTCGTATAACATATTTTTTATTTTCCGAGTGCAAAAAAACGGGGTGTTTTGTGAAGCAACCACCACAAAAAAGTTTCAAAATGATAATACCATATTTTTCAAAAATACTAGACCATATTGAATGTACAATTTCCTAACCTAGGAATCTCAAACCTTTCCGTTGACGATAGTTTGAAATGGGCATCAAAAATTCAAAAATGATCGAAACAATGCAAAACCTTCGTCGTGGTGTCATATTATGTTATATAGTTGCATTGAAAAATATCAAACTTGGTATATTCATTGAGTCTCAAAAAAACCTTCACAAAATGACCTATCTCAATCGAGGTTTCTGGATTTCAGGTCAAATGACCAATGTTATTGCTAGAATCGTGGTATAGTTTGCGATAATGTGTCCATATTGTGCACGCATGTGTATCATGGGATGGTGAACAATGTTGCAGGAGAAAGTTTTCCTTTTCGTCACACCGAAAAGCCATTTTTCATTTTTCGAATGCAAAAAATGGGGTGTTTTTATGAAGCAACCACGCACCAAATGAAAGTTTCAAAATGATGATGCCATATTTTAAAAAATACTAGACCATATTGAATGGATAATTTCCCAACCTGGGTATATCAAACATTTCCGTCCATCCCTCGTAAAAAAGACAAATTCCTGCCGAATCGGTAGGAAATGAGTTAGATTTAAACTACAGGTACATGATATGATGCTCATGATTTTTTGCAAAAAACATTTTTAGGTTCACAATATGCTATTTCATTAGAGATCTAATGCAAGTTTAGTGAGGCCCAGTCCCGAGCTAAGAATCTTCATGCCCCTCGACTTAGAAAGTTTGACGATAGTTTGAAATGGACATCAAAAATTCAAAAATGATCGAAACAATGAAAACCATCGCGTGGTGTCATATTATGTGATATAGTTGCATGGAAAAATACTAAACTTGGTATATTCATTGAGTCTCAAAAAAACCTTCATAAAATGACCTATCTCAATCGAGGTTTCTGGATTTTAGGTCAAATGACCAATGTTATTGCTAGAATCGTGGTATAGTTTGCAATAATGTGTCCATATTATGCACGCATGTGTATCATGGGATGGTGAACAATGTTGCAGGAGGAAGTTTTCCTTTTTGTCGCACCGAAAAGCCATTTTTCATTTTCCAAGTGCAAAAAAGGGGTGTTTTTGTGAAGCAACCACCAAATAAAAGTTTCAAAATGATGATACCATATTTTAAAAAAATACTAGACCATATTGAATGGAAAATTTTACCAACCTAGTTATCTCAAACTTTTCCGTCCATCTCTCGTGAAAAAGACAAATTCCTGCCGAATAGGTAGAAAATGAGTTAGATTTGAACTACAGGTATATGATACGATGCTCATGATTTTTTGCAAAAATCATTTTTATATTCACAATATGATATTTTTTGGGCACTGTTGAAAGGATACGGATGTCGCCTAGAGGGGGGTGAATAGGCGATTAAAACTTTTCCTAGAGTGGCTCAACAAAGGCGGAATAAAACTAGTGTTACTTTGTTAATCACAACCTAGAACAACTAAGGTTCACCTATGTGCACCAACAACTTATGCTAAGCAATACAAGCAACAAAGTGATAGCAAGATATATATTACTTCAAGCACGAAGGCTATCACAATGTAAAGTGCATAAGTAAAGAGCTCGGGTATAGGGATAACCGAGGCACGCGGGAACACCGATATTTTATCGAGTTCCTCCCAACATGGAGTACGTCTCGTTTGGAGAGGGGGTGGTATCAAACCACCAATGCCACAAAAGTCCTCCCTTATTCTCCGGTGAATCTTACCCCAATGGGATCGATCCACGTTTCCACTATCGGTGCACTTGTCGGTGGCAACCGGAACCTCTCACGAGGTTGGGGCACTTCTCCACAACTTAATTGGAGGCTCCCAACAAACGCCACCAAGGCCACAATGCCACCAATACCACAAAACCGTCTAGGGTTCCAAGAACCCACGAGGGACAAGCTCCAATGAGTAACACGAACCAAATCCTCCGAGGAGAACTCAAACCAATGCACCGAATGCAAATGGAAAGAACACCACAAAGGTGCTCAAATCCCTCACTCTCAAGTTCCAACAAAGCTACTAAAGCTATTGGGGGAACAAGAGAGGAGGAATCAAAGAGGGACACAAAATCCCCCAAAATCAAGATCCCCAAAGATACACTCACAAAGAGATGTTTTGGTTTGGTCAAAATGTGGATCTAGATCTCCTCTCTCTTCCACTCAAATATGGGCAAGAATCATTGGAGGGATTGAGAGATAGCAAGCTTTGGAAGGTCAACAATGGAGGGGAAAACTTGCAAGATTCGTTGGGGAACCATTGGGGAAGAAGGCCCCTTAAATAGGTCGCCCCAAAATCCAACCGTTGAAGCCCAAAAACGCGAATCCCGGTACTACCGGACTTTTTCCCGGTACTACCGGACATTCCCGGTACTACCGGACATTCCCTAGGGATCCCAGGTCGCCAAACGCACCTTATTCTGTACCAACCGGTACTAAGGGGCGGTACTACCGGACCTCCGGTACTACCGGTCATCCCTGAACGAAAACGGCCATAACTTTTGCATCCGGACTCCGATTTTGATGATCTTGGGCTCGTTTCGAAGAGGACAACAAGCTCTAAAAGATCATGCAAAGAAACATTATAGTACAGAAAGGTAGGATATATACAAATGACAAAAGGTTTAACCTCTATCAAAAATACGAACCGATAAAATCTCCAACATCAAAAACGTAATAGAAAATGCATATGAAATCCGTTTTCGATGAACTAGATCTTGTCATGGAGATTAAGACAAGCTCTAAATCCTCACATGAGTAAGAACCAAATAATGGAAGGTTTTACCTATCTCTAAAATACAAACCGGTAAAACCTCCAAGATCAAAACGCAATAAGATATAAAAGGGGAATCCGTTTTTGATGAACTAGAGCTTGTTATGGAGATTACCACAAGCTCTATATCCTCACATGGATAAGACCAAATAACAACCAAATATGATGATGCAAGTATGAAAAGGTTTGATCTCTCTCCGAACGATGTGACCGAGTTACTCATTCGAGAGCCCCTTTTGATAGTACGGTTATCTATCCTAAACCCGGTCTCCCAACAAACATGAGACCGGCAAAAGGGAAAACCTATCAATATTATACCTTTGCCTTGAGCAATCCACTTGAGCTCGATGTAGACGATCTTGTCGTTCTCAAGATGGACACCTTTCTTGATTCCTCATCATCGATCCATGATCACCGAGGATGGCAAGCATCAAACATGAGATCTTCTATAGATGGCGCATTTTGAGCTTGCACAACACATCTTCTTCTCATTTCATCTATCTTGAAGTCAACACATTCTCCAAGCAATGCCAATGGACAATTCCTACAAGTACAACTTAATACACACATTAGTCCATAAAGATTGTCATTAATTACCAAAACCACACATGGAGGCCTGCATGTTCTTTCAATCTCCCCCATCTTAGTAATTGATGACAATCCCTTTAAGAGGGTTTATATAAGGAGTTTGAATGAACAAACTGGTAACACCAATATCAAATACTATATAAGTATGTGATATTGGTATCACCATATATAGAGCAAACTCCCCCGCAATCTATGCATGTGTGATGAACTTGAATTTCATTGCATATATTGCCAATCATTATCATTGGTGGAGTTTCCACTATATGTACCACATGCTAAGCAACGACAAAGATGCAAGAGCATGAGAGGCAAATGCACAAGAACAAACTCAATGCATAAAACAACTTCCCTTAAACCCTCTAAAACTTATCCCCCATTGGCATCGATTGCCGAAATGAGTGACAAGTTCTAGAAGGCAAATATAATAATAATTCCTCCAAAGGTGTGCCTTCGCACATATCCAATGATGAATACTTGGGAGGGAGTAGAACTATATCGAGGACCCGAAGATTGCCAAAATAAATAAAGTCAAATGATGCAAGCAATTATAAGGTCCCACAAACCAATTGAAAACAACAAATGAGTTCAAATGGAACCTACAAGATATTATGATATGAGCAAGAGAGTGCTTTAAATAACAAATAGAGAAGCTCCCCAAGATTTTTGCACTATTCAACATAAATGCATTAGAATACATATTGCACAAATATGGAATCCTTGCTCCCCCATAAGCATTTCAAGCACAACAAATGAGAGATCAAATAAATGCTTAAATAAAATAGAGAAGCTCCCCAAGATTTGTGTGCACTTTAGAATCGTTGTATTTCAATAAAAAAATGCACAAGTATGGAATCCTCACTTCCCCATAAACATTTAAGACGCAATAAATGAGAAAAAAGATAAATGAGCATTATTAAATGAATTAGATGAGCTCCCCAAAGATAATGCACCAATTATGATAATTGCATTTGGGAACAAGGTGCATAATCATGAAATCCTCACTCATCCAAGTTCATTTAACAATACAAGGCATGAGAGAACAAATATGAGTGCCCAAAGATGCAAACAAGAGTAACAAGCACTCATAGGCAATTAAATTTGGAAGCCACCGAAGAATCAAAAGAAATAGAAAGGTGGTCTCCAAGGATTAAAAATCAACTAAAATTATCTCCTCATATGTGGATATGTCTCTAAATGGAAAACATCACAAAGACATATGCCAAAAAAGAAATATGCACACATAAAGAAGATTATACAAGAAAGCACATGAAAGGCAAAAATGAAGTCATAACATATATCAATAAGATTTTTTGCTTCAAAGCATGGCCAAAGGCTCACATATGTCTTATTGTACATTAATGGACTTCAAACACCAACACACTACATATATTACAACTTTCACCAAGGGAAGATGAGAAAGTTGGAATATATGGAGAAAGGCAACAAGTATCACAAGAAAATTTTAACTAGCAAAATCTGACTATTGCACATGAGAGAAGTTGAGGAAAAGATAGGCAATAAAATTGCTATATTGACATATTTGGGATTGGAGGATCATATGCATGATTTTTTATAGTCCCAATTATATATACTCATCTCAACTTATACACATATACAATAGAGAGTTCTCTTAATAGCATGGCTAGAGATACAACAATTACAAATACATGAATTCATGCCAGAAGGCAACCGACAAACGGTTGGAATCAAGATATATGAGCATGAGAAAGAGATACTTGTTACCGATATATAATTGGTAGGATGTAGAGGATATGAATTCATTGATCATCCTATAGCTTTCCTACAATTTTCATTAACGCACCACTTCTTCAAGATTGAGAGACAAGCATCCAATATATCTCCAATGTACCTAAAACATATTTAAGTACAAAAATGGTCCCCAAACTTATTGGGTCCAAAGAAATTAGTGCAACTACAATACATAGGTGAGACTCCACATAATTATGTGCATATTGATATGAAATTGAATTTCATGCACAACTTAGCCGATGGGAATTGGTGGAGTTTCCCCTATATATTGGATTAAATAAAGCAAGCATGCCATAATATAAACATATAGTAAATATGCATGCATAAAGCTTTCAAGAATCAAAAAGGAGATACAATTTGAACAAAAACACCAAGTAAATCGATATTGCACACACAAGAGTGTGACATGACAAACGATGTCCAAATTGTATCAAAGAACCAATTCAACACATGAAAGATCACAAGTTCAACAAATGAAGTAGGCTAAAACCAAAAGAGCAAAAGATAGATAGAAATAAAAATGCTCAAGGATTTATCTCATTCTAAAATGGTCAAATCATGAAATAAGGAATGAGACAAAACTAACTCCCAAAAAGAGCAAGGTTCCAAAAAGAAACCAAAATCCCCAAACTTCTCATGATGGCACAAAGTACCAAAACAAAAAGATTGAGGTTCCAAGCACAAAAAACCCGATATGGATCAAACAAAGAAGCATAAATACGAGTGTTCTAAATAATATAGGAGAGCTCACCCATAAGTAGTACATTATATAGAATTTTGCTTTTGAATGCAAAATGCACACAAATGAGATCATCACTACTACCTATATTAAATAAAACACAAGAGGATACCAATAAAATAAGAAGATCCAAAAGTAGCAAGGAATACATGGGAGCACACAAAACATTTACTTGGCCAAAGATAGGACAATATTAAGCAAGGACCAAAGTGAATATGATCAATAAATTCTACCATAAATTGGGTACTCATTGTCCAAGGACAAGAAATATTGGGAATAATTTTCCCGAGATAGTTTGCATGGATATCCAAGATCATAGTCACAACAAGAAGCATATAACAAAATATAAGAATTAAGCATGATACTTCGAACAAGATTCTTGGTAGCTTCCAATAGTCACACAATCACTACTGATTAGAGTAACTTGAAGCAAATGGTTTCCATGATGATATAGAGATCTAAATATGAGGAAACACATACCAAGAAACACTATCATATACAAGATCCAAAATAGGATCAACAACAACATTCAAGCAAATTGGAACTTGTATGAGCAAATGTGTCACATAGGTGCTAGATAATTATCAATATCAATTCTAAGTGACACAACCTCGAATGTTCACATTTTCTAGGATTGTAATATGCACTAAGCATATGACTCCCCCATAATGTGATACTACCATAACACCAACACGAGGCAAAATGATACAAATAGAGATAATTAATGGACATTATAAAATTAAATTTCTCATGAGAATTATACCACATAGAGACTAGACAATAATCCAATATAAATACTAGGTGGTATTCCTCATGTACACACGATTTTTAGGATTGTGGGATGCCCAAGAATAACACTCCCCCAAAGTGGGATAATCCATTAATCTCTCAAAAGAGCCAAATAAGATACCAAATATAACCAAGTAAGGCTCAAACACAAGAAACACACATACATGGTGTGCCACCTATCATACACAAATATGCTTGATACCTCAAGATAGTTAAGTGGAAAGCACAACATGTACAAAAGCATGGAAGATACAAAACCAACATGTGCACAAGGGGGCGTGTAACTTATAATGTAAAGAGTTTAGCATATGTTACCGCAAGGAGAAACATTGGAAATATAATATAATCATGATAATCCAAATGGCTTGGCTTGACAATAATAATTGATGAAGATCCCTCAATTCTTCATAATGTAGCCAAGTCTCCAATGCCCTCCAACAACACCTATTAATAAAGTTTTGGCTTGTTGGTCCCCAACCAAGTTGGGTCCTAAGAGGTTAGTCACAATAGGCTTGGCAACCCAAATGGTTCTTTTCTTGAACCCACATTGAGCACCAACAAATTTGGCAAACACATTGCCAACCTCATCCTTACAAAGAGAATAAGCATCATTAATAATGATAGGGTTGGATGAGGAGATACCGATAGTGCATGAGGAAGAAATATGCCCCTTCTCACGGCATATGTAGCAAGTTCTACTCTTGCCATCTTTCTTCTTAGGTGAAGCCACAACTCGAGGAAGAGCTCGAGTAGTCCTCTTAGAAAGTGGCCCATTAATGACTTGAGGTGGAGCTTGAGGCTGCTTCCCTTGTTGCTTCACACTAAGAGGCTTTTTCTTCAATGAGCAAGATCTAACATGGTGCCCTTCTTCCTTGCACTTGAAGCAAACAATGTTGGCCGGATTCTTGACTTGATCTTGGCCATTCTTCTTGTTGTCCTTGTGCTTTAACTTGATAGTGGACTTGTTCTTGACATTGGAGTTGAATCCAAGCCCACTCTTGTCATTGGGGGATTTTTGCACACTCAAGATTTTGTTGAGTGCGGCCTTACCTTGATGACCCTTTTTCAAGTCATTTCTCAAAGAAGTGACTTGAGCCTTGAGCCTTTTGATTTCCTCTATATGGTTAGTTTTAACAAAAACACTAGAGGAAGTAGATGCTACATTGTTAGAGCAACAAGCCACGGAATGTAATTCATCACGAGATATATCATGGTTGTGAGAGGATGAACTACAAGGACTAGCACATGGCAATATAACATTTGGATTAGATGTAGTGCTAATGTCCACATGAGGCCCACTAGATGTTACCTTTGACACGATGGCGTCATGAGCTAACTTTAGCCTACCATGGGAGACTAGAAGATCATCATGCGAGCTTGAGAGCTTAACATGACTTTCTTCTAATTTCCTGTAGTTGCTAGTTAGCAACGCAAGTTGAGCCTTTAGCTCAACATTATCCTCCAAAATAGATGCTTCACAAGAAATAGAGTTAGTAGCACAAGCATCATCATTATTAGCGAGAGCTGAGGGCAACTTGTCAAGCTCTTTTAAATATGAAGCTTTAAGTTGATCATGTGACTCAGTGAGTTTGATGAGATCCCTCTTAACGACCCGTGAGCCATTTTCGAGGTGCTTAAAATCCTCAACAAGTTTAGCATAAGCAACTTCAAGTTCATCATTTTTAATCTTGAAGGAGTTAGCCACCGCAAGTTCTCTATCATGGTATTCCTTTACTCTAGGTAATTCTAGAGTAAAAGTCTCCTCAAGAGATTTTTTGGTGGTTTGTTCTTCTTCAAGGGAGTCCTTTAGTTGTGCAACTTCATTAGCATACTCACGCTCAAGTGCAAACTTTTCATCAATTAAGTTTTCTTGCTCCTCAATAAGATCATTGCCTTCTATGGAACAATTCAAGATTTCAAGAAAGTTGGAGGAAGCAATTTTATTTTTGAAGAGAACGCTATAGACAACCTCTCCCATTTTCTTAATAGAGGTAATATCATACTTACCTCTATAATCATCATTATCATTCTCAACCTCATCATCATCATCATGAGATACAATGGGATTCAAAGAGGTTACCTTTGTTCCCTTAGCCATAAGGCACATGTGAGAATAGGAGGAAGGTGATGATGAGATTGCACTTGTAGGTCTCTTCAAGACCTTGTCTTGGCCCATTGAATCTTCATTTTCCTCTACATGGTTAGCAACACAAGAACTAGAGGAAATAGAAGCATTTTTATCATGGCAACAAGACAACATGAGCATATCATCATGAGATTTATTCAAGTCATTTCTACATGATATGCAAGGACTATTAACACAAGAATGTGAGGAATTTTGAGTGCTAGAAGTGTTAAGGTCCAAAGATAGATCATTGCAACTAGATTGATATGAGGGACTACAAATAGTGAACACACTATCCATATTGCAATTTCTATCACCACTCACCATATCATTACCTTGTGAAAAGTCACTTGTTGGTGAAGTGGTAGAGGATGAGAACTCATCTCGACCGGAAGTGGAAGCAACACAATCATCCTCAATAATGTTGGACACAACATATTTATCTTGAAGTTTTGTCCATAACTCATGAGCGCTCTAAAAAGGAATGATTGAAGATGTAACTACATAGCTCAAAGCATTAACAAGCACATTAGAAGCTTGAGCATCGAGATATAAGTTTTTCTCATCTCCACTAGATAGATTTTTGAAATCCATTGGAGGAGAAAATCCTATATCTACAATACGCTCCAAATTTGGGTCCATGTCCCGAAAATGAATGAGCATGCGATTTTTTCATATATCATAGTTTGTGCCATTCGAATGCGAACATGTCATTGTGCACTAATCCTCTAGCCGACATCTTTACTCTCAAGGCGGTGAAGCCTAAAATGAGAGACCGGGCTCTGATACCAATTGAAAGGATACGGATGTCGCCTAGAGGGGGGTGAATAGGCGATTAAAACTTTTCCTAGAGTGGCTCAACAAAGGCGGAATAAAACTAGTGTTTACTTTGTTAATCACAACCTAGAACAACTAAGGTTCACCTATGTGCACCAACAACTTATGCTAAGCAATACAAGCAACAAAGTGATAGCAAGATATATATTACTTCAAGCACGAAGTCTATCACAATGTAAAGTGCATAAGTAAAGAGCTCGGGTATAGGGATAACCGAGGCACGCGGGGACACCGATATTTTACCGAGTTCCTCCCAACATGGAGTACGTCTCATTTGGAGAGGGGGTGGTATCAAACCACCAATGCCACAAAAGTCCTCCCTTATTCTCCGGTGAATCTTACCCCAATGGGATCGATCCACGCTTCCACTATCGATGCACTTGTCGGTGGCAACCGGAACCTCTCACAAGGTTGGGGCACTTCTCCACAACTTAATTGGAGGCTCCCAACAAACACCACCAAGGCCACAATGCCAACAAGGCCATAAAACCGTCTAGGGTTCCAAGAACCCAAGAGGGACAAGCTCCAATGAGTAACACGAACCAAATCCTCCGAGGAGAACTCAAACCAATGCACTGAATGCAAATGGAAAGAACACCACAAAGGTGCTCAAATCCCTCACTCTCAAGTTCCAACAAAGCTACTAAAGCTATTGGGGGAACAAGAGAGGAGGAATCAAAGAGGGACACAAAATCCCCCAAAATCAAGATCCCCAAAGATACACTCACAAAGAGATGGTTTGGTTTGGTCAAAATGTGGATCTAGATCTCCTCTCTCTTCCACTCAAATATGGGCAAGAATCATTGGAGGGATTGAGAGATAGCAAGCTTTGGAAGGTCAACAATGGAGGGGAAAACTTGCAAGATTCGTTGGGGAACCATTGGGGAAGAAGGCCCCTTAAATAGGTCCCCCCAAAATCCAACCGTTGAAGCCCAAAAACGCGAATCCCGGTACTACCGGACTTTTTCCCGGTACTACCGGACATTCCTGGTACTACCGGACATTCCCTAGGGATCCCAGGTCGCCAAACGCACATTATTCTGTACCAACCGGTACTAAGGGGCGGTACTACCGGACCCTGGTCCGGTACTACCGGTCATCCTTGAACGAAAACGGCCATAACTTTTGCATCCGAACTCCGATTTTGATGATCTTAGGCTCGTTTCGAAGAGGACAACAAGCTCTAAAAGATAATGCAAAGAAACATTATAGTCCAGAAAGGTAGGATAGATCCAAATGAAAAAGATTTAACCTCTATCAAAAATACGAACCGATAAAACCTCCAACATCAAAAACGTAATAGAAAATGCATATGAAATCCGTTTTCGATGAACTAGAGCTTGTCATGGAGGTTAACACAAGCTCTAAATCCTCACATGAGTAAGAACCAAATAATGAAAGGTTTTACCTATCTCTAAAATACAAACCGGTAAAACCTCCAAGATCAAAACGCAATAAGATATAAAAGGGGAATCCGTTTTTGATGAACTAGAGCTTGTTATGGAGATTACCACAAGCTCTATATCCTCACATGGATAAGACCAAATAACAACCAAATATGATGATGCAAGTATGAAAAGGTTTGATCTCTCTCCGAACGATGTGACCGAGTTACTCATTCGAGAGCCCCTTTTGATAGTACGGTTATCTATCCTAAACCCGGTCTCCCAACAAACATGAGACCGGCAAAAGGGAAAACCTATCAATATTATACCTTTGCCTTAAGCAATCCACTTGAGCTCTATGTAGACGATCTTGTCCTTCTCAAGATGGACACCTTTCTTGATTCCTCATCATCGATCCATGATCACCGAGGATGGCAAGCATCAAACATGAGATCTTCTATAGATGGGGCATTTTGAGCTTGCACAACACATCTTCTTCTCATTTCATCTATCTTGAAGTCAACACATGCTCTAAGTAATGCCAATGGACAATTCCTACAAGTACAACTTAATACACACATTAGTCCATAAAGATTGTCATTAATTACCAAAACCACACATGGGGGCCCACATGTTTTTTCAACTGTTTCCTTGTTGAAGAAGTTGTTATTGGAGTGGAGGAGTACTGGTGTTATTCTGATGGTGTCAGTGTCGTTGCTTTGAGGATTAGTTCTATGTATCGGGACTTTTCTTTTTTATAATTCTTGTCTCTTTTTTCGAGTTGTGTGCATCCGTTGAGCCGCTAGGGCATGCGTTGTTGCAGAGGCTGGGTGTAATGGTATCTCTGTGATATTAATATATACTCTTTTCCAAAAAAAAATAAACCGTGTCCTACAGCCGTGCTCACACAATAGCGTGTGATGTAATGCCTTCATCGTCTCAAGACTTCGCCTCCACCAATAGCTTCTGAATTCTAATCTTCCAATCATAGTTTTGTGATCTTCCAATCATAGTTGCCTTGGCATTCCCCGACTCTTCCAACAGCGTGACTGGTTGTCTACATCTGACTTTATATGTGACGTCCCGATAAATAGCTAGCTGCCGACATATAAAAATGTCGTCGACAAAATTTCATTTTCCTGTAGTAGTTTCGTTAAAAAATAAAATGGTCTTTGGGCACCTTCTATGGTTTACCCGTGATGGAATATAGAGGGTAGGTAATTAAAGATGTTTGGAAGCGTTAAGTGTGTATGTAATAGGCAAGTGGTGATTTAAAGGTAATCCGTCTCTATCTCTCCTAGTCAGCCATATGGCCGGCCAACATGGCCCACATCAATAATGTGACATATATGGTGCTACCTCCGTTTGAAATTATAAGAAGTTTTAGTACTCCCTCTCCGACCCATATTAGTTGACTCACATATGTGTAGATTAGATGAATCTAAACACTATTTAACATAGGTTTATTCAAATTTTGACAAATCCAAGTCAACTAATATGGGTCTGAGGGAGTAGGATATTTTAGTCTATCAAAACATCTTACAATTTGAAATAGAAAAAGTAAAAGGAAATAGAAATGCAGTAGAAAGAAAAGTTTTTGCAAGAAAGTGAACGAAAGAGAAAGACAATACATATTGATTCCATCCTTCTACCCCTCGCCAAGCTGCTTCAATTCCATACATCGTGTGCTCTGCTGATCTCTTTGTTATTCAGTCCGGATCGATAAGTTTCAGACATGAAGTCTTAGTTTTCGATTGGCCAACCCATAAATGGAACTTGGGCAGCGTCTGCACTCTACAGGCTAGTCAAGAAAATATATATTATGCTGCATCGACCTACGTACTGCTTAGGATACGGCAGTTAAAAGATGTTTAAGCTAAAACAAAGTGGCACATAACACAATGGACTGACCCAGCATATGTACATGGAGGACACGCATGAGTAGTACTGTTTGTATATTTTATACTCCCTCTTTAAAAAATGTATTTTATACTTCCTTTTTACCTAAATGTAGTGCATACTATTTTTTAATAGTCAAACGATGTAATGCTTGACTATGGATGCAGAGAAACATAACAACATCTAGAATATCAAATATGGTATAATATGAAAGTACATTTTGTGATGATTCTAATAATATTAATTTTAGATTTTTTATTCGGAATAGAGGATAACCCTTGGCCTCTGCATTATACAGTGAAATTTTACAGATTATTCGACAATGCCTTGGAAAATCATACATCGATCATCGGAATACACCTTCGTAAGAATAGCACCATCAAAACTACAACACACCCTAAGACAACGACTGAAACAAGGAAGATGCACATAACTCCTAGATGTTTTAGATGTTGTCTGCATGTTTGGTAAAAGATTGCATATTTTAATTTTAAAAAATTACGATGCACCATATTTTGGCAAAAGGAATATATACCAGTGAGTACACAACCACCGCGCTGCTCAATGTTTCAGTTTTATTTTGAAGGATTCATTCTCGAAGGTCATTCTATAGTATTTTGGCACGTGAATAACCTTCATAATATATGTGTTCATATTGGCTTAATGTTAGCTTTAAGATTTTTACTAAAGTTGCCACGATTAGACTTAACTCAGTGACTGATCATGTTGTTAGTCCGTCTCAAACTGCGTTCACACTAGTGGAAACGAGGTCTTTTGTTGATCCCGAAAAAGGGCTTTAACACCGGTTCTTCTACGAACCGGTGTTAAAGGGGGGGGGGGGGGGTCGTACCAGCGTGGCCCCTGCGGCAAAAAAGAAGCCCCCCCTTTAACACCGGTTCATGCCACGAACCGGTGTTAAAGGTCCCTGCAGCAGTGGCCCGCGCACCCCCCCCCCCTTTAACACCGGTTCGTGGCATGAACCGGTGTTAAAGGGGGGGCTATATAAGACACCACCCCAGCCCACACACACCCCACTCTTCCATTCTTTCACATTTTGGAGCCTAGCAAGAGGGTGTGAAGAGTGCTAGTTTGTGTTTTTTTCATATGCACAAGAGGTGTTCGGTGAAATGCCCGAGAGCTCAAAATAAGTTTTTTTGTTGCTCTTTCCGACTCGGTCGAGGTCGGCAACTATAGTTTCATGTGTCATTGATGTACTATATATATAAATGGTCATCTCCCTATTATTTTTTGATATATACTACATATTAATGCAGATGAACCGGCAATGGATGTACGGTGACCGCCGCACTTCCGAGTACATTACGGGCCTCCAAAATTACATCGTTGTGGCTAATGCAAACCGTGGTCACAATGGTTTTATGTGTTGTCCGTGTGTTCACTGTCAGAACAAGAAAGACTACTCAAATACCAGAACCATTCACGCCCACCTGCTTCGATCCGGTTTCATGCCCAGCTATAATTGTTGGACCAAGCACGAAGAAAAAGGGGTTGTGATGGAAGACAACGAAGAAGAAGAGGATGATGACAACTATCATAATATGTATCCTGAATATGATGATAATGCAACGGGGATAGATAATGAAGATCAAGAGGCAGCAGATGGGCCCGCTGATGACGATCTTGGTCGGGCCATTACTGATGCAAAGGAAGAATGTGAAACTAAAAAGGAGAAGGAGAAGCTGGAGAAGATGTTAAAGGATGACAAAACATTGTTGTATCCAACTTGCGAAGATGGCCACAAAAATCTAGGTGCCACACTGGATTTGCTGCAATGGAAGACAGAGAATGGTGTGACTGACAGCGCATTTTCAAAGTTGTTGGTAAAAAGAAGAATCTTCTTCCAAGAAATAATGAGTTGCCCGACAGTACATACCAAGCAAAGAAGGTTGTCTGCGCTCTAGGATTAGACGTGCAGAAGATACATGTCTGCATTAATGACTTCATCCTCTACCGCGGTGAGAAGTACAAGAATTTGGATGCATGCCCGGTATGCACTGCACTGCGGTATAAGATCAGACGAGACGATCCTGGCGATGTTGAGGGCGAGGCCCCTAGGAAGAAGGTTCCCGCCAAGGTTATGTGGCATGCTCCTATAATACCACGGTTAAAACGTCTCTTCAGAAATAAAGAGCATGCAAGGATGAAATATCCTAAATGGTGTGGTAATTCTGCATGAAACAATCCATGAACTACACTCAAAAAAATTAAATGATGTACTATTCAAGATTGACTTTGAGAAGGCATACGACAAAGTTAATTGGTCTTTTCTCCAGCAAACACTCCGCATGAAAGGTTTTTTAGAGGAGTGGCGTGCTCTTATTCAATCGTTCGTGTCTGGGGATAGTGTTGCCATTAAAGTAAATGAAGATACTGGCAAATACTTCCAGACAAAGAAAGGACTGAGACAAGGAGATCCATTATCGTCTTTACTATTTAATATAGTGGCTGATATGTTGGCTATCCTTATTGAGAGAACAAAGGCTGATTGTCAAATTGGATTAGTTCCACATCTTATCAATGGAGGTATTTCTATTTTTCAATACGCTGATGATACAATCCTTTTTATGGAACATGATCTGGAGAAGGCTAAGAATCTAAAATTAATGTTATCAGCATTCAAACAGCTATCGGGACTTAAAATTAACTTCATAAGAGTGATTTGTATTGTTTTGGCAAGGCCCAAGACGAGGCCCATCTGTATGCTGAACTTTTCGCCTGTAGTCAGGGGATTTTTCCAATCAACTATTTGGGAATACCGATTCATTATCGGAGGCTCACAATAGCGGAGTGGAAACTTGTTGAGGAAAGAATATAAAAACGTCTTAATAGTTGGAAAGGAAAATTATTATCCCTTGGTGGAAGACTAGTACTCATAAATTCAGTACTTACTAACATGGTACTGTATATGATCTCGTTTTTCCAAATGCCAAAAGGTGTCTTGAACAAAGTGGATTATTTCTGCTCAAGATTTCTTTGGAAAGGGGATAGAGAGAAAAAGAAGTATCGATTGGCCAGAGGGAACGTGGTTTGCCGCCCGAAGGAGTATGATGGACTAGGCATACACGATTTGCAAGTCAAAAACACCTCGCTTCTGGGCAAATGGCTTTTTAAACTACTTACTGAAGATGGTGACCATGTTACGGAGGAAATATGTGGGATCCAAAGCTGTGTCTCAAGTGGTTTAGAAACCCGGTGATTCACATTTTTTGGGCAGGGCTTATGGCCACCAGAAAACATTTTTTTCGTTTTGGTGCTTTCGAGATTAAGGATGGATCACATATTAGGTTTTGGGAAGATAAGTGGCTTGGTCAAACTACTCTTCGTGAACAATATCTAGCTCTATATTCGATTGTTAGATACAAAGGAGATACAATTTTCATAGTATTAGAGGACAGTCCTTCTAATGTGTCTTTCAGAAGAAGTCCCATTGGTCCTAGACTGATATCTTGGAACAATCTACTTTAACGATTATCCATGATACAACTGTTGGACGGTGTTAACATGTTCAAATGGAAATTACTAGAGAGTGGTAAATTTTTTGTTGGATCACTTTATAGAGCTTTGGTCCAACCTGATATCCCAGTCGATGATAATAGTAAGATTTGGAAAATAAAAATACCTCTTAAGACAAAAAAAATTGCATAGTATTTACGTAAAGGTGTAATTCTAACAAAGGATAATCTTGCAAAGAGGAATTGGCATGGAAGTACTCAGTGCGTTTTTTATCATCACGATGAGACAATTCGCAACTTATTATTCTAGTGTAAATTCGCTCGCTCTATATGGTCATTCATCCAAATGGCTTCTGGTTTATCTTCTTCAAGTTCGGTAACCAATGTATTTGGTAATTGGTTGCATGGAATTGTTGATAATTACAGAACTTTATTTAGGGTGGGAGCGCTTGCCATTATATGGTCGCTATGGCTTAGTAGAAATGACAAGATCTTTAATAACATTGTGCTATCTCCTCTGCAGGTTATCTATCGAGCCACGGCTTTCCTCCGATCATGAGCTATTCTCCAACGTATGGAGTTTCGCGACTTATTTGTGGATGGATGTACGCATTTGAAGTATACGGCGAGGGATATTTTCTTCCGACATAGATGGCCGCGTGATTTGAGGATTGATCTACCTTAGATTCAAGTTTTTTTATAGTGTCTTTGTGTAATGCTTGTCTACTATTTACTCTCTAGTTCTATCGTTTATGTGGCTGTGTGCATCTTAGTTATGCAGAGGCTAGGTGTAAACATTAAACATTTTCGTTAATATATGCGCTCATTTCTAAAAACAAAAAAAATGTGTTCAGATTGGCGAATGTGAATGCCGGCTACTCCCTCAATTTCAAATATATGTTATTTCAGCTTTTTTTGGAAACATATATATTTGGACATCTTTAATGTGTAGCTTCAATCATTTTTCTCTAAACCTATACTATAAAAGGCGTTTTGATACATGCATTTCAAAAAAGGGTAAAACATTTGTTAGTTTGGAACGATGGGAGCATTATACAATGAGGTGTGCTTCGGTCCCCCCCTCCTAAACTTAAGTTTTATGGGCCGTTTTATTTCTTTGACCCGTCGAAACCCATATCGAGGCCATGTATATCTCCGTATATGTGTACTCGGTCGAACTGAGTATAATTCATGTCCCGGACGGCTGATCCCACCTCTTATTATTGCGATCTACGTCTTTGCATGTCATATTTAATTTTTGTTGTTGTTGCTGTTATATAACTTACGATTTTCGCTTCTGCAGGCACATGAGTATTCGTGTACGGGGAGTATACGTCTAAGAGGACCATATGGACTTCGGGTGGGTTCGTACGGTCCTGAAAACAATTGGTATGAGTTTTTGTTTGTCAAAGTTTGAAAAGAAGGAGGGAGGAGGGGGGGGGACCGAAGCAAAAGTGTTATACAATAGTTATATCAATAACCTATGCATATGATGTATAGTCTACAGATGAACAAGGACAATAAGACAAATGTGAGTTGTTGCTTGGATAGACAGCAAGCAACTAATATATTATATAGTTGGGGACCGGAAGACTTGATCGGCATATGATGTCTCACTTTTCAATTATGAACTTCCGTACCATCTGCGGGTTAATTGGTCAAGCAAAATATGTGCTTCGGTATCTCCTCTCTCCCAAACTTACGAAACTACTTACGAAACTGAAAACATAAGGATTACCGGGATTAGCCCATACTCTTTTGGTCTAGAGGACATAAAGGGATATTGGTCAATCGTGAGCGTGCTTGTATTTTTAGTTTGGGAGAGGGGGAACACCCAAGCAAAAGTCCTAACATTAAAGTGAGGCAAGCCAGCAGTGTCGCATCGATCACTTCAATTTGCCCACGCACCAGGATGTGGAAGAATGTGCAATGTATTCTTGTATATAGTTATGGAGATAAGGAAAAAAAAATAAGGACAGTAAACTTTAGACTAACAGTACAAGAGAGATGCTAGCTATGGATCTGACCAACTAGATTAAAATAAAGAAACGAACGAACGTCTTTGCAGTACATCTCAAATCTCAGATCTTGACTCCATCCTCTTCCTCCATATCCCTGTTCAAAAGGGCTGGCCAAGCTCTGCTCTCATACCATTCGTATCCCTCCTGTTGTGTAGCTCCTTCTCCCATTCGATCTCTAGCTAGGTAAGTGCCTTTATGGTACAACAAGTGCTCCATTTTCAGGCTTGCTTAGTTTGAAAAGTAGAAGTAGCTATATATGATGATAAGGTTTCTTGATTGTAGTTGTGCTTACAATAATTAGCAAGCACAAATCTTCATTAGCTTTGTGTTTCTCTGTCTTGGTAACTATTTTGTCATGATACTCAGGAAGGAGGATTCGTGAGAGGAAGGAAGCTGGGGTTTGGGGGTAGACGGAAGCAGTTTGTAGAGATACAGCACGCGTGAGGATTCAGGAGGAGACAAAAGGGTAGAGTTCATCCGATCCGTCAATTTTGTTCATCCTCTCTGTAACAGTGGTAAGTTCATTTCAGAAGCTTGTTATTTCTATCTAAAAGAGGAGGAAAACATATGCCTATTCTTACACCCAAGGATTTTTTTTATTTTTTCTTACAACAGAAAGGGGTATCATGGAGAAAAGCGAACATCTAGAGCCAAGAAGGCTATCGTACCAATTGATAAAAGACATCACAAATGATTTCCACGAGACACGATTCCTTGGGCGTGGTACATTTGGAACAGTTTACAAGGTATGCACATCACCATGTTTGCCTTCAATCTACAATCCATGTCAAATGTAGGGTCATAGGTGAACTTTTTTATGCAGGTATATGTTAATTGATACATACGTACATTGGGGGCATATCGTTATAAGCATTTTTTGCAAGGGCACACTTAGAGCACGTACATTGGGGGCCCTACGGAGCCGACGCTAAGATCAAAATCCCAAGAAATAAAATAATAATGGCTATATGTATCTGTCGATGCATAGGCCGGGGCTAAGTCCCCATTTCGAAAAAAAAAAAGATCAAAATCCCAGCCGACCGACAGTTAGACCGTCAAATTCAGGCGTCTGGTACAGTATCTACGCAAACTTATGTGTTGGGGGCTTGGGCTTTTTTATCCACAGCGAGGGCCAGCGGGAGACAGCAGCTGTACTGCTTTAGCGCTTCAAATAACAGTCCAGCATTGCAGGCTAGGACACTTATCTGATAAATTGATTTTAACATTTGTTTTTAGCATTTAAGCATAAATGTAAGTGCTTAGGATTGTATATGCCCTTAGGGCACGTACGATTCCCAGCCAAAGTGACGGTTAGTTCTGAAATCCAATCTTTTGCAGAGAGCGCTTAAATTGTTTCCCTATATGAGCACCTTTCGCGTCTGTAATTAGCGTCACGCGTTGCAAGGATGGGGTTTAGGTTTTTTCTTAATTTGATCGTATTAATTTTTCTCTCTAAGGGCACGTACAATGCAGGCATTTACATGGGCGCTAGTCGATATTTCGTTTTCGTTTCGGTAGTTGTCGGATTGATCTAGAGACACTTTGCAGCGTCGACGGAAAGTGGAGCGGCAACAAGCTTGAAAATAAACAGTTTGGCATCCGTACGACTCATTCCTGAACTGTTCAGCGTCAGCCATAAACGCCTCTTGTTGGAAGAGTCCGGATGCTTGCATCGTCCTTCTTCTTTTTCTTGTTTGGCACTCCCCATTAGCACTCCCCATTACAAAGCCAGCCGCTTAGGTATTTTATGGATTTTGGGGCATACTTTTTTGGCTCTCTTATGCCTTTTACAATGGGGTGTCTCTTAGCTCGTTATCCTAAGTAGTGGTGTATCCGAAGAAACAACTACTACCTCCTTCACGGTTTGCAGGGCGCCTAATTAAATTTGGGTTTTTTCAAAACTACAACATTTCTAGGCGCATAAGCATTAATTGTTGATTAATGTGGCCGCTTTTTTCCCAATTTTCTATGCATGCAACAGTCTCCCACCACTGCATGCGCCTTAACCGCTCACTAATAGGTCTAATTGTCAGCCAATACGTTTACGTCTAGGTCCGTCAAACCGTGAAGGAGGGAGTAGTATAATGGATTGTATCTTAAGAGTTGTATCTATATTTAATGATTTTAGATACATGCATGCATGTGATTGGGCTAACCATGTATTTTTCCTGTGATACCGTGCGAGGCTTGTACACCTCAACTTCTCTCTTCATTAACTATAGTGCCACATAAGCAATTTGTCTATAATACCGTGCTAAGAAACACCCATTGGAAAAGGCCTTAAGCGTCCATCTAAAAGGCTCCCATTTAACATGCCCTAAGGACAGGTTCAATGAGGCGCTTAATTAGAGGTGCTATGGGGAAAATACTGGTTGTTTCAGTGGTTCCTAGCGCCTGACATTAAACATGCCCTTAGGGCATGTACATTGCAAGGTGTTTAGTCAGACGTTTAAGAAGTCAATTTCTGGCCTAGCGTCTGGCGCTGGGGTCAGAGTTTTCTGTGTATTTTGTTAGCGTCGGACTCTTAATCATGCGTTGATGCCTCAAAAACGGCCGGAATTTTTGTTCCAATTGCCAAAATTACAGGATTTCCTTCCTATATCGCCCCCATTAAACGTGTCCTTATAATATAAGCAGTCCCTCCATCTTAAAATAGATATCGTAAATTTGCAAAATTTGAATTTATCTACACACTATTTAGTACTTCCTCCGTCCTAGAGTGTAAGTCACAATCTCATTTTCAGGTTGTCTCGCATATGAAGTAAATAAGACACAATTTTCATTAATTGGAGTTAATTAGCGCACACCATGCATGCAGATACGAAGCAAATAAAGCACGGTTTCGCACGTCCACCATGCATGCAGTAATTATGGTGCTGTTTTTATTGGCTGTACCAGATACGAAGCATCACAGTCCGGTCTAATTAGTCACAATTTCAGCCCCAATCACGTTAAGCCTTGGGCCAAGATATTAGAGGATTGTGACTTACACTCTAGAACGGAGGAAGTACTAGATACATTGAAATTTAGACATATTTGCGTCATCTGTTTTGAGACGGAGAGAGTACTTAAGTATAGAAATATAAGTACAATAGTAAATTCCACAATCGTGACCTGCAGCCTGGCATGTGAAAGTTTATAAGAAATAAGAAATATTGTAAGAAAAAAAGCAAAGAAAGAAGAAATATTGTAAGTGCAGAGAGGCCGGGGTAATACCCCATTTTGAAAAAAAAAGAAATATTGTATGAAAAGCAAAGGCATGGGCAGGCATTTATATCAAAAGTTTGGAATGAAACATGTGTAGTAATACAATTTATGTAAAGTTTATTCTCGAAATGGATGATCACCACAGGTCATTGCATTGCATCGATCATGGTACACAACCATATATTACAAATATTAAAAATAATGCCAAGCATTGAAGCAGAAGATATAGGCTTACAAAAAGACCAAAATGCTCTAGGACATCCACACAGTACCTACCTCGTGATAGCATCACGAAGATCCTATCATTTATAATGGTTGATAAGATGGTCCTACCTTATACATACCACGTAATATTGATATGATGAGAAAACATGATATACAATGGATTATTTTTTAGTGATATCTTGAGCGATGGATATCCTAATTATATGGTGAGACTTATCGTGCTAAGAGAAGGCAGAAGTTTTTTTTGTCTCTCTCTTCTCCAGTGGCGGAGCTATGGCAAAGCCAGGGGGGCCGCCGCCCCCCCAGCCCATGGGCTTTTCACGAAAGAAGGCCCCATAGATGGGCCCTTTGCCCCCCAGATCTGAAAAAAATAGGCCTATATTGGCCTTTTTTGTCCATCTGCCCCCTCATGGAATGGGCTGAAGCTCCGCCAGTGCTCTTCTCCAACTTAGCAAAATATACATGACCGTACGAGTGATAGAAAATAGACAAATCTAATTTACCCTTGAAGAACTTAGAATGAACACCTTCAACAAGGGAACAACTGCGGATGCTAAGGTTGCGTAAACTTTTTATCCTAGGACCATATACCTATGTAAGGACTGAAATCACGATCTATCTAACAACCAACTTTCTCACGTGGAACTAGCTGAGACAATGGAGAATTTTCCGAAATGCATGACACTACGGCGTCATTTTCGATGTCGCACAACCTTCTTGTCGATCGTTGTTGTGTGTGCTACCACAACTCAGGGTGCAGGTGGGACTGCCCGTGGGAGTCCCGCATATGCCCGCACAGTCCCACACAATTTAAGTGGGTGTTTCACGGAAACCCGCAAAATTTATGCGGGTGTCCACTATCCCACGTATGTCCATATATACCCGCAAATACGTTATTATAATTGTTGCTTGTATAATGTTTATAAAAATATTTTAGTACATAATACGATCAACATTTAGCACTTCAATGTATTAATTATTTTTTTCACTTTCTGAGTGACTCGCCATTCTTTCTACTAGACATAATATTTGCTTGATTTGAAAAAAATTCTACTCCTTTCGATCCAAATTAATGTTCTCATATTTGGCTAGATTCGGATGTATCTAACACTAAATACGACTAGATATATTTGAATCTAGACAAATGTGAAAATATTAATTTAGATCGAAATAGCTTTTTGACGTTCGCTCGATCGTGGGCTTACCACGGAAACCCACAATTTTTTTCTTATTTACCCGCGGGTGTGTCCCGCATAGCCTTTTATGTGGACTTGGGTAGTGGGCTCCGCGGACAGCCCACTCGCACCTGCACCCTGAACCACAACGTAGCGGCAATTTGCCAGAACATCTCCCGCCTGCAATGGCAATGATTTCCACTGTGTAGCCATTGACCCGTGGTTCACGGGTCTAGAACCTCTGTTCCATTGACCCGCAAGCACCAAATCGACGAATAATTCTTCCTCCATACGGATCTCCATTAATTGATCAGAGAAGATAGATGGAGCCTCCATAAGCACCAGCCATTGATCTAGTTTCTCTGTTACTCCATATCGAGGCCGCGAAGGCACCAACATGCCATGTATAGTCGTGCTCCGACCTGTATAGCACCACATGACTGCAGCCTTGTGTGGATCCAGGCCATTCGATCGGCTAGAACCGCTAGTGATGGGAGCCAGCACCGGGTCTACCAAGTGCTACTTGCGAAAAGTCATTTCTAAAGTTAACTTCACATGCAGGAGTCCCATCTACTGTCCCTTTCCGCTTTGAGATTGGTGCTTTTGTCTAATTTTTTTAGCCCGTATATGGATGACGTCATGATGTCACTAATTAAAATAAAATTGAAGCTGATAAAATATCATTGAAACAGCCTGTGAACAGTAGAAATGTTTAATAAATTTTAGAAAATTTTCATAAGTTTTATAAATGTTTCAGTTTTTCTAGGGACACATGACTGGCGCCATATCATGCTGAAGTCAGCACTCCGTGACATGAAATTAACCTTAAAAAATCCTTGTTGCTGCTACTTGCCACTATACCTAGGCGTTCCTTAGGCCGGGGCAGAAGAAGCCCGTCCGCACATTTCCTAGACCCGAGCCCGGCCTGGCTATCGGGCCTAAATTTTTTGCATAGGCTTGGCCTTAGTTGCATAAATACCACCGGGCCGTCAGGCCGGGCCTTTCCTTTTTTATCCATTCTCCAGGCCTAAGCCCAACCCGAGTAGCACAAGGGCCTCAAAAATGCTGCCCAGGCCCAGCCCGCAGGCTAGAAAAGCCCGGGCCATCGGGCTTTTCCGGGCTGGGCTGCCCATGCCCAGCTATACTTGCCACACATGACTGCAGCCTTGCGTGGATCCAGGCCATTCGGTGGCCACGCTAGAACCGCTTGTGATGGGAGCCAGCACCGAGTCTAGCAAGTGCTACTTGCCACTGGTGGGGTGGCCACGTTAGATTGTAGGAAAATTCTAAAGAGAGGCGCCGTATATTGGGCTATCTTATGCGACACAAGCTCCTGCCCACACAACTTCTCCGTATCTCTCTGAGACCGCCATGGCAAGCAACACTGCGAGTTGCGAGGTCGAGGAGAGCAGCACCAGGAGGCACCAGAGGAGAAGGCCACCGCTGCCTAGCGCCCCACCGGGGAGGTGGAGGGACGTCGTGCCGGGCGGCTCGAGAGGAGGCTGCCACCACCGCTGAGCACGCTGCGGGGATGCTCTGTGCCGGAGAGGTGGAGGGACGCCGCTGCCGTCGAGCACGCAACGGGAGGTGTCCGTCTGCTCCTCTCGTATTTTCTCCATGAGAGGGCCATCTATTTCTCCTCTCATAAGTGCTTGTGCACCTTGCCGTTTTCGTACGGCTGATGCATCATCTTCGTGAAGCCGGTGAAAGAGATGAGATTGGGGAAGTGGGGTTGATCTGATTACGGCAAGTACTCCTAATTAATCTGGCAATTCCTCCTAATTAAGCTAGCCATTAGTAACTAGAACTTAATTAACCTGACAATCACTCATAAATAGTTAGCCAATTACTCATACTAATCTGGCAGCTCGGGAGGATCAGCCAAACCGGCAATTCTGGCAATTAGCAACATGACCATTAAGACCTAATTAATCTGACAAGTAATATGGCAATTAAGACATAATTATTCTGACAACTAGGCATACTAATATGGCAATTAGTAATCTGATGCTTAGACCTAATTAATCTGGCATTTTAGTCCTTAATTAATTTGGATACCATTACTCGAAACATGTGGCTGAGAAGCGCTGATGTATAGAGCCAGCTAGTAGCTTTTTATGACAGCCTGAATACATGTGGTGTGTGGGTGGTCTAACGTCAGCCTTTTGCAGACTGTGAGTTATTGCCGCCGTACGGATAGACATATTGTGCGGCGTCGCGCATTAGCACAGTCCTAAATTATATGTCACGGATAGCCTTACCTACATGCACATGTGTCACCACGTGGTGTGACGTAGTTGGTGCCATTTACAACGTCACTGGACAGTGATGGCAGCAAAAATAGCCTTTGCTACCATTGCATTGGGACACTAATGTTTGAAGAGGAAGATTGGTTTGCCGTAGGTTACCCCCAGGCTGGGCTCTTTCCTTTATATAACAGAATATACAACAGCGTATAGTACAAGCAAAGGATCACAACCGATCCTGCTGATAATTAGGAGATAACTATACATTAAGGAACAAATCCTATACAACTAAACCGCTATTATCTTAATACTCCCCCTCAATCTGAACCGACGTGCACGAGGTTGAGATTGGACCAAAACCGGCGGAGTATTAGCTGTGTGACTGGTTTGGTAAAAATGTCAGCAATCTGATCTCCAGACGCGATGAGACGAACATCAGGCGTCCCCATGGCGACCTTCTCACGAACAAAGTGAAAATCAACTTCGAGATGCTTGGTGCGGGCATGAAAAACCGGATTAGCAGAGAGATACGTAGCACCCAAATTGTCACACCATAAGACGGGTGGACGAGACTGATAGACTCCAAGCTCCTTGAGGACAGACTGAATCCAAAGGGCTTCGGCAGTACCATTTGCTAGAGCCTTATATTCCGCTTCCGTACTGGAGCGAGACACTGTAAGCTGCTTGCGAGAACTCCAGGACACAAGATTGCCTCCGAGAAAAATGGCAAAACCACCAGTCGAACGACGATCATCCGAGCAACCAGCCCAATCGGCATCGGTGAAGATGTTGAGCTCAGAGTGGAAGGCCGAATATGAAGACCTGTGGAAGCAGTTCCCTTAACATATCGGAGAATCCGTTTGACCGCCTCATATTGCGTGGTCTTGGGCTGGGACAAAAACTGACAGACTTTGTTCACAGCAAAGGAAATATTCGGCCGCGTGAGGGTAAGATACTGCAGGCCACCAACAAGACTGCAGTACCGGAAAGCATCATCGGTACTAAGAGAGGTGACATCCTCTCGAGAGAGTTTATCCGTAGAGGACATAGGAGTCGTAACAGCCCGACATTGCTCCATATTAGCGCGATGAAGTAAATCCAGCGCATACTTATGTTGAGTCAGAACCATCCCATTGGAGGTATATGAGGCCTCAATGCCTAGAAAATAGTCAAGTCTGCCAAGGTCCTTGATAGGAAAGGTGTGGGAGAGTGTCGCAACAAGCCGGTCAACAGCAGACGCGGATGAACCAGCAATGACAATATCGTCGACGTAGACAAGCATATAAACTTGAACATCCTGATGGTCAAGGATGAACATGGAGGTATCGGCGGTGCTAGGAACAAATCCGAGCTCGAGTAGTCTATCCCTGAGGCGAGCATACCAAGCGCGTGGAGACTGCTTCAGTCCATACAACGCACGCTGGAGTTTGCACACATGATGTGGATAACGAGAATCCTCAAAACCAGGAGGCTGCTGCATATAAACATCCTCATCAAGAAATCCGTGAAGAAAGGCATGTTGACATCAATCTGCCGAAGGCACCAGCCACGAGAGATAGCAAGAGATAACACCAGACGAACCGTAACTGGTTTAACGACCGGACTGAACGTTCATGATAATCAATGCCCTGCTGTTGAGTGAACCCGCGAGCAACCAGGCGAGCCTTGTGTTTATCAACTGAACCATCGGGACGAAACTTCGTCTTGAAAATCCATTTGCTGCCGACAATGTTTGTGCCCGGAGGACACGGTACAAGAGTCCATGTCCGATTACGCTGGAGTGCATCAAATTCTTCTTCCATAGCAGACCGCCAAGCAGGCTCGGCGAGGGCAGAACGGTGAGACGATGGAACTGCCAGAAATGCACTGCGGCGAGTGGGGTCATACCGAACGGTGCCATCCCTGTAGATCTTCGGGCGGTGGACGTCGTTGCGACGACGAGTAACCATCTGGTGCGTAGCTTGCCCAGATGTGTCCGGCGTATCATCGCTAGACGAGCCAGACAATGGAGTGGGCGAGGAGGGACCGGTGGCAGCCTCGCGAGAGGGTGGCCCATCAGTGGCTGTGCGGGAGTCCGGCCCAGCAGAGGCCGCGGGAGGGGCCGAGCCCTCCGTCGAAGCACCAGAGCCCGTCTCAGAGGGATATGGGCCAGGATATGATGCCCCGGTGGACCCCTTGGACGGTCCAGTGGTGCAAGAACCGGGAGGGCCACCAGAAGGCGCGGCAGTCGAGGCATGCACGTCGATCTCCTGGACAACGATCGGGACCTGCACAGGATCAGCAGAATAAAAACCATATTGACCACCAGAAGGTGCATCAATCGGTAACAAAGAAGTGTCATATTGACGCGTATCGGAACTCTGAATCGCTAGTTCGTCTGCAGGAAAAACTACAGGAAGGAGTTTGGACGCATTAACCACAACTCCTGGAGTGGCATAGGGGAAAACCTGCTCGTCGAATATGACGTCGCGAGAGATGTAAATGCGACCCGTGGAACGGTCGAGGCACTTGTAGCCCTTATGCATAGGGCTATACCCTAGGAAGACGCACATTTTGGAACGAAACTCCAATTTGCGCGAGTTATACTTACGAAGGCTCGGCCAACATGCTTAACCAAACGTTCATAAAAAAGAATAGTAGGGTGTGATTTGAAGGAGGCGGGATATAGGGGTGTTGTTAGCGAGAACAGGGGAGGGCATCCTATTGATAAGGTAGCAAGCAGTGAGAAAAGATTCATCCCAAAAACGGAGTGGGAGAGATGAGTGGGCGAGAAGGGCTAACCCAGTTTCGACAAGGTGTCGATGCTTGCGTTCGGCAATGCCGTTTTGTTGAGACGTGTGTGGACACGAGACACGGTGGGAGATCCTCGTGCACTGAAAATATGAGTGGAGACGATGGTATTCACTGCCCTAATCAGACTGGATAGCACGGATTTTGGTGTTCAGCAAACGCTCAACGTGTTTCTGAAAAGTATAGAAGATGCCCTCAACGTCAGATTTATATTTAATCAAATAGATCCATAAATGGCGACTGTAATCATCAATGAAACTAACGTAGTATTTAAAACCTCCAGAAGAAGGTAAAGCAGGGCCCCAAACAACAGTATGAACAAGCTCAAGAGGCATATGAGAAACATGCGAAGAATGATTATATGGTAATTGATGACTCTTGGCACGTTGACACGCATCACACACTGACGAATCAAAATTCGAAGAACAAGGCAAATTATTGGACCTAACAATGGATCGAACTACGTTTTGTGAAGGATGACCAAGACACTTGTGCCATTGGCGTGCGTGGGAGAGAGCTCGACCGAAGGGAATCGGGTAGAGACCACCGCGACTTCTACCGCGAAGGATGATGTTCCTCGTGTCCTTGTCCTTCACATAGAAAGAATGTTTATGAAGTTCAACAAAGATGTTATTGTCTGAACACAGACGATATATGGAAAGAAGATTTTTGCTAATGTTAGGGACATGAAGAATGTTTTTCAAAGAAAGATTTCTAGAGGAACCAGCTAAACTAGAGTGTCCAATATGCGCAATAGACAAACCTGTTCCGTTTGCAACCTGGACTTGATCCTTCCCGTGGTAGGGCTCGTGGATGCTCATGCGTTCGAAGTCATTGGTGAAGTGATCGGTGGCGCCCGAGTCCATGATCCACGTCCGGTCACCGTGGTAGGAGGTGGTAGCAGCGTTCCCCTCCCGCCGCTGGTTGGTGGCTTGATAAACTTGATTGAACCGGTTCCTGCAGGAGAGGACATCGTGCCCCCAATACTTGCAGATCTGGCATTGGGGCCGGTTGCGGCCTCTCTTGCTGTCGTTGCCGCCGTTGCCGCCATTGCCGCCGCCATAACCGTTGGCACCGCCGCCGCCATAACCGTTAGCACCGCCGCTGCTGCGGTTGCCACGGTATCCCTGTTGGCCACCCCCGCCGTAGGTGGCGCCTCCACCAGCACCCCCACCGTAGGGGTTGCCGCTGCCCTGTCCGCCACTCGGGCGGCCATCGGTGTTGTTGTTGGAGCTAGCGTTGAAGGGGCGGCCATCGCCACGCCCATGATCATCACGCCGTGTCGCGGCGTTGGCATATGTGGCGAAGTCCCCAGCCTGAGAATTCTGTGCATGGATGGATTCACACGAGAGAAGCATCGAATAAAAATCCGAGATAGAAGGGGCCTGGCCAGTGTTGTTGAGGACGGTGAGCGATGCCTGGAGTGCCTCAAACTGCGGTCCAAGGCCGACCACCATGTAGTCGATGAGCTCGTCATCCGAGATCGGGTGACCGACCATGGCGAGGGCGTCGGCGTAGCCCTTCATCTGATTGTAGTACTCAGCGGCGGGGAGGTCGTTCTTCTTCGTCGTCGTCAGCTGACGACGGATCTGGCGAACTCCAGCCCTGTTCTGTGCGGAGAACATGGTGGTGACGGTGCTCCAGACGGCGGCGGCGGTGTTCCGCCCCACCATATGCGCGAGGATTTCCTTGTTCATCGACCCGAGAAGAATGCTGAGGACGCGTTGATCGATGTACCACCAGATGGCGTACTACGGATTTGCCTGCGTGACCGCGGACGCCCCTTCGCCGGTGGTGATTGTTGTCGGGGGCGCGGCACAGCTGCCGTCGAGAAAGCCAAGCCACCCCTGGTCGGCGACATGGTGGATGACCTGGGTCCTCCACAGGAGGTAGTTGGTGCGATCGAGCCTGACGGTGATGGTGTTGGTGTAGGTGGTGGGAGCGGTTGTGGGGAGAGAGGTGAGCGCGCCAGCGGGGATGGTCAGAGAGAGGGCGGAGGTGGTGGTCATCACGCCGGCGGAGGAGGAGACCTGCCGCGAAGAGGTGGACATCGCGGCGGCGAGACCCAAGATCGGGAACAGGCTCTGATACCATGTCAAGCTTCATGCACTAGCCAACGCAACCAAAAGTCCGAAATGATGGAAAGGGTTAGTGCAATCCACTTATACACTTCAACACCCCCTCTCACGTGTGACGGGGAGAAATCAGCACGTGCAACCGGAAGAGAGCGACGGCGCGCGAAACTCATGTATGACTCAAGAGGTCTATACGTGGACACAGAGGGGTCAACAGCAATTTTAGGATAAATTGCGAAAGCCAGTACTCCAACTCAAAACCTTAGGCTCTGATACCATGTTTGAAGAGGAAGATTGGTTTGCCATAGGTTACCCCCACGCTGGGCTCTTTCCTTTATATAACAGAGTATACAACAGCGTATAGTACAAGCAAAAGATCACAACCGATCCTGCTGATAATTAGGAGATAACTATACATTAAGGAACAAATTCTATACAACTAAACCGCTATTATCTTAATAACTACCGGCGATAACTCTGGATCGAATGCCAATCACGATATAAAAATATTAAAATACTCTTCTCTCCTCTATCGCGTTATCTTATTAACTTCTGCTAAAGTTGTAGTAACAGACAACAACTCCGGTATTTTTGGTGATAACACGGTACTTTTATAGTTCTTTATAGCATAGGAGGAAGAATGGAACGCGAGACAAGAAACAGGATTTGTGATTGCTTTGAGATGCGTTTTTGTCAAGTGTGGTACACGGAAGAGTGTCCAGCGACCGGTTCAGAGTCATATAGAATTTTTCTACCTATTCCCATTACTTTCATATATTCTATATTGATCATCTCTAGCCATATATTCTATATTGATCATCTCTAGCCTCAAGAATGGAGTGACAAGATGCATCTTTATATATATATATATATATATATATATATATATATATATATATATATATATATATATATATATATATAGGGAAATAGCCTGCTAAACACGGGCATAGCTGCGCATAGCCTATCCACCGTTGATTCTATCCTCTTTTGATATAGGGAGCACATGTATCTAGACCCAGGATTTGTCTAAGAACTAACGTTGTTAGTGTTCCTTTGGCCTGCATGCATGAAGCCCTAGCAAAATAAAGCTTGTCTAATTTCGTTTGCATGAGGCAAACCCTAACGAGCAACATGCAAAACAAAGCTTGACTAATTTCGTTTGCATGAGGCCCTAGCAAAATAAAGCTTATCAAATTTCATTTAGGTGAGACAAACCCTAATATACTATATGCGCTAAACCCTAACCAAACTAAGTCTTATTTCATTGCGTTGAACCCAATACGTTGAACTGAATATTACTTTTTCACACGTTCGTTCAGTCTCATCCATTTTAATAATGCGTAGCATAAACTATGAACGGACTAAATTCAATTTGTGTAATGGAAGCAACCTTTTCTGGCAATTTCACTGCGCAGCAGCACATGTACCTTGTGCCGGTTGTGGATCATGCACTATACATGCGCTGCCACCTCGACGAAAGAAACGCAAAAAAAAATGAACCAAGCAGCACGGCAACACTCATATCTTTTCGGGGAAAAAACATTCAAGAAGGTTCATGTACCCATGTACGAGTACGACAATTTTCTGGCTTGCATGTGCTGTAGAAGTCGACATATAGAGCAGAGAGACAATGAAGGGGTGGTAGCATCGCATGACACCACAAGTTCGTTTTTAATAGACTCTAGGGGCCGTACGGTCGCCATAGGCATAGGTTACCATTCAGTAAAACCAAACCAAAACAACGCTTGTTTTCGGGCACACACGAAACAAAGGCTTTATAGAGTAGCATAGTACTATGTGGAGGGAAAACACAAAAAAATATAGAGGGATGGGGCGCGACAAGTAACTCTCTCCCGCCAAAAAAACAAGACACTAAACCACTTAGATGAAAATTTAGGGTTTGTATAGTACCACAAACTTTTACTAGGGTTTGCATACTATGAAGCGTTTTGCATGCAACTGCTCCCCTGTGTTAAGCAATGCCTAGATACTTTAGATTCTACTTTCACTAGGGTTTGCATACCACGGAACGTTTGCATGCAGAACTCATTTTAAGCCTTGTTCACTTTATCTTTCCATTTTAGATGCTAAGAGTCACGTGATGCATAGCAGGAAACCTTTGCATGCAGAACTCATTTTAAGCCTTGCTCACTTATCTTTCTATTTTAGATGCTAAAAGTTTCTTTGCCAAACAGCGAGCTAAAAATTTAGGGTTTGCACGAGCCCCTAGGCATTGCATGCATGTACACACACGCGGTGGTGCAAACGCCGTTAGGAACCGTTACTCCTTTCAAGAGCCAGCCACTACCATCTAAACTAGCATTGCATGTGATCTCTTTATCCAACGGTCCTAAGCCTATGCGTAGCTACGCCTGTGTTTAGCAAATCCGCGTCGATATATACATATATATATATATATATTTATTTATTTATATATCAACGCGGATTTGCTATCTAGGATGCTACCAATGCACGCAAGCATTTACGTTGGATACAGGGAGTACTATTATTAGCTGCCAAGATGAGAGAGAGCCAAAATTTTGCATGCAGTTAACGGTGTTATTTGCTGTTTGTAGAATTGCAAGACCAGCCTTTATTGTAGCGTATCAAACCGCATCTATTGTTGCAAAAATTTCTACAAATTGCATACGGTGTGCTAGTAGTACTTGTTTGCACTAGACATTACTAGCTTGTACTAGTTTTTTTTTTGAGAAACACAGTACAAACACAGACGCTCACAATGCGTACATACACTCACCCCTATGAACACATGCACGCACACCCTACCCCTATGATCACCTCCGAAAGACTGAACCGGCGGGTCTTGAGATTGACGAAGTCACCGCAGGCGTCTCGCTATCGACGGGAACGTCGCCTCCCACTGAAAGAATATTTCGCCTTTATGAGACACCAAAGCGTCAAGCCTGGGGTTTGAACTCTGGTGGGTTGGGGGTACCACTGTCCTCCTAACCATCCAACCACGGGTTGGTTCTCTACTAGCTTGTACTAGTTGATGGGATGTGTGCATGTTAGTATCAATATGAGCATGAAAACATGCAAGAATTTATGTAATAATTTTAACCATGAGAGTAGACCAAATATATCAACTATTGCATATGGAATGCCAGTAGTACTTGTTTGCACTAGACATTACTAGCTTGTACTAGGTGATGGGACGTGTGCATGTTAGTGTCAATATGAGCACAAAAACATGCAAGAATTTCTGCAATAATTTCAACCATGAGAGTAGACCAATATATCAAGCAAGTTAGCATGCAATAAATTCAACCATGAGGGTTGCATGAATTTCGGTCAATTTTCCCGCGCTTGGTTTTCGTTTTAGCGCGAGAGTGCTTCCCGCGTTCCCGCTAAAAAAAATTTCAGTACAATAGCAAAACTTGTTCCTTTATATAGAGACGGGATTTCAGACCATTCTCCCTAGCAGCTCCCCTTTCACGTATATTGGCTAGATCGGAATGGTGTGGTGTACGCTGGATAAACGGTTGAAATATTGTCCGGTTTCATGGCCGACTCTGGCGGTCGAAATACCTGCGAGATGTTTGCGGTTTCAGACGGTTAAGACGTGCAGAATAGTCTAGAAACTATTGACATCTTTGGAATGGTGATAGGGATATAAATGGCAGCTAAACGGTGGCCGCAACTCCCGTTTATTCGACTCGTTAGTTTATTTTTTTAGAAGAAGCAAAATTTCTTGAACTATAATATTGATAAATGTATTATGCGAGAATAAATGGCACACAGTTTATATCCCTACTATAAAAAGTCTATAAAACGATTAAGTAGTTGCATTGGAAAGAAAAATACAATTAATTTAGGCCACTTCTCTGCCGGGAAAAAAATGGGTTTGTCAGCCCACGACCTGACACGCTCGTACAGCGGGAGAAAAGGCTGTCTGTATGCTCGAATTTCACGCGAATAGACGGTTTGTAATCCGACCGACAGTCTCACTCATGTTCTCGTTTGTTTCTCTACACGCTAAATGAATTTCTTAGGTGGCTAAGATTAAATACAGACAAGAAAATCTGCCCCACTTCACTTAGGGAATTTACTTGCTCATGTTGGTATGGTTGTAAGGAAAATAATAATGTTTACGCACATATTCGTAAAAAAAATTATGGTTTCTCTCGGGCTGGTGCAGGGGTCGGCCGACCTTACTCGGGTGAAACTAGCCCAACATCTGGTCGGCTACGCCAGCCCCCCTTGCCATCTTCTCCCGCTACGCCAACATTATATTGCGCAATTTGAATTTGCTAACTTTGACTGAGACGACTCGAAATATATTACCGTTGATTGAAAATATACAAAGCTTATTACATTGCATTCCATTTTTTAAAGGGGGGACCCCCGAAAAAAGGTGGAGACTACCGTAACAAAGCATGGCTAGGGTGGCGCCCGTCCCCATCCCATGATGCTTGTGCAACACAAATGCTTGCTTTTGTTTCATGCGCCATTCGTTCTTTTTTTCCTACAGTGATGGTTGCCTTCATTCGTCGATTTCCTGGATGAACTGTGGAGGGAGGCTTCCTGTGTTGTTTTTTAGGTGAAGTACGTCGAAAAGGAGCTCCGCATGTGTAGCACATTCTGGTGTTGGCTGCATGAAAATTTGAGATGTTAAACACATGGTGTGCCTCTGAAAAAGGAGGTGTGCAAGGTGGGGATGAGGTGACGAAAAAATATAAGCCCGTAATAGATTTGCGTTATACTGAGGGGCATACCAACTTTGGCAACATCTTTCTGAAAGATCATGATCTTTTTGCTGCCTTGTTTGCCTATTAATCTAGCCATGGTGTCTACCTTGGGGAGCAGCCACATGGTGAATTGTCTATCAAACTGAATCAAATGTATGGGCTTGGCGAAATACTTGAACCATGTTGATTCCGCCAATTCCTTCTGTCGCTCCGTAAACTGCTCCACTATGTCGTTGAGTTGGACCAGCAGGTGTGAGTTGCCATACGGCACTTGTTTAGTGGCATTGTGTTCATCTTCCGCCCGAGCCGGCGGATTCTTGGGTGTGCGTCCTCTTCTGCTCGTCCAAGCTGCACTGTCATTGCTCATTGCGAGTTCGTCTCGGGTGTTCCTGATATGTAAACAAGATGAAAATGAAAAACCAAAAAATGAAGGGTGCTCACTAGTTGATCGTGTTGTCCTAGCTAGACTGGGCCGTGTTATCACGGCTAGTAGCGACCAAACCCGTGTCCCCCCCGCATAAAAAAAATTGACAAAAAATCTACTGGCGGTGAAGTAAAAATATTGCATATCAGTAGATGGAAGATTTGCAAGAACGAGGGTAGCAGAATTTTTGCATGCATATCAGCTGGATTGCACTGCCCCACACGCACTCAGACTAGGAAACAAAAGTCACGCGGGACTGTTTTTTGATCATCCCTATGATGTACACAAAATTAAAATCAACAGCAAGAAGAGAGGGAAACAAGAGTCATGCGGCACCTTTTTTCCAATCATCCGTATGATGTAAACCACCAAGATAAAAAATCAAAAGCAAAAGGGAGGTTGCTCTAGTTGAGCGGTTGAATCGGTAATCAAAAAATAACTTACAGGGGCTAGCCGAAAGTAGTACTATTCGATTTCCTGCGTGTGAATGATAACTAGTGCTATGCTCTGTATGAACAAATGATGTGTGCTTTTCCTATTCAATTCCATGCATGATAACTAGTACTATGCTTGTATGAACCGCCGTGTGCTAGCGAGATTGTTTGATTGGGTTGCTCAAAATATTGGTCTGCTCAATGGTCTATGTGGGGTGCTAATTTACATGCTAGAAAAATGGTCTGTTCAATGGTCTATATGTGGTGCTAGAATGCGTGCTGAAATTTTGGCCGATTCAATGGTCTGAATGTATTGCTAGAATGCGTGCTGAAATTTTAGTCAGTTTAGTGGTCTATTAGTATTGCTAGCTTGCATGCATGCGTGAGCTATTGCTAGTTTACATGCATGTGCTAGTACTTGCATGTGTACTTGCATGTACTAGCAATGTATGCAAGAAAATGCTCTCTATGTAACGGGATGTGATGTTTTCCGTTAGATATTTTGTGCTCCTGCTGCTCAACTTCATGCTCTATATAGAATATCCAATGGTTGGATTAGTATGCATAGGTAGCATCCTAGATAGCCCACTATTCATATATATATATATACTATTAGAACGGTCGGTAGATTACCAAACCCGAAAACAGACTGTAGTTGTCTAAAACTGGGTTAACGTGAGCAAAATCAGAAGAAAATATCAAGAAAAAGAGTTGGCTATTGCATAAGGGAGTAAAAGACAAACTGATTATGTCATCAACTTTAACTACATAATTCTAAAATTTAAAATACTTTGTAGTTCAAACAGATTGTCGAATTTAGGATCCGTTTTTATATTTGGACTAGCATGATGAGATCTTTGAAACTGTAGGGTTCGTAGCATAGAAAACAAAAAAAATTCTAAGATGGGAACAACTATGTACCAAGATCTATCTATTAGATACAAGCAAAAGATCTATCTATTAGATACAAGCAATAGGCAGATATACATCCGTAGAGAACATACCCTTGAAGACCGACAAAGCTTAACGAGGTTGAACTCGTGGTTGATGTAGACGAACTCTTGCCGATCTCAAGATCGAGAGGAAGTCCTAGCACCGCAAATCAGCGACCCATACGTGTTCGCACACACGTCCGAGGAACCGAGCAACCTACGCCTCCTCGCTCTAGCGATGCAGCGGAAGCACAACTCTTTCTTGCCGAAAAGCCACCGGGAACATGTATCTCGCTAGTCCGAGACCATGGGGGATAAACTAGAGGGGGAGAGAGATCCTTCATGAGAAGGTGTAAGTGGGAGAGGGGGAGAGGGGGGCTTTATATAGGAGGGAGGGAGGGGCACCCCAAGGGGGTGGCCGGCGCATGGGGGCGTCCCCCTCCCCTCCTCCATTGATGTGGGTGGAAGCTCCACTCACAAAATACCCCTTCAAGTCTTCACTCAAAAAATCCCACTCCAATTCCCATTAAATTTCCAATAAATTTAATGCAAACTCTCATTAAATAAAACTCATTTTATTTATTAAAAATTTTGTCAATTACTCTAATGACAAACATTCACATATAACCCCTTGCTAGTATTTTATTTCACATGCAGAAATACTTTCTGCAATTTCACCTGAAAACAGTTTCGATATCTAGTGAAATAAATTCATGCGCTTTGTTATTCTTTTTAGCATGAAACTATTTGTTCCAAATGGTGCCGGTGTCTCTTAAAGTGTGTCACCCTACGGTTCACGAATAATGCGGACATGATCGAGAACCCTCTCAGATCAATAATCAGAAGCGGGACCTGGAGATCCATACTGACTCCAACACATTCAACGATGACTTTCTTGTGATCGTGAGAACCTTTTACGCTAGTATCTTAATCTCTTTATCTTGCGATATATTACATGTCCAATATTCGATCATCGGTATCTCCATACCTAGTTTGATCTCGTAACTGACATGTACTCTTTTCTCGTTCCCGTGATATAACATTCTAGTGATCAAATCACTTGCTTGCAAGCTAATAAATGTGATATCACCGAGAGGGCCTAGAGCATATCTATCCATCATCGGGATGAACAAATTTCACTCTCGATCCATGGGCCTCAACATAACACTTTAGTAGTACTGAACCCATCTTTATAATCACCATGTTACGGTGTGACGTTTGATGTTATCAAGATACTCTTCCGGTGTTAGTGATTGCCATGATCTCATGGTCTAAGGATTAGAATTACTTCGTATGATGTTATAGCAATATAAACTCAATGACTTTGATCGTAATGCTATACTTCGGATGAATGTTCATCACACCATTCCAATAATGTTGTGACCTTGTTATTAACAACATCCAATATCCATGATCAGAAAACCTAGATCATCTTGTTAATTAACGAGCTGGTTTATAAGAGAGGCATAACTAGAAACTTTCTGTTTGTTTATTAAACACGCATGTATTAACGTTTCCATATTAATACAATTATAGAATGAAAAATAAACATCTATTATATACTTGGAATATACATAATAATCACTTTATTATTGTCTCTCAAGACATATTCCCTTTAGAAACTTGATCCCATATTAAGATGTTTCGAGAAATTATTTTTAGACCAAAAGGCCACACGTAACACATAAGTTATTTAGGCTGTATTATATTAGTTATCCACCAGATAACATATAAGTTATCCATCCTAAGAACGGATTCTGTGTTTAAGTTTTTGATGCGTGCGAAAATCTAAATATGAACTCCTCCAATTTAGGATGCATTTTCACAGAGTCGACGCCGATAAAGTCTTGTAATCCTAACACCTAGGCTACTGTAAGTCTATCGCACATGTAATTAACTAAAATAGAGATAACCAGGTCTTAAAAAATATAGTTTTCACAAAGAGAACTAAAGTTAATCTAAAAATTGTACAAAGTTACCCATAAAGATAAACTATAGAATTATAGAATAATTACCAACTAGTAACATGAGAGTTATTCATGCTTCGGCATGTAAGTTATCCACCTAATAACATATAAGTTATCCATCACTACCACGGCATACGGGTGACGAAGCCTCGAAGGGTGTTAGGATACCAAACCTTTTTCGTTCGTTGATGCTAACACATCGAGGATGACGAAGTTTCGGTACCCTAATACCTAGGCTATCGCGTCTCAATTAAACTATCCCGTACCTTACATTTACTCAACTAAACTAAAATACAAGGGGCAACCGAGGTTTCATGAGGTGAAAAAAATAAAAAAAGTTACCCACATGAAAAATGCGAGAAATCTTCTACACAACCCGTTTATACGGTGAATAGCTTATATTTTATATGGTGGATAACTTACATACTATAACATGGATAACTCAATTGATAGGACTTAGGGGTGGATAACTTTTTGTCTAATTTTTTATCAAAACATATCAACATGGGATATAGTTTTAAAGATCTCGTCACGACTAACTCAACCGTGAAAACGGATCCTAAATCCTATGCAATTGTTTCCGTCCCAATCAAACGGCAAAGATTAGCCTGCCAAATTTTACAACTTGCCGACCATTCTAAACATAGATTTCCCGTAAAAGAAAGCACAATAAAAAAGGTGCATCTGAATAGATCATCTAAAAACAAAAGGTCCATCATCAAAGATAGGCCATCATTGTTGTAATCATGTAGGGCAGTTCATATACTCTCTCAGTTTTGGTTTACAAGTCTTGCGCGTATATCTAGATCATCAATTTGATCAATAAAATATAAATTATATAAAAAATATATCATTAGAAACTTTAGACGTTATATTTTTTAATGATATATTTTTTGTCCCGCTTCTACTTTGTTTCATGTTATATCCGACATCACGCCTATTATCGCGTGAGAGAAGTTCCAAGGGGTTATATATCTAGGATTTTAGGTTGACATGGCGTCATGGGCCGAAGGACGATGGTTTGATGCTCCATGTGACGGTTGGTAATCCTCGGTATAGCGTGGGGGCAGGCTGCGCCAAACCCACAAGTTTGCCCCTTATGGCCGAAGCAAAAGAATAGCTCCTCCCCCTTCAGCCGCATGTGGCTTGTTCTTGGTGATGTGAGCCGATGGCGGCAAGGCGTAGGAGGGAACGGGGGACATGGCCACATGGGGGTTATGGTTTCCTCCTGTGCCGCGGGCAACCTAGCTTGTTTCATATATAAATATAGCCATAGTGTAGTTATTTACATTATTATGTGCTATCATGTTTTATTAGAAGCACGCCGTCATATTCAACATACATCTTTTGGAAATATGTATACCTAAGATTATCAGATAGAGTAAATCATATTGTTTATAGTTTCTACATTCCTACATTATCATTATTGCTATAACATATTAAGAATGACGAGTATTAACACGAAGACATGCTGGACAGGGTGTTCATGAAAATGGTCAAGAGATTGCCGTGAAGGTACTACATAACACTTTAATTGGGTCAGAAGATACAGAATTTCAGAAAGAGTTTGACAATCTTAGTGGACTTAAGCATCCAAATATTGTGGAGTTACTGGGCTTCTGCAATGAATTGGTGGAGCAACCAGCTGTGTTCGAAGGAAAACAAGTTACTGCTACAACCCTTCGTATGGCCCTCTGCTTTGATTATGTACACGGTGGTAGTCTTCACAAGCATATCACTGGTAGTTAATTCAGCGCACTCTTCCCATGTGCATTTTACTTAACAGTAGAGAGAATATTCTATAGTTCACATTCTTGAAGACTCTCATTCATTTGCTTTTCTACAGATGAATCCACAGGATTTAACTGGCGCACACGTTACCGTATAATCAAAGGGGGTGTGTGAGGGTCTAAAATATCTCCGTGAGAGAGTGGATCCTATAATGCACTTCGACTTAAAACCAGATAATATACTTCTAGGCAAGAATATGGAGCCCAAAATCGCAGATTTCGGTTCGTCAAAGCTCTTCGGTGAAGAAAACACAACAAAGACGATGAGTGTTGTCGGTACACTGTAAGCATTTCTATCTGGTCAAATGCTCCACACCTTTTGCATTTTTTCCGTTGCTCCACATGAACATTTTTCACCGGAGACTTTGATCATAAGATTCCTAGACCTTTTAGGTGGCCTCCTAAGAATTGGCGGTTCAAGGTTATACCCTGGGTTGAAAATTTTCTAATCATTTACATGTGCCCTTGGTAGTATATTTTATTATATGTTGCACATAGCTTGGCCATGAAATATACTCATCAATTAATTGTTCTATTTCAACACGCTCGAATCCATAGCTTTAAGATGAATTGTAGAGCATGATGACATGGTACATTAGTATTCTGCCGCTTTCCTCATGAACTAGTTATGTTTGTAATGTCTATTGGATACCTCCCTTTTAGTTGCATTCTTGTCAGTTACGTTAACATCGGCTAATGGATTGCAACTTCTAGTTATTCTCTCTTCTTTATTTCTCTTGTTGCTCTGGCCCTGAATTGAGTAGTAAAACCACATTTGACATTATTTTATGGCCAACATATTTTATTCCATAGGTTTTTTGCTAAAAAATCTTCACAACTATTCTTTAAGGTGCCTAATTTTTTAATTAAAACACCCTGCCAAATTGTTCAGAATGTATTTAACCTTGCTTAACTTGCCAAACTCTGAATAGAAACCACTTGAGTCTATTGCCAAGTATGGCCTACAACCTTCTGAAAACCCCTAAACATCTTCTAAAACACCTCTTATATATATAGAAACCCTATTCACCACTCGGGGTGTAGAAAAGTTATTTTGCACCCAACATATTTTTACGTTGTTAGATTAAAAAAATATGTTTTGTATATAAATAATTGTGTTAATATATTCAGCACAAATAAAAAAATTGACAAAAAATACAGTTTATGGGTCATTATAGTGTAAAAACACCAAAAATGCGCATTTTACGTCGTATTTTTATAAGATATGTAAACAAAAAAATTATATCATTTCTAAATTTTATTATGTTCTTCTCTACTTATGAAGTAAGACAAAATTTACGTGACATAAACATAATATACAATTTTAAAGATAGAGTGTCCTCTTGGACAAGCCACTACAAGAGCACCATCATGGTCGCCCTTGTTGACGCCAATGCCTCCACCTCTGTTGGTGGTGGTTCTCATACCATGTAGATGATAAGGTGTGGCTAACCTCAAGGAAGCAGCCGTTATGTTTTAGGGTTTCTTTCATATCAGCCTCAATATGTATACAATTCTAGATACTTGGGTTGATGAGCTATATGGGCCAGAGTAGGTAGATAGGCTGCAGAACAGCTGAAGTATCCATAAGAAAAACCATCATGTCCCTCTCTTGGTTAATGGTTTTCCTAGCAATGCATCAAATCTCAACATTTATTTTGTTTAGAATCTTCAGCACGTCCATAAGTAACACCTGTACATCATAAATGGCATGCAGAGGATATTGGCCACCGGAGTACATAAAGCATCAGATAACATCGAGAGAATTTGACATCTTTAGTTTGGGTGTCATCATTGTAAAGATAATGACCGGACACGAAGGCTATAATTCTACCGTTGATCTGACGACCCGGAAAGCTGTTAGGCTTGTAAGAACAAGTTTTTTCTGTTTGTCAATTTCAACATCGATATGGTGTTGTGTTTAACCTTTTTGTGATTTATTGTTCTAGCTTTAATTTCAATGTTGTAGGTACACGAAAATTGGAAGAAAAAGCTAATTGAAACGGTGAGTAAAAAATCGGTCGAGGCATATTGCAACCAGGTGAAAAGGTGCATTGAGATGGCATTACATTGCCTGAAGCCAAACAGACAAGAAAGACCAACTATACAGGAAATTGTTTCTAGTTTGAACGAGACTGAAGCAATGATAGGTGACCAAGGGATAGAGAATGAACAGGTGACGTCAATAATTACATATAGCATTTACATTTATCAGGAATCACATTTGAACAGATCATGGTGCAGGTAATAGGCCCATGTCTACGTAATTGCATGCTGGCCTCGTTTTCGAAACACATGCTACCATGCACCTTACTTAGTGTTTGGTCATCTATAGCTAACACATGCCTATATTTGGAGATAGGATCATCCACGGCTAATGCACGTCTTTTTCTAGTGTGGACATGACAAAGAAATAGTAGAGTGAAAGGCGAGGCAGCAGCACTCATGGTCGGGGTGAATAGATGGAAGTGTACAATAAAATGACCGTCCTCTAATTGTTTTTTGTTCATATATCTAGCCCAATCAAGACAATGGAGATCAATCCACTTTTCATTCCGATATAAACAACGTCACAATCGACTCCTGGCCTTCTTCAGGTTAGTGCTAGCTAGCTATTTTATCTTTAATTTTCTAGAGCTAGAATACGCGACTAGTACTGTACTATTTAACAAGAGTAGATTTCTTACTTATAATTGCTGAATTACAAGGTCACGGCGAAGCTACTAGCATCCTGGATCGGCCAGCGGTCATGTCATTGGGCTTGCTAAAAGAGATGACGGATAATTTCTCTGAAGCGCGACTACTTGGTCAAGGTGTGTATGGAAGTGTTTACCAGGTATGAGAAGCCTTTACAAAAACCATCAAAATAATTCCATAACGCCTCTGGTCAAGTTAATAATCAACTATCTTACAACGATCAACATTCAAATTAATGAATAGGGAGTTCACAAAGATGGACAAGTCATTGCTTTGAAGAAGTTCCGTTCCGTACAAGGAATTGATGATAAAGCATTCCAAGTAGAGATGGCAAGTCTCGTCAGGTTTCGTCACCCAAACATTCTACAAATAGTTGGTTACTGCAATGAAATAGAATTTCATCCGGTAACGCACAAGGGGCAACTTGTATTTTCTGAAGAAAGGCATAAGGTAATGTGCTTCGAGTATTTGCGAAGTGGATCCCTTGAGCAGTACATTTCACCAGGTAATACATCTGAGACCACAGCATGTAGCATAATCAATTAGTTCTCCATCATTTAAAAAAATTAAATAGAAATATTTTTTTCAAAATGAGAGCATAGGCCCGGCCTCTGCATCAGAAGGATGTACACAATAATCTTAATCTTATAGCATTCTTTATAGTCTCAAAGTTTACAACTCCAGGATCACTCATCGTGGCAATATGAATGAGCCATCTAAATAAAAATCACAAAGCCCTCTGCATCTTGCAATCTATTAGCATTTAACCAGCCACCATGATTGAATATAGCCCGTACTACCTCGATTAATCGATTGCACCCAACATCCATAGCTTTTTGCTGCTCCGCAGCAAAGAGGAAGGATCACATGTGAATCCAAGAAGATGCCATGTAAATAACCTGCAAAAAGTTTGTTTAGAGACCTCGGTTGAAAATTAAATTGTTTTGATAATTCCAAATTGCCCAAACTAAAGAACAAGCTCCCACATGAATTCGAGATTTTGTTTTCTTCTCTACAACATTTAGCTAGTTTTCAAACATACTAGTCACAATAAACGGTGGTGGAATATTAAAAGTGATATGCAGTACTCTCCAAACAAGACATGCAAGAGAACAAGAAATAAACAGATGGTCGATAGTTTCACAGAGACTTTGCAGTACTCTCCAAACAAGGCATGCAAGGGAATAAGAAATAAATAGATGGTCAATTGTTTCAAAAAGACACATTTTTATTACCCATTCCATCGTGTTTTAGCTAGGTTATCTTTAGTAGTAAGCACTTCCTTATAAAAAAAGGACCAGATGAAAATTATTGTTTTCAGTGAGACCTTTACTTTCCAGATATATTTTCCAAGAAATCTAGTGTGTCCATTTATATAATCAGCATACACTGACTTCACCGAGAACACCCTATTGGAGTTAAGTGCCATTTGAAACAATCTGATTATTTTATTAGATTTACACCTTCCTTAGAAAGTACCTTATAAAGCCATTTTCTAAGCAAGCATATATTATTTTTATGAAGTACCTTGCCAGCCCACATTGACCTTTAGGCCAGCAAATAATGTTCCATTTGTTAGTCTATACGAATTATTTAGATGATCACACTACCTGAACAAGCTATACCTATAAAATCCATTATTTTCAGTACCCCTTTTGGTATTCCATAGAAGGATATAAGTAACATCGGAGGCTGGTCAAAAGCGGATTAATTAGCGCAAGACTATTCCCATATGGGAGCATCTTGTCGATCCAGGAACCTAGCTTTCTTTCAATGCAGTCATCAATCGGTTTCCACTCATTAAGAAACTTCTTATAATGAATAGGTATGCCTAAATATTTAAAATTGAGAGCATCTACATCACATCCAAAGATGCTTCTATAATTGACCTCAACCTCCTATTTATCCTTACCTAAAAAATATATCACTCTTACGAAGATTAATCTTTAGATCGGTGAGTTGTTCAAGAAGGATAAAATTAACTTCATATTTACGACTTCCGGTAAGTTGTGTTCCACGAATAAAATAGTATCGTATCCATGCCGCAAAATGGATATACCACCAAGGTGGCGCCCCAAACCTCCTATCCCCCCCCCCCTTTACCCCAACAATAAGCATGACCAACATATCAGCCACTATGTTGAATAACAAGGGAGAAAATGGATCTCCCTGTCTTGTCACTTTAGCGTCTAAAATAATGACCAATATCATAGTTCACTCTAATACCTACACTAACGCCATGAAATAATCTTGCAACCGATTCACACCACTCAGGTGTGAATCCTTTTATACGCAAGGCTTGTTCAAGAAAAGACCATTTAAACATATCATACACCTTTTCAAAGTCAATTTTAAAAAGGACCTTGTCCAAATTATTCTTATGAATTTCATGAAATGTTTCATGGACCCTACCTCCACTAAAATATTTCTCCTGGGTATTAAGGGGGATTGACTGGGTCGAACTACCTTGTGAACAATTTCAGTTTCCCTATTATTTCCCTCCTTTTAAATTTTTTGAAGTTAACATTTAACAAACAGGTTGGTATGTATTGCTCAATACTAGTTTCATATTCTTACTTAGGCTAGAGCATAATAATTCCAAAGTTGAGCGCATATAATGGCAAGTCTCCACCTGAAATTGGGTGAATAATGCCATAAAAAAAATCCCTGATTACCTTCCAAAATATCTAGTAAAACTCCACAGGAAACACATATGGTCAATGGGCTTTATTATGTTCCATCTGCGATATGGCACCTGGTCCTGGGGCTTTATAAAAACCGTCTTAGATGTCAAATCTTATTTTTCCATCTTTCTACAAGTGAAATTCCACATGTAATGGTATTCCATTCATCCTTTACCATTTCATAAAATCCATCCCAGCGCATCCAACATAACTCAAACGAGAAATGATTCTTATTACCGAGGTTTGCCGCCTCTCCTGAATCAGTGAGTAACGATGCAAGATCCGACCCCGTAAGGGTCAAAACACACGATCCACCGTAGAATATGGGGTCAAAAAGCAAAAAAAGTGACTTTAGCCCTTATAAAAATAAAATGGATTCTTGAACCACGTACCTCTACAAGAGTAAATTTCTTCTCCCACTCTATATTAGTTAGAACATGATCTAACTCTCAAATGTAGGAGTATCTTTTTTACTAGACCAAGTGTATTGTTGACCAAAGAGATCAATCTCTCAAAAATCAACACTCATAGTAATCACATTAAACAAAAAGGGCCATCTTGCATTAAAATTATTATTATTATTCTCCTCTAATCTCCTGATTATGTTGAAGTCCCCTCCTACCAACATAGGCTGCGTCTCAGACTCACAACTCCTTGCGAGCAATTAACACAAAATCAGATCTGTGTGCATCTTGGGCCTTTCGATAAACACGCACAAGGATCCACTCAAAACCATCTAACTTAGATTGGGAAAGCAATTAACACAAAAATCCCCCATCTCCATTCTTTGGATTGAGAGAGTGTCCTTTTTTAAACCCACTATAATCTAACACCTCCTAGACAAGTGTTTAAGAAAGGGCATGCAAAGTTTGATCGGCTGTCTCCAATAACACAATACCATCTAATTAATGCTCTTCAATAAAATTACTTTTGGGTGTTATCGAGTTGTTTACTTTTACAGACATGAATTCTGGACTCGATTGGCGTACACTGTATGGCATAATTAAAGGCATGTTTGAGGGTGTGAGATACCTCCATGATGAATTTAATCCTCCATATTATCACCTAAATATAAAGCCTAGCAATATACTGATGGATGAGAAGATGATGCCAAAGATAGGTGACACTGGTTTGGATAGAATCTTTGATACAGGAAGCACCTATAGGTCATGGCCTAGGGGGATGACAATGTGAGCTCAATGCCCCTAACATAATCTGTGAACTCATTTATTATGTTTTGTAGTGGTCGATACATTTGCTTTACGCTGAAAACAATTGTAATATTTCTTACGCAGTGCATACCTTCCGCCGGAATTCATTAACGCGCAAATAATCTCAAACAAGTTCGACGTATTCAGCTTGGGCATCATTATGCTACAGCTGTTGACAGGGAGGAAAAAGTACTTGGAACTTTACGATATGCCTTCCCAGGAGTTCATTGATTTGGTAAGTATGTCGTCTATGCAGTTTCTTCTACAAGCCAGCATCAATTGGTCGTGTCTACGTTGTTGTGTATCAATTTGGGTGATACTATATATGTATGTATACCTTATTAAGTTCCATCCAATTTGGGTCGCAGACACAGGAAAGATGGAGGAAGAGACTACACAAAACAGTGAAGGGCACGTCAGTTACAGGATATTGCCAGCAAGTCAAGCAATGCCTGAAGATAGCGGTGAACTGCGTGGACGTCAACAGGCATAAAAGGCCCTCCATGGCGGAAATCATACATATGCTCGAAGAAACAGAACAATGCTTGACTTCACAATTACAACTTGGCTTGGCCTCGGATCAGTTGCTTGACGTCAGTCCCCTGGAGCTCAGCTTCCCGTCAGCCGTGTCATTGGAAGTAGTACCAATAATAACAAAGAAGAAGGTGGCCATGGCTTCCACTTCCTGCTGCCCGCTGCAGCTGCAGAACAAGGGGGACGACCGTGTCGCGTTCAAGCTTGTGGCAAGCAACCCCAAGAGGTACTTGACGAAGAAGCCACTCTATGGCATCGTGCCACCCCGGTGTGCCTATACCCTCACTCTCACAATGCCCAGTAAGCAGAAACACAAGCAGCAGCAGCCACCACCGACATCATCGGACAACGGCGGTGACTTCTTCACATTGTGTAGCATCATGTTGGGCGCATACGACCTCCTGGATGCTGCTAAAGACTCCATCAAGTACGATGACTTCTTCAAGAAAGCCAAAGAGTCGACGGCCAGTACTGCCGGAGAGGATGATGCAATGCAAGAGGTGATGTTGAAGGCTATATGCGACCCGCCAGCAGATCAAGGCACATCGTGTCGTTCTGAGGTAATATTATACTACCTCTGTTTCTAAATGTAAGCTTTTCTAGCAATTCAAATTTGAACTACTAGAAGGGCTTACATTTCAGAATACTGGGAATATATGCATGCTAGCATGTTCATTTCTCCTTGAGGTTGTTGTTGCTAATTGACGATTGCATTTTGAGATCGTCCTTGAATCTTAATAATTTCAGGTCATATCTACGCCTGACGCTCAACAGGTTTCCTCCATAGATGTGCATCCAACGGAGCCATGGTGAGTGCGTGCATCCGTCCGTTAATTTAACCCACACTAATTAATCACCTACTAATGACCAACCCATGGATGCAGGATTATGACAACGAATCACGTGGGGAGCCTTCGTGTTTGGGATTATCGCACAATGGTACGTTAACAATTCATACTACTCTATACAGTGCACGCATGCGTATATTCACAGCTGACTCAAGTTACATGTCCGGGATGCAGGCAGCATTGAACTCCTTTCAGTTAGTCCCATATGAACCAGGCAAGCATGCTTAATTTTTTTTTGTTCACTTGATTAATTAGTCCTGCATGTTTATTTGTTCATACCTCACAATATACCTGCTAAAATATCAGGATAAGTGTGAGTGCTCTATGATTTTTCATACATATAATTTTTTTTATCGGCTGTTTGCAGTTCATGTCGCTAAATTTGTTGCACGAGAGAAAAGCATCATAGCTGGTGATCCTGATGGAGGCATCCTCGTGTACAATTACGAAAACGAGGACGTCCATAGTTTTGATGCTCACGATAGTTGCATCACAACCTTGGCTGTGCATGCAACGTCTCCACTCATGTTATCTTCATCCGAGGATGACGATCACCTAATCAAGCTTTGGGATTGGGGCAACGACTGGAGATGCACTCGAGAATTTGGGGGTCACACTGAACGAGTGACACAAGTGACGTTTAACCCAGAGAATAACGACAGTTTTGCCAGTGCTTCCTGTGATGGCACGGTCAAGGTTTAACTTTCCCCAGTTCCTCTTTTAATCTAAAATAGTATTTGTCTCATAAATTTAGTATTCATATTAAATATGCGAACATACAATAATCATGTTTTTTTTTTGCTTGGATACAATAATCGTGTTTGATGATAGATCTGGAGTATTTGTTCTGATGACCCAAGTACCGTTATCACACTGAAGTTGGATGGGTATGCGAGAAGACCGCTATGTGTTGACTACTTTACACGCCATAAGCGGCAACATGTGATCATGGGATGTGAGGACAAGATGGCACAGGTGGTGTATTTTTCTAGCATGTACACTGAAGAATACACTTATATATTTAATTTTATCAACCTAAGAATTGACAAACATGATATCCTATGTGGTGCTCTTATTTGTTGTTGAGTTAGATATGGGCATTGGGGATCAAAGGACATGTTGATATGCTAGAAGGGCATGAAGACCATATAACAGCAGTAAAATTGCACCCGGAGCTTCCATTGCTAATGACAGGTTCACTTGACGGGACCGTACGCATATGGGACTCAACTACCTACACGTATGTATCACTTTAATGATCTGTCCTTATAGCCACACATAAAGCTCTATTTGCCATGTGTGCAAGACTATGTTAGATATACGTAGTATTATCTTTTGTGTTTCTTTAATTAACCGATGCATCACCTCTCTAACCTTTGAAGGCCTGAGAACATAATTGCTTTCAACCTTGGAGAAGTTTATGCTTTTGGATGTATAAAGGGATCAACAAGGTAACAAACATTATCCTCTCGTGTCTCTTCTTTACTTAGGAACTTGCTATAACTATTTTTTCCATAAATAGTATGTTATGGTGGTGAAAGTTGTAAGTAAACAAGAATAAGAAATTGAACTGCGTAAAAAATGGAGTTCATACGTACAAAACTAACCAAGTAAGTATAGAGAAATTAAAATGTGGTTAAATAAATCCATATTTTTGTTGGATGATGAAATTATTTGACAACTTTGCCCATCATGTATTTGGTAACCACATATTTGTATCATCCTTCTTTTGTATATTATCAATTCTTCAAGAACATGAAACTAACACGTAATCCAACTTGTGTAGGATCGTGGTCGGGTGCCGCCAAGGAATAGCAACGATGGAACTTTCTTCGCCATGAAGATCATGCTGTCAAAAGCAAAAGACAAAGCGAAACTATTACGACCTACCAGACCCATTGAGGTTGGATTGTTTGATGTATAAGCCAACTAAATTTCATACATTTCACCTGGTACGGACCGTCGAGAAATTTGAGAAAGAAAATTGTATCATTTTATTTCACAAAATTCATATATTAATGATTTGATATTCTTTAGATACTTGTGTGAAAATTATGTGAAGATGTGTTATTCCCTGGCTGGGCACATCGCTGCGTGTTATATAAGCCTCGGTTAACCAACCACCGAGAGGATTACAACTGATTACAACAGAAAGATTTGCTAGAGATAAACTCTGTCAACAACAGCTAACCATCGTTTATCTTATCATATGATAAACGTGGTTTACAAGAATCCTATCTCGTTTACACACACCATCAATCATAACTTATCTAAGTTAAGATTATTTCTAAATACTCAAGCTGTCGAACTGTCAGGGGTTTAGTGAACCCATCTGCAACTTGATCTCCTGTAGGTATGAACTTGATATCTAATAACTTCTAAGCTACTTTTTGTCTTACAAAATGATAATCTACTTCTATATGCTTAGTTCTAGCATGAAATACTGGATTAGCTGAAAGATAGGTTGCACCCATGTTATCACACCATAATTGAGCAGCAAAGGGAGTATGAACTTTTAGTTCATGAAGAAGGGTTTATACCCACATCACTTCTGTTGTGGCATTAGCTAGAGACTTATATTCAGCTTCTGTACTTGACCTTGAGACAGTGGCTTGCTTTCTTGCACTCCATGAGATTAAATTAGAGCCAAGAAAAACAGCAAAGCCTCCTGTAGATCTCCTGTCATCAGGACAGCCTGCCCAGTCTGCATCTGAAAATGCACTTACTAGCATAGAAGAAGATTTACTAAATCTCAACCCAATACTGGATGTAGCCTTGAGATATCTTAAGATTCTTTAACAGCAGTCCAATATGATGAAGTTGGTGCATGAAGAAACTGGCAGACTTTGTTAACAGAGAAAGATATATCTGGTCTGGTAAGTGTCAAATATTGTAATGCACCAACGATACTTCTATACCTTGATGCATCTTCCTCTTGAAGAGGAATACCCTCATGAGCCGAGAGTTTCTCACTTGTAGACATGGGTGTATTGGTAGGCTTGCACGTCATCATGCCTACTCTTTTGAGTACATCAGAAGCATATTTTTCTTGTGTGAGTAACAGCCCATCATGCATCTTCTTAACTTCAAGGCCTAAGAAATAATGTACATCACCAAGATCTTTTAAGGCAAACTCCTTTTGCAGATCTCGAAGTAGAGCTGTTTTTGCATCATAGCAAGAACTAGCAACGATTATATCATCAACATAAATGAGTACAAAAACAGAGATATTCCTTTTGCAATAAATGAATAATGATGTATCAGCCTTGGAAGGAGAGAAACCAAGTGCTTGTAGTTTTACACTCAATCTTGAGAACCATGCTCTTGGGGCTTGCTTCAACCCATATAATGCTTTATCAAGTTTGCAGATGTAATTTGTTTTTCCTTTAACCTCATATCCTGGTGGTTGTCTCATATGCACATCTTCCTTAAGAACACCATGGAGAAATCACATCTAGCTGTCTGAGACTCCACCCCCGGATACTGCAATAGACAACACAAGGCGAATAGTGGCCGCCTTGACCACAGGACTAAAAGTGTCCTCATAATCAATCCCATATATTTTTTTGAATCCCTTAGCAACTAGACGTGCCTTATATCTATCTACACTACCATCAGCTTTATGTTTAATTTTATAGACCCATTTACAGTCTATTACATTTTTGCCAGCATATTGTGAAGGAACTAAGTGCCAGGTTTTGTTTTCAATAAGTGCTTGATACTCTTCATCCATTGCATGCTTCCACTGTTTATTTTAAAAAGCTTCATCTAAGTTTTCAGGCTCTCTCGTGGCTGAGTTTGCAAATTTTACCATATTGTGATACTGTTTAGGTTGAATTTTTCCCGTTTGCAAACGAGTAGCCATGCGCGGAATAGAGGCCACAGAATTCTCACCAGACAATCTTGATGTAGAGGATCCCCGTCCAGGTGTGGCAGAACCCATATCCACGCCGGGATCGCTGTCGCTAGACGCAGTGGATCCAATCGAGTCGGTGTGGCGTGTTGGTGTTGTGGAGGCAGACGCAGAAGATCCCGGTGTCCCGGTCGACTCCTGCAGGCAGGGCCGCTGCGCGGGGACCGCGCGAGCGCGCGCGGTGGGCCGTGCTGGCGTGGCACCTCCGGATTCGTCACGCGCAGTATGACAGGATCTGGCCAACGCGTTTTTGTCAACTGACGACGCGGTTTCTGCAGCGCGAATCATGCTGGGTCCCACCGAACCATTGGCTTCCGTGTCATTGCGATTCAGCAGCAAAATCGGGATGAAATCATGCCCTTCTTCTTGATTTTCTTCTGAATTTGTGACAAGATTTTCTGCAGGCTCACAAACAGTTTTAGCGAGATTAACAGGATCATTAGGCACAATTGAATCAGTACTATTATTCTCTCCCCGTTGATCGACTGTGTCAGGATTGCAAACTTAGAAGGGAGAAGAAGGATTTCATCCTTAAGACGTTGGCCGGCATTGGAGTGTAATAATGAGAAGGGAAAAAGTGTTTTGTCAAATATGACATCACGTGATATATATATATATATATATATATATATATATATATATATATATATATATATATATATATATACGGCCATGTCCAATATGGAGACACTTAAAACCTTTGTGAAGATTGCTGTAGCCAAGAAATACGCATTGCATGGAACGATACTGAAGTTTTCTAGCATTGAAAGGTCGAAGGTTCGGATAACACGTACAACCAAAAATGTGCATGGAAGAGTAATCAGGCTTAACTTTTTCAAGTGTTTCTAATGGAGTAGAAAAATTGAGCAACTTTGTGGGGAGACGATTGATGAGATATACTGCAGCAATGAAGGCCTCGTCCCAATATTTGAGAGGCATGGAAGCGTGAGCTAGGAGGGATAGTCCTACTTCGACGATGTGACGATGTTTTCTCTCAGCTGAACCATTTTGCTGATGAGTATGAGGACATGACACATGGTGAGTGATACCAATTTGTTTAAAAAAGGAATTCAAACGCTCATATTCTCCTCCCCAATCGGATTGCAAGGTGATGATTTTTTGCTCAAAACGTCTTTCAACAAGAGCTTGGAATTGATGAAAAATGCTAAAAACTTCAGAACGATGTTTGATCACATAAATCCATGTGTACTTGCTGAAATCATCAATGAAGCTAACATAATAATTTTTATTGCCAAACGAGTCAGGGGCAGGCCCCATACATCGGAAAAAATCAACTCTAATGGATGATGTGAAACACTAGTGGATCTAGAATAAGGCAGTTGATGAATTTTTGTCTTTTGACATGCTTCACAAATAGACTCATTATTCTCACTAGAACATGGAAGATTATTTTTGCTAATAATTTGCTGAACAATAGAAGATGCCGGGTGGCCTAAACGACTATGTCATCTATGATGGGATGGCTTGACGACTCCATAGGTTTGCTTGGTGGAAGATGATGATGGTGGTGTGGGTAGAGGGTAGAGTCCCTCTATGCAAGGTCCATCAGCCAGAATTTTCCTCGTGACCTTGTCCTTAATGCAAAAGAAATCAGGGTGAATTTCAACAAATACATGATTAACTTTGGTGAATCTATGAGCAGAAATAAGATTTTGAGTGGCATCAGGAACATGGAGAACATCTTTTAGATGAAGATGTCGATCAAAAGTTGGAATAATAGAATGACCAATGTGGCTAATATCCATACCTGCACCGTTTGCGGTGTGAACCTGCTCATTGCCATGATACTTGTCATGAGCATGGAGCTTCTCTAGCTCGCTGGTGATGTGGTCGGTTGCGCCTGTATCCATGTTCCAGCCGCCATTGCCACCATAATTGTTGTAGCCACCATTATTGTTGTAGGTGGCAGCATTGGCGTTCCTCTCGCGGGGAACAAAGTCCTCATCGAAACGGTACCAGCAGTCATTGACTACATGGCCCGTGACATGGCACAACTGACAACGTGGACGGTTGCCGCCATTGTTGTTGCCACGGCCTCGGCCGTTGTTGTTGTAGTTGCCGCGGCCGTTGTTGTTGTAGCCACCGCGGCCACCACCATTGAAGTGGTTGTTGTTGTTGTTAGCACCACCGTTGAAGTTGTTGTTGTAGTCGGCGCTGCTGTTGCCTCCATTGTTGCCGCGGCCTTGCTGGCCACGACCTCCTCCCCGGCCAGACCGACCACGTCCACCACGCATGGCGGCGTTTGCCGAGGACTGCGATGAGCCCGATCCACGGAGCATATGCTGTCGACTCTCAAAGGACAAAAGCTGTGAGTATAACTCGCTCACCGTGATGGGATCTGTGCGTGCGAGGATGGCGACAATGAGGCCGTCGTAGGTGGAGTCCTTGAGGCCAGCGATGATGTAGGAGACCATGTCTTCATCATCGAGGGGCTTGCCGGCGGAGGCCATCTCGTTCTCCAAGGTCTTCATGATGGCCACGTACTCGGTCATGCTCTTGGTGCCCTTTTCTGCCGTGGCGAGGGCGATGCGGAGATTGGTGGTGTTGGCTCGCGAGCTTGCCGCGAACATCTCGTTGACGATGTCCCATAGTGCAGACGCTGTCTTGGCCCCGATGACATGGGGAAGAATTTCAGGAGAGAGCGATGAGACGAGGAAGCTCAGGACCTGTTGATCCCGAGCCACCCAGACACCGTAGTCCGGGTTCTCCTGCTTGGTGGTGGTGTCGCCATCCTTGACGACAATCTGCTTCGCCGGTGCTTCTTCATCGCTGTCGAGGAAGGCTTTAAGCCTGGCGCCCCTGATGGCCGGCAGCACAATGGCTTGCCAGATGACGAAGTTGTTTTTCGTGAGCTTGACCGATGGGTTGTTGGTGAAGGGAGAGCTCGGCGTGGATGAGGCGGAGGTCGCCATGAAATCGATCTAATCTAGGGTTTGAGGTGTATCGGCGAGAGGGGCTAGATGTGGTTGGAGTTTGATGCACTAGCCATCTGAACCAAAAGTCCGAACTGATGGAAAGGGCTAGGCATGTATTATGTTCTTAACACTCCCCCTCACGTCTAGGGTATTTTAGTCCTTAGCGTGGGTTCGGTGCAGGCCGCGGAATCTTTTTTTTTTATAAACTGCGTGGGCAGGGTTTTGAACTTGAGACCTCTTGGCTCTGATACCATGTGAAAATTATGTGAAGATGTGTTATTCCCTGGCTGGGCACATCGTTGCGTGTTATATAAGCCTCGGTTAACCAACCACCGAGAGGATTACAACTGATTACAACAGAAAGATTTGCTAGAGATAAACTCTGTCAACAACAGCTAACCATCGTTTATCTTATCATATGATAAACGTGGTTTACAAGAATCCTATCTCGTTTACAATTTGCACTATGTATATTGATATTAGACTATCGGCAAGTTCAGGCTTGGGAAACTTGTTTGATGTATGCATTATTAACTTAAGCTGGAGTTGAGCCTGAGTTATCTTTTGATTTTTTTTGTTGGACTTGAGCTATGTATTAACTTTGTCATGGCATAACTCGACTCTGCTTTAATCAAAATAAAAGAAGATTACTCACTTGCTTGTCACAAAATAAATTTTTGTCTCGAGAACCGAGCAAACTTCTAAATTGATGTGGGTTATACAAGAAGAACACACTTTTTTGTTTGTAATTCTTGTAGCTCCGGAATTACTTTAGGTGATTTACCGAGATCAATTACAAGCTTGTTGTTGCTAATTACAGTGGTTTTTTTGTGGAGCTAATTACTGCCGGTGAGCACAATAAATCTCCACTTGGAGAGTAAGCTTTTCTTTTGAGGTGTCCCCAACTTTATTAAAACTCAATGATCAAAGGGATACAAACACCATCTGGTGGTGCAAAAGCCATACATAGCCACCGTGCTCGAAGAGCACACTACTCCTGGCCAACAGATCGGCCTCTTTATTTGATCTCCTACTCTCATGAACAAAACGCAAAGACTTGAAATCCTTCACTGACTCGTTTATTTCCTAGGAAATGTGTGCATAGAATCCCTTCGTCCCTTGCTCCAGGCTGAGGATGACATTTTTGCAGTCACTTGCTACTTGCACTCATCGCGCGTTTAAATCATACGCCAAAGCGACTGCCTCTCGACACGTGAGGGCTTCCAGCGTTTGTGGTTGTGTCTTCCCAGGGTAGATGATTGCCGAAGCACCCAGGAACAAACATTGCTCGTCTCTGGACACTGCCTCAACAACGCCCCTGCCAACGTTCTTGCCTACTGCCGCATCAACGTTGATCTTAACCATACCTGGCGGCAGTGGGATCCATCTTGGTGCTTCTTCCGTCTGAGCAGGTGCCCGAGTATTCCTGTCGGTGTCAGATGCCTGGGAAAGATCCTGAATGAAGTTCCGGGGTGAAAACATGCACATATAGCGGGCTCTAAAGAATCTACTCGTGAATCGCCTTTCGCAGAGCATGCCCTTAGAGGCGGTTAAGATTATGGACCGTCTGAGGTAGTCATTCTTAGAGCCGGAACGAGAAAAGGTTTGTGCTCTCTTAGGGTGTGTTCAGTTCGTGGAACCATGTGCACCAGAATGAAACCATTCCGCACCCGTAGCCCGTTCTTGTGTTCGGTTAGGTAAGAAGAACGGAACCTATTGGTTCCACAAATGGGAAGATTCCCTTTAGATGCGGAACACACCCATTCCACCAAATTGGTGGAACGCCAGGAAACAAGCGCAGCTCTCTATCATAAAAATAATTAGCCTATCCTAATGGTGTCTCCTGGCCAGCTTAGCAGAGCGTGCGCGCGAAGATGAAGCGTGAGGGCATGACATGATGGAGGCCGGTAGCAGCGCGACGCGGAGCATGCGTGGTGGCACGATGGAAGTGCGACGCGATGCAGGCCGACGGTGGTGCGACGCAGAGCAGGCATGGCAGCGCGGCGGCAATGCGACGCACGCCAGCGGCGGCGTGGGTAGCTCCTATTTTTCCTCTGTCGATCCCGATTTGGCCCGGGCTATTCCGATTTTTCATCTGCCTATCCCAATTTGGCCCATGCGTATCCCGATTTTCACCACTAATTAGAATTTAAGACAAAAGATTAAGTTTAGGCTGAAATCAGTGGAATATTTAGCGGTTGGATGGAACCATTCCATGCCCCAACCAAACACAATACAGAACCGTTCCATGCCATTTTACGGTCCAACCGAACACGGAGATGGAACCGTTCAATTTCTCTGGAATGGAACCATGACATTCCGTTCCACTTCGTTTCTGAAGTGAACACACCCTTAGAGACTATGCGCTTGAGCCAGAATGAGAAAATGGCTGAGGCCCTATGGCAAATAACCGCTTCTAAGTACGAGTTCAGCACTAGTGCATATATCCCATACATAAGGTCACAAAACCTTGACTTGATCATCATGGCGGAGTGTAGCTATCATCGTTTCTAGCCACTCCCTCGCCCTCTTTCTTCCGTGATATGCATGTGCTCCATTACCTCCCCATCAACCAAAGCCCACACATATATAGCGGAATATGCATGGTACAATCCAGCAACTCGCATGTCGTCACCACGTATCCTGCATGCCACACAGCTGTCAGCTATCATTGTCCTCTATATTCCTCCTCTGGCGTACTAGGAGTATGTTCATTGGCAGCGATTTCTTTGCCAGCCTCCACGAAAATATCTTCAAATTTGAGGGTACCTGCGTGTGCCACAGGTCCGTCCATTCCCGTTCTATCACGGCTCCATTAGAAGCAGACACCCGCTCATGCATCCATGCCTCTTGCTTTTCACGTAGCATCCCGTCACGAGGGGTCCATTAATTGGGCATTCCATGGATCCATGTACATCCCATCCCTTATTCTTCTTATCAAGCCTTGTGATACTTTCAATCAGGATTTATTGGATGTAGTATATTAACTTTTTTTTCTAGTAGATCTAGGTTTAATCGAACCTTGAAAACAATGTGTAACACCCCAGTTTTAGATAATCATTATTTAGGGTTGATTGTGCATTGCATGAGCATCGTCTCTTTAGACTTTGCATTAAAGAAGAATAAACAAAACCCTAAAACCCTATCTTTCCCTTCCTCTTTGAAGCTTGTTCAAATGTTTTGAATTTTGAAAACTACCAAAACATTGGAGCCCAAATGGACTGAAAGGGCCCCTGCAGTAATTTTATATATTTCATAAAATCTCTCGTAATTTCAAACTACTCAAAACAGTATTTGAATTCAAAATACAAAAGAGAAATGCAAAACAGAAAATGGAAAAGATTCTGATAAAAAAAGGAGCAGGAGCCGAACCAGGCCACGGCCCAGCTTCTCTCTCTCCCTCTCAGAACCTTTGCTGCAGCCCAAACTCAGCCCAAGCCAGCCCACTCGGGCCCAGTACCGCTTTGTCCTGGCAATCGTCGTCGTCCACCTCGCGTTTCTCCCCGAAGCTGCTGCATGTCGCCAGCACCGCCGTCGTCGCGCCGCCCTCTGGGCAAGGATAAGGACGAGCCCCGCACGCCTCTCTCCTCCCCTGGCTCCCTTTCTCCCCTGGCTCTCCCCTCCCTTCTTTCTGCAAGCAGACCCGAAACCCTAGCCTCGCAGCCCGCCGGCGTCCTGCCATCTCCGGCCTCCCCGTGCTCTGCCGAGGTCGCCTTGAGCTCCGCCGTGGTGCCGGCTTCCTCCTTGCCAACGGAATTAACGTGGGGTGCCCACGACCTCATCTTCCCCGAGCCCGACGCCGGCCGCCGTCGCCATTGATGTTGTTCAAGGCCTCCCCTCGCTTCGCCGACACCACAATCGTGCTCCTGGTGAGCTTCTGGTGCCCCAGGCACCCTTCACTCGCTTGTTAGCTCTCTGTAGCCTCCGCTCGCCGTTCACCTGCAAGCACCGCCGCCGCCGATCGTCGTAGCCGTGTCTCCGGTGACCCAAAAACAGCGGCGCCGCCCTTGTTAGGTTCGCTTTGCAGCCCTGATTCAAACGAAACCAACCGCGCTTCCCAGATCCTCCCCTAGCGTCGTTCCCTGCCGCCATCTGACGTGGATTCCGGCGAGCCTAGGTGGCGCTCACGTGTCCTCGACGTGGCGCCCGTGTGGCAGTGAGGTGTCCTTGGGCAAGGTTGCCACGGTGGCAAGCCTACGTGGCCCTAGGGCCCCAGCATTCAGTGACTGGGGCTAGCCTTTAGCCCCAGTAGGAAATACCCCCACCCCCTAGCTGATATCAACCCTGTGCCATGCTGACGCAGTAAATGTTTTTAATTAGTTTAATAATTCCAGAATTTGATTTAATATTGTAAATTCAATAACTTTTAATCTATAAATCAGAAAAATACAAATAATATACCAAAATGTTCAGAAAAATGAAACCTACCTCTTTAAGCTATAATCATGCATTGTTGAGAAACTTAAATGACAAGTTTGATTAGAAGAACATAGTAACCCCTCACAGGTGATTCCGGAGTTTTCCCCGAGTTAGGGTTTTCACCCCTCGGAACCCCGATTAAACTGTCGAGCATGTTTTAGGGTTTCAATTCAATGCAATTCAACTTGTCATGTCATCATTATTGTTTGAGCATTGCATCGATGCCATTGTTGATTGTTTCCCTTTCTTTCCGGTGTTTCGTTCTTTTCGATAGAATACGATATCGAGATCGAGATCGAAGACCGAGGACAAGACCATCAAAGATCGAAGATCGACGAATAATACTTGACCAACAATAATCAAATCAAGACGAAGGCTTTCGAAGATCTACTTATCTACTATCAACTGGCAAAGGCAAGCATAGCCCCACCATGATATAATCCTATGATTTCGAAAGCATTTCAATTCCTACCATGATGCATACGATTCTACTATGGTCTTTTATCGATATATAGAGTATCCAATCTATTGCATTACTCCCTCTGAGCTTATATTACCTGATCCACTACTCCTAGCATAACTAGGTTTGGCTTGTGTGCACTGCTAGAGCTCTTATTCTTGTCTGCTTAGCCATGCATACCTGTTGAGTCTGGTCCATCCAGATGATGTATCAGATGCAGAGAATCTAGTATGACAGGAGAACGTGGTAAGATGAGATCAGTGATATGAGATTAAACATGCTAAGGCTTGTATGGGAGGCCACAGTGGGATGTGGTTTTTCTAGTCCCATGCTCGCCCCCCTTAGGACCTTGGGTTCTTGCCTCTTGAACCAAGACGAGCGTACAACCACACGGGGTAAATGGGGACCCCATGATTGACTAACTTGCCTAGTAGATTCCATGAGTCACATAGTTTGGGCGTTCCATTCGACATATGCATAGAAAACCCTTTGAAAGATTTGTCGGGTGCAGGTGCATTCATAACAGGTAGGTAAGCGTGGTCGAGGTTGCTTGGGGTAGATGGCGCCCCTGGTAAACCAACCTCGCCTCACATCTTTAAGTACTGACTTCGGGATTTGAACCATTACGGCGGAACCATACTTATTGCGTGACTCATGGTCTCGGCGAAAGCAAGGTAAAGGTCGTGTCCAACCACACCTTCTGTCAGCACACCAAGGAAGTGTGTCAAGTGGCAATAAGAGTCGGTTGGTACGTGTGGGTAAAGTTGTACACCCCTGCAGGGTAATAATCTTTCGGAAAGCCGTGTCCACGGTTATGGACGACTTGGGAACGGATGGGAGATCATAGAGAACATGAACCTAATCGTAAAACTTGGCAACTAATGTTTGTTAAGGATGCTTCCTCATGGGTACGAGGGGGTGATCCTAGTTCAGATGATGATGATTCGGTGGATATCAAAAGATGATGATCAATATTTCAGAGATGTCGCTCCCTTATCCCCTTTTAAAATACTCTGATTAGCCAAGATTCTTCTCCCCCTCTTGTTTTATAAAGAAAGATGACTTTATGCAAAACAACTCCACCAGCCATAAGTCTTGTGGAGTACACCCTGTACTCACCCTTGCTTTGTTGATACTTTTGGCAGAGTAAGTGCTCCATGAAGATTAGTTTGGTACTAAATCGACATCGACGAGTAGCTTGGGGTTCCCGGCCGGCAACCTGGAATCTATGGGCTGGTACGTCATCGTTATGCTTCAGGCCTCTTAGGCCATTTGTTAAGTTTGCTATACTTAATAGCATAATTTGCCTTCCGTTGTTTGATGTTTGTGGTCAGTGACCTCTGCTTGTAATAATTTAGTTATCTGCTCAGTTATGAGCTTGCTGTAATAAATTTTTGTGTCGTAGGGTCACTGTCGTGTTACCGATTCTTCACTGGATATTCTCGAGTTCTAGGTTAAGCTTATTTCAGACGGATATCTGGGATTTGTTTAGCCCTGATCCCGGGGGTGTCACAGTTCTTGGTATCAGAGCAGTACCGACCGTAGGAAAACCTTGCTATTGGTTGATGTTGAGTCTAGTGTTTGTGAAAACTATTTCAAAGATGAAAAGTATTTGCAAAAACTCTAGTATGCTTCTTTTTCTCCTTATCCAGTTTCGCTCTAACTCTGGGTTATCTTATCTGGTGTTGATTTTGGAAAAGTTTTGATATCTCTTCTAGTCTTTCAAAGCTTAGGTGCCTTCTTGGCATGCCGTTTCTCAACCAGTTGACCTAGTGTTGAGTTCTCTAGAGTTGTGTGTGTTGTTAATTCTTTGTTCCCCTTTGCTCTTGTTCATCTGAGAGATTCCTTTCTATCATGATCTCTCTATCTTATGGCCGACAATATTATATTATTGGATCTTCAGTTCTCTGTTCTAGGCTTCGAGGTTTCCTTCCGCCTCGTGTGCCTCCTTTTCGTTTGTTTGGTACTTCAGAAGACATTTCTTCTCTTGGAAGCTACCTCGTGAATGATATCTTGTAGTGTACACTATGTCACTCGAGTAGTAGTTACTCCTTTCTTTGGGTTTTAACCCTTGGACTTGAACCTAAGACCCCTGATTGTGTTGGATTTTGGTGTTGTGAATCTTGTACATGAAGCTGATCTTTAAACCAAGATCCATTCCCTTGACCCCTGTTGTTAATGTTCATACATTACCTCAGGATGGCTGGTATTAAAATTCTAGCCTTCAAGCTTGTTGTCTTTGTCACGATTGAGTTGTGACAATGAAGGACTTCCCCTACCACATGCTATGGCAGATGTTCTTTAATGGAACCAAATAGATCACGACAAGAGTACTCCTCGTGAGTTCCGTATCTATGCTCGTGACTCTGCCACACATTACCCTTTCTCTGCATTGGTTTTCGGAAGATTGTTAATCTATGCATCCACATCTCGGGATTCCATCATGAGCATGTTTCCTTTTCCCTTGTTGCTTTCCGACCTTTGTCTACCAGTTGGTAGCCAAGTATTAAATTTGCATTGGTGTCTTCTGATGCAAGATACTCTTGTGTTCCATCATGACAAACCATTTCGGGATGTCTAGGAGAAACAAACTCCAGTAGCTCGTCATATCTAGGACCAGGTCAAAGTGTTGTAACCCGCAGATCAAGAAGCACTGATTAGCCTCTGTCTGTTCTACCTTAAAGTATCACACTCTTTTGTACTAAGAGGTCGTGCTGAGTTTTATGACCCCTTAATGAAGTGATGATCTCACACATTGTTAACCACCCTTCCTCGAGCTTTCGCGCTCGTGAGTGTTGTGTGTGCGCAATAACGTGACCATCTGAGATTCTTAGCATTTTTTATTGTTTTGAACTCCAAGGACATTTGTGTCATTCTTAGCGTGATTGGTTAACCCTATCACTAAGTGAAGTTTGACTATGCTACCAAGTCCGCTATTCTGGTGCACCCTCTCTAGTCAAAGAGTTAGGCTCATGCCGAAGCTCCGAGACTATGTCTGCTTGCCTTACCAAGAAAGTTTACTCTCGACTAAGTGATATATCGGTGGTTCGTGATATTCTGGATGTCTTCTAGAAGTATCGCCATGTTGCCACATGATCGTGTTGTCAAGTTCTTGAGCAAGTAAGTTCTCTGAACTGCTATTTTCTCCAAGGATCCCTACTGGATACCCCTGAACTAGTTGGATGAGCTTAAACAACAACTTGGAGAGTTGTAAGACAAAAGTTTTATCCGACTCTGTTTCTTTTTAAAGGGATGTCTAGTTTTGTTCGTGCTGAAGTTAGATAGTATTTCCTTGTGGATATGTTATCGTCCCCCACCTTTGATTTGATTTGGGTTATCGTTAAATCAAACTCAGTTCCAAGGACTATCTTGATGGTGTTTCTACTTGTGATGTTTCGCTTGAGTACATCCTCATGTCTTTGGTCTGACCAATTCTTTTGCCTTGTTCAAGCAACATGTGAGTCCATCTTTTTGGAGTGTCTTGATAAGTTTGTTGTTGAGCCCATCGATGACATCCTCATCTTCTCCATGATAGATTGTAATCATATGGGACATTGGGCATTAATGTTGGAAACTTTCGAGAACCGTCTTTGAGTCATCTCAAAGTATGAGTTCTGGATGTTAGAAGTGACCTTCTCTAGTTCACGTGCAAACGTTGAAGGATGTCGCCGTGGATTCGAGTGGAGTTAGCTCCGTTCCCTAAGGACACATGTGTGTTTTGTTGTTAGCACCTTATGTGTGTGCAGTTGTCTCTCGACAAGTTCTAAATACATGGGTATAGCAATCCAGCTCAGTCTTTTGGAGCTTTACACTGTAGTTCATATCTTGAGAATCTAGTAACTTTACCTTTGCGGTAAATGTTGTGAACTTTCTATTCGGACATGCTGAGTCTGAAATATCATACCACCTAAACAAATCCGAATCTCAAGCAGATATGATGGTTGGTGTTCCTCAAGGTTTTGACATAGGTCTCTTTGTAAATCTGGCAAGATTGATGTAATGGTTGACACACTTAGCCGAAAAGACCTATTGTCATATTCTCTTAAATCAGCAGTAACAACCACTCTTCATGAGGCTTCTTCTATAATTCATTATAGGAGTTGTGCTTATGGTTTCCTTGGTCTCCGAAGTCTGACCTTTACTTGGTGTTTGATTTCTCGAACATCAAGAAGAACATTTAAAGTAGTGTTGCTAAATGTCTCTCGGTCGATCCTCCAGACCATTTTATGTTGGCAATCATTGTTGTGCCAAACAATTAAAGTTTGAGAATGAAGTTTCTTTCTTCTCGTGTCATCAGGAATCTTCTTAAATATTCATCTAGTGGTGTAAAGTGATATCCTGATCTTTGGCAAAGATCTTGATAGTCCTGGATGATTAAAGAGTTCCCTTCATTTTCTCAACCAAGTTTCAAGAGTGACAAAGATTTTGGTAATCAGGAGTTTCTCTTGTTACTTGTTCTTTGTGGCTCTTACGAGTCCTCCCTTCACCAAAACACCTTTCTGTCTTAAGCCTTCTGTTGGATGAAAGAGTGACCCTTCTGTGTCAAAAGTAGTTCAACAGCTTGGTTTTGTTGATCCATATCTCTGCAACCTGAAATCTCTACTTAAGTCGTTTAGTAGAGGTTCCCTATCGAAGTCTGTGGTTATGTTCCTTCTATTGTAAGCTTTCATGTTCAGAAGCTTCAAAACCTCCTGTAAGTTCCATGGTCTCAATCCTTATGAAGACCAACTATCTAACAACTTGAAACCATCTCCTCTTGTTTCCTCTATTACCTTGGTGTGTTTCATGTCGTCATCTCAGAGTTGTTTCTGAATAATCTATCCATGAGTTGCCCATGAGATACTTTGTGTGTTGTCTAGTGTGTTCCCTCTTATCTTTAGAGTGGCCTTGTTTATTTCTCCCTCTGCCTCTCTTCCTACCTTTGGAATCTCGGGTCGAGATTCTCGTAAGGGGGATAGAGCTGTAACACCCCAGTTTTAGATAATCATTATTTAGGGTTGATTGTTCATTGCATGAGCATCATCTCTTTAAACTTTGCATTAAAGAAGAATAAACAAAACCCTAAAACCCTATCTTTCCCTTCCTCTTTGAAACTTGTTCAAATGTTTTGAATTTTGAAAACTACCAAAACATTGGAGCCCAAATGGACTAAAAGGGCCCCTGCAGTAATTTTATATATTTCATAAAATCTCTGGTAATTTCAAGCTACTCAAAACAGTATTTGAATTCAAAATACAAAAGAGAAATGCAAAACAGAAAATGGAAAAGATTTTGATAAAAAATGAGCAGCAGCCGAACCAGGCCACGGCCCAGCTTATCTCTCTCCCTCTCAGAACCTTTGTTGCAGCCCAAACTCGGCCCAAGCCAGCCCACCCGGGCCCAGTACCGCTTTGTCCTGGCAATCGTCGTCGCTTGGTCCTGGCAATCGTCGTCGTCCACCTCGCGTTTCTCCCTGAAGCTGCTGCGTGTCGCCAGCACCGCCGCCGCTGGCGCCAAGATGCTCGCCGCCGTTGCGCCGCCCTCTGGGGAAGGATAAGGACGAGCCCCGCGCGCCTCTCTCCTCTCCTGGCTCCCTTTCTCTCCTGGCTCTCCCCTCCCTTCTTTCTGCGAGCAGACCCGAAACCCTAGCCTCGCATCCCGCCGGCGTCCTGCCATCTCCGGCCTCCCCATGCTCTGCCGAGGTCGCCTTGAGCTCCACCGTGGTGCCAGCTTCCTCCTCTCCAACGGAATTAACATGGGGTGCCCCCAACCGACGCCCACGACCTCATCTTCCCCGAGCCCGACGATGGCCGCCGGCGTCATTAGCGTTGTTCAAGGCCTCCCCTCGCTTTGCCGACACCACAATCGTGCTCCTGGTGAGCTTCTAGTGCCCCAGGCACCCTTCACTCGCTTGTTATCTCTCTGTAGCCGCCGCTCGCCGTTCACCTGCAAGCACCGCCGATCGCCGTAGCCGCGTCTCCGGTGACCCAAAAACAGCGGCGCCGCCCTTGTTAGGTTTGCTTTGCAGCCCTGATTCGAACGAGACCAACCGCGCTTCCCAGATCCTCCCCTAGCGTCGTTCCCTGCCGCCATCTGACGTGGATTCTGGCGAGCCTAGGTGGCGCTTGCGTGTCCTCGACGTGGCGCCCGTGTGGCAGTGAGGTGGCCTTGGGCAAGGTTGCCATGGTGGCAAGCCTACGTGGCCCCAAGGCCCCAGCAGTCAGTGACTGGGGCTAGCCTCAGCCCCAGTACGAAATACCCCCACCCCCTAGCTGACGTCAGCCTTGTGCCATGCTGACGCAGTAAATGTTTTTAATTGGTTTAATAATTCCAGAATTTGATTTAATATTGTAAATTCAATAACATTTAATCTTTAAATTAGAAAAACACAAATAATATACCAAAATGTTCAAAAAAATGAAACCTATCTCTTTAAGCTATAATCATGCATTGTTGAGCAACTTAAATGACAAGTTTGATTAGAAGAATATAGTAACCCCACACAGGTGATTCCGGAGTTTTCCCCGAGTTAGGGTTTTCACCCCTCGGAACCCCGATTAAACTGCCGAGCATGTTTTAGGGTTTCGATTCAATGCAATTCAACTTGTCATATCATCATTCTTGTTTGAGCATTGCATTGATGCCATTGTTGATTGTTTCCCTTTCTTTCCGGTGTTTTGTTTTTTTCCGATGGAATACGATATCAAGATCGAGATCAAAGACCAAGGACAAGACCATCAAAGATCAAAGATCGACGAATAATACTTGACCAACAATAATCAAATCAAGACGAAGGCTTTCGAAGATCTACTTATCTACTATCAACTGGCAAAGGCAAGCATATCCCCACCATGATATAATCCTATGATTTCAAAAGCATTTCAATTCCTACCATGATGCATACGATTCTACTATGGTCTTTTATCGATAGATAGAGTATCATATCTATTGCATTACTCCCTTTGAGCTTATATTACCTGATCCACTTCTCCTAGCATAACTAGGTTTGGCTTGTGTGCACTGCTAGAGATCTTATTCTTGTCTGCTTAGTCATGCATACCTGTTGAGTCTGGTCCATCCAGATGATGTATCAGATCCAGAGAATCTAGTATGACAGGGGAACATGGTAAGATGAGATCAGTGATGTGAGATTAAACATGCTAAGGCTTGTATGGGAGGCCACAGTGGGATGTGGTTTTTCTAGTCCCATGCTCGCCACCCTTAGGACCTTGGGTTCTTGCCTCTTGAACCAAGACGAGCGTACAACCACAGGGGGTAAATGGGGACCCCATGATTGACTAACTTGCCTAGTAGATTCCATGAGTCACATAGTTCGGACGTTCCATTCGACATATGCATAGAAAACCCTTTGAAAGATTTGTCGGGTGCAGGTGCATTCATAACAGGTAGGTAAGCGTGGCCGAGGTTGCTTGGGGTAGATGGCGCCCTGGTAAACCAACCTCGCCTCACATCTTTAAGTACCGACTTCGGGATTTGACCCGTTACGGCGGAACCATACTTATTGTGTGACTCATGGTCTCGACGAAAGCAAGGTAAAGGTCATGTCCAACCACACCCTCTGTCAGCACACCAAGGAAGTGTGTCAAGTGGCAATAAGAGTCGGTTGGTACGTGTGGGTAAAGTTGTACACCCCTGCAGGGTAATAATCTTCCGGAAAGCCGTGTCCACGGTTATGGACGACTTGGGAACGGATGAGAGATCATAGAGAACATGAACCTAATCGTAAAACTTGGCAACTAATGTTTTTTAAGGATGCTTCCTCAAGGGTACGAGGGGTTGATCCTAGTTCAAATGATGATGATTCGGTGGATATCAAAAGATGATGATCAATATTTCAGAGATGTCGCTCTCTTATCCCCTTTTAAAATACTCTGATTAGCCGAGATTCTTCTCCCCCTCTTGTTTTATAAAGAAAGATGGCTTTATGCAAAACAACTCCACCAACCATAAGTCTTGCGGAGTACACCCTGTACTCACCCTTGCTTTGTTGATACTTTTGGCAGAGTAAGTGCTCCCTAAAGATTAGTTTGGTACTACATCGACATCAACGAGTAGCTTGGGGTTCCCGGCCGGTAGCCTGGAATCTATGGGTTGGGACGTCATCGTTATGCTTCAGGCTTCTTAGGCTATTTGTTAAGTTTGCTATACTTAATAGCATAATTTTCCTTCCGTTGTTTGATTTTTGTGGTCAGTGACCTCTGCTTATAATAATTTGGTTCTCTGCTCAGTTATGAGCTTGCTGTAATAAATTTTTGTGTCGTAGGGTCACTGCCGTGTTACCGATTTTTCACTGGATATTCTCGAGTTCTAGGTTAAGCTTATTTCAGACGGAGATCTGGGATTTGTTTAGCCCTGATCCCGGGGGTGTCACACAATGCTAAATGGAAAATAAATGAGGCACGTCTACAAGACTTGTTTGTTCATTCTATCTTACGTTTATCGGACATTTCTAGTTTAGTTTTAATCGTTGGTTGTTGCAATGGATGGAGAAAGGCCAGGGTTGAACATTCACCTACAGCTGCACATTATATGGGATAAAGATAATAATACGCACATTCATTTGAAATGATTTAACTAAGGTAGAGGTTATGGGAAGCACATCCAAATATACTAAATACCCCGCGAGACACAAGCATAGAAATAGTCTTTTGATCCAACCGTTATACCACAAAGCATCGGGCTATAACAATTATTAAGTAAAATACAAATCAAAGTCTTAAGAAGGGATGTAGTTGTTACTTCCAAATGGATTCCTAAACGAAGATCGTACTCCCCTTGTTGTCACTGGGTTCTACATGAAATCTCCGTTCACCACTCATCTCACCTCAAGCCTTTATCAATCTATGGGATCTTGGATACCTATAAGTTCACAGACCGAGACAAGAGACAAAGATACAAATCTCTATTCAATCACCACACCATACTCCCATGAATTAGATGCACATAATCGCTGCGAGGTTTCACCTCAACTCGAAAACATTGTGTAAAATACTTAGATTGAAATCAAACATTCTTACAATGGTCGCCAATTCACAAGGAGATCTCAAGTACAAGATGATGACTATGGTTATGGAGTGGATGGAGGATGGAGTGAAGAGAATATGCCTGAGAGACAATAATAAAGTGGTTATTATCTTATTCCTTGTTTATGATAAATATTTATTTCTTATGTATAATTATATTAATACGGAAACGTTAATACATGTGTGTTTAATAAATAAATAGAAAGTTCCTAGTTATGTCTCTCTTATAAACTAGCTTATTGATTAACAAGATGATCAAAGGTTTCTTGATCATGGACATTGGATGTTGTTAATAACGAGGTCACAACATCGTTGGAATGATATGATGAAAATTCATCCGAAGTATAGCATTACGATCAAATTCATTGTGTTTATATTGCTATAACATCATACGAAATAATCCTAGTCCTTAGACCATGAGATCATGTCAACCACTAACACCGGAAGAGTATCTTGATAACATCAAACGTCACACCGTAACAGGGTGACTATAAAGGTGGGTTCAGTATTACGAAGGTGTTATGTAGAGGCTCATGGATCAAGAGTGGAATTTGTCCATCCTGATGACGGATAGATATACTCTGATCCCTCTCGGTGATATCACATTAATTGGCTTGCAAGCAAGTGATGAGATCACTAGAATGTTGTATCACAGGAACAAGAAAAGAGTGCATGTCGGTAACGAGATCAAACTAGGTATGGAGATACCGATGATCGAATCTCAGACATGTAATATATCGCGAGACAAAATGAATTAAGTTATATGCGTATAAGGTTCACACGATCACAGAAGTCATCGTTGAATATGTGGGAGTCAGTACGGATCTCCAGGTCCCGCTGCTAATTATTGATCGAAGAGGTGTCTCGATCATGTCTGCATTATTCGTGAACCATAGGGTGACACACTTAAGGGATACCGACACCATTTGGAGAAAATAATATGCCAGAGAAAGAAAAAGAAAGTTCAGGAATTATTTTACACCGAAATTGTTTCAGATGAAATTGCTGAAATTGTTTCTGCATGTGAAATTGAATACTAGCAAGGGGGGTTTTATGTGAATGTTTGTTAATTAATGTAATTAACAAAATTCTGAATAAATAAATAAAAAGAGTTTTATTTAAAGAAAAGTCCATTTCAACCTTGAATTCATAGAGCTTCGGCGATTTAAACCCTGAATTCGAAATCCCTGTCGTTTGTACCCTGAACTATTGAATCTCGGTCTAAAATAAACCCTGGATCTGTTTGACTAAATTGACTAATGCCACATAGGGAGTTTTTTAAAAAAACAACACAATTGTATATTCCAATCTTGTAGTCCCTAACCTCAGGTTGTTCTTCACCCGCAAAAAACCTCAGGTTGTTCTCTCCCTAGACTCAGACCACATGTCAGCGTTGTTTCGTCCAGCGATAGATAGCTCAAGCATATCCCGCCCGGCAAATTAACCCAAATCGGTTAAATTTCCGGTGTGAATCTCTTAAATTAGGCAATAATTTTGCTACCAAATCCATTAGTCTATGAATCACTCATATTAGGGGATAATTTTGCTACCAGATACGCGCACAGCAGCAGTCAATTCGCTCGTGGAGCCTGGCGGTGCCTGAAGCCATTTTCCCTCGTGGCGCTCCTCTCCTGGTCCTCCTCCCGCTCGCCGTCTGCCGCTGCCACGTTGTGCATCGCCTGCTCCCTTCCCTTTAGCCATGGGAGTAGCCAATAATCCTGGCCTGGATAGTTGCCTTCCCGATGTACCAAACAACTCAGGGTTTGATTTAGACCAGGATTGTAAAGTTCAGGATACAAAATATACGGATTTCGAATTCAGGGTTCAAATCGCCAAAGCTCTATGAATTTAGGGTTGAAAATGGACGTTTTCCTTTATTTAATGAGAGATTACATTAAATTTGGTGGAAATTTAATGGGATTTGAGTGGGATTTTGAGTGGAGGAAATGGAGAGCCATTTGTGTGAGTGGGAGCTCCACTCACATGAATGAGGTAGAGGTGGAGGCACCCACCTTGGCCGCCGGCCATGGCTTGTGGGATGCCACCCTTCTCCATATAAAAGGAGCCACTCCTCTCACTTCTCACTCACACCTCCTCACGAAGGATCTTTATCCCCCTTTAGAATTCCTCCATGGTCTCGGATCAGCGAGATGCGTGTTCCTGGTGGCTTTTTCTAAAAGGATTTGTTGCTTCTGCTCCTTCGCTGGAGCGAGGGCGCGGAGGTTGTCGGGATACCCGAACATGTGTGCGATCATGGATGCACCACTGCTTTATGGTGCTAGACTTGATGGTGCTGGACCGGCTGGACCAGATGGACTTCATCACAATCTTGAGATCGGCAAGAGATCGACTACATCACCAACGAGTTCATACTCGAAAAATCTTTTGGTCTTCGAGGGTATGTATTCTATGGATGTATATCCACCTGTTGCTTGTACCTAGATAGATGGATATTGGCACTTATGTTGGAGATATGCCCAAGAGGCAATAATAAAGTGGTTATTATCATATCTTCATGCTTATGATAAATTTTTACATACCATGCTATAATTGTATTAACCGGAAACATTAATACTTGTGTGATTTGTAAACATAAAAGAGTCCCTAGTAAAGCCTCTTGTTAAACTAGTTTGTTGGTTAATATGTGATTATGGTTTCCTGATCATGAACATAGAGATGTTATTAACAATAGGGTCATATCATTAGGAGAATGATGTGATGGACATACTCCTATAGATAAGTGTAGCATAAAGATCAAGTCATTTAATATAGTTTATTTGCTATAAGCTTTCTAATACATAGTAAACTAATTCCTTCGACCATGAGATCATGCTAATCACCATCACCGGAAAGATGCTTTGATGACATCAAACACCACACCGTAACTGGGTGGCTATAAAGGTGGCATTAAGTGTTCGAAAAGTATGTGTTGAGGCACATGGATCAAGAGTGGGATTTGTCCATCCATATAACGGAGAGATATACTCTGGGCCCTCTCGGTGGAATGTCATCCAAGTAGCTTGCAAGCATGTGACTAGCTCACAAGGGATCACATATCACGGGAACGAGAAAAGAGTACTTATCGGTAACAAGGTTGAACTAGGTATGCAGAGATACCGACGATCAAACCTCGGATAAGTAAACTATCGTGAGACAAAGGGAAATTGGTATCGTATGTAAGTGGTTCATTCGATCGCAAAGTAATCGTAGAAATATGTGGGAGCCATATGAATTTCCAGATTCCTCTATTGGTTATTGATCGGAGAAGTGTCTCGGTCATGTCCGCATAATTCACGAACCGTAGGGAGACACACTTAAGGATTCGATGTTGTTTAGTAGATATGGAATGTTAGTAGGGATACCGAACGTTGTTCGGAGTCTCGAATGGGATCCAGGATATCATGAGGAGATCCAGAATGGTCCGAAGAATAAGATTCATATAAGGAAAGTCCTATTTCGGAGTTCGGGAAAGTTTCCAATGTTTTCATCGGAGAGGTTCTAGAAGGGTCTAGAAGGTTCACCGGTCCGGAAGGAGAATGGTCCATGAATGTGTCATGGGTAAGTGGAAATATTGGATCATATCCTAGGTCACATGGTGTGTGCATTTGTAATAGAGAATTAAAGCTCTAAATTGAAAGTCAAACGGGAGTTTGAAAAGTCAAACTGGAACAATGGTTTCCTAGTGGGAGAAGAAACAAGTCCTTCTCTCAATCCAACTTGGGTTTGGGTTTGGATTCAAACCCACCCCTCCCAAGGCTGCCCCCTCTCATAAATAGAGGGGAAGGGCTGCCCCAAAGCACACAAGCCCTAGCCCCTCTCCCCACACACGAGTCGCCGCCGCCGCAGCCCCGCCGCCGCGCCGCCACCCGCGCCGCCACCCGCGCCGCCGCTGGTCCGTCGTCACCGCCCTAGCCGTCGCTGACACCTCCTCCTCCTCCCGGTCGTCTAAACCCTAGATCTCCGGGAAACCCTAATCCACCATAACTCGCACCGGCTTAGGCGAAGCCCTGTGGGATCTTTCCTCTACTTCCGACACCACACCGTCGTGCTGCCGGAATCACGAGGGAAGAACTACAACCTCTGCTGCCTGTTGGAACAAGGGAGAGGAAGGTCTTCATCGAGTACCGAACGTGTGATCGACTGCGGAAGCGCTGCCGGAACGCAGCGCCGAAAGGATCGTCTACGTGATCTTGAGATCGGCGAGTGTACGACTACATCACCCACGAGAATCTGCTCTCGTTAACCGCTTTGGAATCTTCGAGGGTGAGTGCTTCTATCGACTCATTGCTATAATCTAGTAGATAGATCTTGGCTTGTTTGTGTGCATGCGGTAGAAATTTTTTGTTTTCTATGCTACGAACCCCTACAGTGGTATTAGAGCCGTGTCTATATGTAGATCTGTTGCACGAGTAGAACACAATGGTCATTATGGACGGTGGTGCTTTTATTATCAATTGCTTTTTGTTGGAGATATACCCAAGAGGCAATAATAAAGTGGTTATTATCATATCTTCACACTTATGATAAATGTTTACATACCATGCTATAATTGTATTAACCGGAAACATTAATACTTGTGTGATTTGTAAACTTAAATTGAAGTCCCTAGTATAGCCTCTATACTTCACTAGCTTGTTGGTTAATAGATGATTGTGGTTTCCCTATCATGAACATTGAGATGTTATTAACAACAGGATCATATCGTTAGGAGAATGATATGGTGGACATACTCCTATAGATAAGCGTAGCATAAAGATCAAGTCATTTCAATAGTTCAATTGCTATATGCTTTCTGATACATAGTAACCTAATTCCTTCGACCATGAGATCATGCATATCACCTTTACCGGATGGATGCTTTGATGTCATCAAACACCACACCGTAACAGGGTGGCTATAAAGGTGGTATTGAGTGTTCGGAAAGTATTGGTTGAAACACATGGATCGAGAGTGGGATTTGTCCATCCATATGACGGATAGATATTCTCTGGGCCCTCTCGGTGAAATGTCATCCAATTAGCTTGCAAGCATGTGACTGGGTCACAAGGGATCACATATCACGGGAACGAGAAAAGAGTACTTATCAGTAACGAGGTTGAACTAGGTATGCAGAGATACCGACGATCATAACCTCGGATAAGTAACATATCGTGAGACAAAGGGAAATTGGTATCGTATGTAAGTGGTTCATTCGATCGCAAAGTAATCGTAGAAATATGTGGGAGCCATATGAATTTCCAGATTCCTCTATTGGTTATTGTTCGGAGAAGTGTCTCGATCATGTCCGCATAATTCACGAACCGTAGGGAGACACACTTAAGGATTCGACGTTGTTTGAGTAGTTATGGTATTATGAGAAAGAGACCGAATGTTGTTCGGAGTCTCGGATGGGATCCGGGATATCACGAGGTGATCCGGAATAGTCCGGAGAATAAGATTCATATAAGGAAAGTCCCATTTCGGAGTTGGGGAATGGTTCCGGTGTTTTCATCGGGAACATTCTAGAAGGTCCCGGAATGTCCGGCACTCCGGAGGGGGAAGGGTACATGAATGTGTCATTATAAGTTGGAATGATTGCATCATGTACTAGGTGTCTTCGCTGCCCAAAATAAAGGATTTATTTAAATCCTAAATTGAAAAGTCAAACGGCCAGTTTGAAAGTCAAACGGCAATTTTGGGAAGTGGGAGGAGAGGAGGAAACCGAGTTGGGGAGGGAGTCCTCCTCCCCAAGCCGGCGCCCCACCAAGCCGAGTTGGGGAGGGACTCCCCTCCCTCCCCTTGGCCGGCCAGCCCCTCCCACCTATATAAGGAGGGGCAGGGCTCCCTCCTAGCACACACAAGTTCCTATCCTCTAAACTAAACCCTAGCCCTAAACCCCGGTTTAGAGCTATTTCGGTTTAGAGCCTTCTAATTGGTTTAGAGCCTTCTAATTGGTGTGTCTAATTACTAGACCACTAATAGCCTCTCTCATAAACTCCACCATACTCGCTCCGGCTTAAGGCGAAGCCCTGCGAGATCTCCCCTCTACTTCCGGTACCACGCCGTTGTGCTGCCGGAATCACGAGGAGAGTGCTACAACCTCCGCTGCCTGCTGGAACAAGGGAGAGGAAGGTCTTCGTCGAGTACCGAACGTGTGACCGACTGCGGGAGCGCTGCGGGAACGCGGCGCTGGAAGGATCGTCTACGCGATCTTGAGATCGGAAAGAGTACGACTACATCACCCACGAGAATCTGCTCTCGTTAACCGCTTTGGAATCTTCGAGGGTAAGTTATTCCATCGACTCGTTGCTACAATCTAGTAGATAGATCTTGGCTTGTTTGTTTGTATGCGGTAGAAAATTTTTGTTTTCCATGCTACGAACCCCTACACTTTTAGTGTACTTTGCATCTTGCGGTATGATGGGATGAAGCGGCCCGGGCTAACCTTACATGACATAGTTCATGAGACTTGCTCCACGCTCAACATACAACTTGTATTGCATAAGTGGATTTGCGGGTGTCTGTCTCTCCCATCATAGTAAAGATTCAATTTACAACGGGAACTTGATAGTTCAAACATAAATGTTGTGGTTCTTGTTCGTAAGTTAGAACGACACTTACTGAAAGCCCCAAACCACGTAAAATATGCAAAGAAAATTAGAGGCATCTAACTTTGTTTTGCAGGGGTGTGCTGTGATGTGATATGGCCATGATTGTGATTATATGTGATATATGCAATGTTCCTTATTGTAAGTTGGCAACCGGCAGGAGCCATATGGTTGTCTTTTAATTCCGTTAAGACCTGTGTGTCTATTATTCAAAGTAGTTGTAATAGTTGATGCTGGTGGAAGACGACCATGAAGCGGCGCCATTGACCTTGACGCCACACCGGTGATGATAGAGATCATGTTCGTGCTTGAAGATGGAGATCGGAAGCACAAGAAGAAAGACCATATCATATCACGTATTATGAATTGCATGTGATGTTAATCCTTTTATGCATCTTGTAATGCTTAGTTCATGACCGTAGCATTATAAGATGATCCCTCAAACACACAATTTCAAGTTTTAAAGTGTTCATACTTAGTAAGCACCGTTGCTAAAGCTCGTTGTTTCGAAGCATCACGTGATGATCGGGTGTGTTAGATTCTGCGAGTGTATACAACGTGAGCAAGCCAGATTTGCTCATGCAGAAGCTAAGGTTTGATCTTGACAAGCCTAGCATGTACATACATGGTTTCGGAACACGGATCACCGAAAGGTAAAGCATGAGTCATATAGTAGATATGATGAACATGTTGATTGTTCGCCATTGAAGCTACGTCAACTCTCGTGATGATCGGTTTTGATGTGGTGGATTTGGTTCGTGTGATCACTAAAACAATGTGAGGGATATTGTTTTGAGTGGGAGTTCAACAGCAATATGATTAAAAGTTGAACACTATTTATCATAAATTAAATCAAAGTGAATTTGCATAGTTGTTGTAGTCATTGGCATTCGGTTACCACCTTGCGCTTAGTTATAATTGAGATGATAGAACTATAGAATTCTGGTTAGTTACTTTACGAACTGGTATCGTATTGTTTTGAAGTGTTAATCTAAAGTTTAAAAGTCCCATTGCAAACTTTCAGTAAGTTTCGATTACTCCGTGAAGTTTAATAGTTGGTATTAAATCAAGAGTAACAATTCCAGTGTTAGTATATAAGTATCATGTTTATCTCCATGATTCTTGATATTCGAAAGATAGTTTCAATATCAAGGTAATCTAGGAGTTGAAAGAGTTGTTTCAGAAACCATCATGTATGGAAGATATTGCGATATCTGAAATGATGTTTTGGTTACAACATGATAGAGTATAATATGGCAAAGTTTATGTTCTCATATTTGATGAGAATTTACAAAAGGTTAGAAACACTAGTTGTCCTAATCCTCCAAAAGGTATTAGAGAGCAACATTATACTCACGATTAACCATTATAAGCTAAAAGTAGCTTGATCATGAATAATTACTAAAGAATGGAATTTGAAAGAACACCAAACATTTGATGATGGTGATCTACTTCAAAGTGCAAGTCCAAAGACATTGGTATTTAACTATACATGCTTTGGACTATGTGTCATATATATGGCTCCACTATTGATGTTGATAGATTCTTTCAAACAGAAAAAGGAAACACTTAAAGAGAATCTCATAAATATATGGCAGAAAAGACTAGAATTGTTTAGCTTAAGTATATAGAGGATATACGTGTTATGGCTGTATTCTTTGCTTGTTAAATAATGTGGTTCTTAAGTATTGGATACTGAATTTGTTGGCATGAATCGTCATACGAAACAACAAAATTCATGAACTACAATGGCCTAAGTAACTAGCAAAAGAATATGTGATGATGTTCATTGAGAACAAATAAAGGGTTATTGTGTTGCTCGTTAAACATCAAAGCTTGCCTTAAAGATTTATTTTATCAGGTATTATAAGAACAAAAGGGTTGTTCAAATAATTGTCGTAATCCATAAAAGATGGATGATTTACAAATCTCGTTGGAGAAATCACATCCATAAAACTAGTGCTAAAAAAGTCGAAAGACAAATTGATTGAAAGATCACTTAGGAAGTGACATCGCCGTTTAAATTATATTGGAAAGAAAACATGAAGAAACTCCATGTGGATGGAATTTTGGAGTCTTTTGATTTTTGATCAAATGACGCTTGTGAAACTTTCCTAGAGATAATTAAAACTTCGTTCATAGGCCAAATGGGAACGAATGCCTAGCTTATTGGAACTTGTACACATTGTTGTATGAAGTCCATTATGTGTAGTCAAGAGCGATGGATTTCAACTTCATATGCTTTCTCCGAAATTTGAGTGAATATATGAATATTTACTTAATAAGGATGAAGTATGAAACATTTGAAAAGTTCAAAGACTTTCAAGATGAAGTGCAAAATCATTGTAACAAGAATATAAATAGTTTATGATAAGATCATAAAGGAAGATATTTTAGTTACAAGTTTAGCATAATACCTAAGATTTAAGGAATCGTTCCGTGGATTTGCATTTCCCGAAACACCATAAGGGTATGGAGCGTTCGAGATATGTAATTAAACCTTGTTTGACAAGGTAAGATCAAAGGTGTAATTCATAAAACTGTCATTATAGTTTAAAGATTAAAAGCTTTAGAGACTACCGTTTTCCACTGAAAAGAGCTCCATAATAATCCGTTGAAATGACACCATATAAAGTTATGGTTTGGGATAAAACCCAAGTTGTCCTTTCTTAAACATTGGTATGCTATGCATAAGAAAGATGTTTGCAACCAAAGTCGGATGAACCTGTCTTTGTATGTTATTTCGAATAACTGTTAAGTATTCCTCCATAACATTGGAGACAGAGTGTTTGTCGCTTAGAACGTCAAGTTTCATTGAGAAGGAATTTTTCGTGAAAAGATAAGTGGGAGGACAATAGAACTTTGATAAGATTAAAAGAACCTTAGCTATATGTGCAAAGGTGCGCAGCACCGAAAAGTGTTCCGGAGACAGCAACAATGCTCATGGCTCACGTGCCTCAAAGGTTGTGGGTCATGAAAGTCTAAGTTCCTATTGAACCTATTAGGTCGGGTAAACAATCAAATACCAAGATTTGAGGGTTGAATCATTATTTGACAATAATGAACCGACTACATGCAAAGAAGAGATGATGGGCCCTGACTCCGTCAAATGGCTTGAAGCCATAAAATCTGTGATAGTTCCATGCGCGAGATGATGGGCCCTTACAGTCGTTTTTGGATCTATAAAGAAATAGACATGGATGTTTTCACAGCTATGAAATAGTCGATATGTTGGGAAAGAGTTCACAACAATGTTCAAAGGTTGACTATGACAAGATTTGATATTTCATAGCGATATTTAGTCTAGACGGATTAATGTAGTAACCACTACATATAATTTTGTTATGTGGTAGTTGAATAAACAAAACAAGTTCTTCTAATAGAATTGTTACCTAGGACGTGTGCATAACACGATCCAAAGGGTTTTGTTAATTAAAAGGATGCTAAAAGCATATGCAAACTTCAATGGTTGAAGTAAGCATCGCGGAGTTGGAATCTTCACTATGATGAAACTGTTAAAAGAGTTTAATTTCATCGGAGACAATGAAGATGCTTGCATTTGCAAGAAATTAAGTGGGAGCGCTAAGACATGTTTCCAATACATTATGTGGAAGACATTTTGTTGATTGGAAATGATGTATCTTTTATTAACACATATTAAGAATTTCATCCCGATGAAAGATTTAGGCAAAACCCAAATATTTGGCATCAATATCTATATAGATAGATTGAGGCACTAATATGGTTATGCCAAAAGTACATAGATGATATATTGAATGAGTTCAATATAGAAACTATAAGAAAGGTTCTTGTCGCACATAAAGGATTGAATGAGTTCAATATTGATGATATATTCAAGTGTATTGATACTTGGTAAGTGAAACAAAGATTCAAGTATAGATTGATACTTGATGTATGAAATCACAAAGAGTATTTATATCAATCATACTGTGATATGTACAAATCCAGATATGTCCTATGCTCTAAATGTTATGAGCATATACCAGAATGATTCATAAGATGATCATTAGACGATAGTAAGGATATTCTTATGATCTTTTGGAAGAACTAAGAATATATTATTTTGTAGAAGTGACAAATAGATGGTTAGTTCATTGTAAAAGTACTACATTGATACTAGTTTTGTCACAAAGTACAAATTAAGTTTATCTCAATCTAAACTAAGGGTGGCACGATATAATGGAAAGTAAGTTCCATAATGGAATTGGATGAGTTCCAAAGTTAATTGTGGGGTCCCCAACCTTTAATAAGGTAGAGCCCCCTGTGTTTACAATGCTAGTCCCTGGATCAATAGCTAGCATCCACAGTTTAGATGTAATATCAAGAAACAAAGGTCATAATATAACTTTATAACCAGGAATAACATAATTTTATTACATCATTACATAGCTCATTTGGCTATTACATTACATTGCAGCGGAATAACTATAGTCATGGGGTCCTTCATCTTCAAAGTGCCACAGGCAGATGTTGGTTGTAGACATTGTAATCCTAATCAATCAATCTTCACTAAAATCAATCAAACCTGCAACATTACAAGTTACAGCCACAAGGGTCAATACATTTGAATTGTATTGGCAAGTGATACTATGGTAGTATAGTGGAGTCTACCATCTATATGCATTTGGCTCAGTGGAGTTGAGGCTTGCATTGCTCAAAATAGATTTTTCCTTAACATTTGAAAATACTAAGTTTTGCTTTGACAAAATCATTTTTCTTAATCAAAGATTTAAAGATCCTTTACAAGGCATCTCTCAATCAAAGATTGAAGATTTCACACAACCCTTGTTCAAACCACAAGTTTTACTTAGAAATTGGGATGAGGAGATTCTTGATTGCTTCCATGTCTTGATGCTCAAATTGTCCTTTACCAGGGACATGGCTAAGTACTTAGATTTTACACTCTGCAGAGGTGGTGCACTTTCCCCACAAGACTTGGTTTCCCAAGACAAGATCTTTCAGAAGCCTTCCCTTAGACCAACATGGACGCGCTCCAACCTATCAAACACTACCACCCACTTTCCATATGGCTAAGTTCTTGCAACCTATATGATCATGGCAGAGCCCATATTGCCAAGTGGCTGCACTTGAAGCTTCTCAACATTTTACATCTCAAATCTCTTTGTTCCTGGGTGGCCATCCACAAGTGAGATACACAAGCCAAGTCCATGGCCTTGTGAACCACTCAACACAAACCATTCCTTCCATTCCACCCAGGTGATTCATTCACTTAGTTGTTTTATTAAACAAAACATAAGTCCACAGACTTAGAAATTTTCCATAGCATGAATATATATTCCACCCTTGTTTTCTATTAGCTAAGCTAAGCATAATAGTAATAGGAGTCTTAACTTAGGAAAATCCTACTAAGGATTCATCTACTAGGTTTTCCTATAGCAAGGTCTATACTTAGCAAAATAAATCCATGCAAGTTTTACTTAGCAAAAACACTAATGCATAGTGAAAATAATGGGATAGAAAGTATGAAGCATCACTTGCCTTTTTGGTAGAGGGTATAGGTTCACTTCTTGTCCTTGCAACAATCACACTCTTCAAGTCACTACAATTCAATCAAGCAAGGCACAAACTCAATCTACCAATCAAGCAAAACACCACACATAAAATAACAAAGTCAAAGTAATGCATGCAAGCATGCCAAGCTTTGTTTTGTTTGAAAAAGTGGTTCCTAATGGGTCATAGACATTTGAAAGCACTTAATGGTCATTTTGTAAAGTGGCAAAGTCATTTGCAAAAGGTTTCACTATAAAACCATTCTCAAAACAAAGTATCATTTTATGTGGTGTAGAAATATTTTTACTAAGGCATTAGCCTATAGGGTTCACCAAATATGTTTTCAAATCACAAAACTTGGTTTTTGGGGTCAGAGAGTTTAAAACAAAACATTTTCCAAAGGTTTTCTTCCAAAACCATTTTTAATAAATAAACCACATTTCTATTTGACTAGAAATGGTTTTAAATCAAAGAATCATTATTTTGTTTCACCAAAAACATTTTTGAGTTCACAGAGTGGTTCCCAATGTTAGTAGGTTTGGTCCAAAACATTTTCTCCAAAGTTTTTACTCAAAATCATTTTTCATAAACAAAACAATAGTTTTATTTGGCTAGAAATGGACTAAACTAATTAATCCATTCTAAACTTTTCCAAATTCATTTTCCAAAACATGGTTTGGTTCCTAGGGTCAGTAAGGTCACAACAAACCATTTTGCAAAGGTTTTAACCCTAAAATCATTTTTAAACAATTTTTCTAATCTAAACAAGCTCACAAAAGAATCTGCAAAAACAAACAAGCTAACATATACTATTTACTAAACTAAGGGCATGGTTGGCTAGGTCTTGTTCTCCTGAATCCAACGACATAAAATTTGTAATTTTTGGACGTGTGGATTCAAAGTTATGGATTTTACAAAATTGAACATCAATTAGATCAATTCTGTTTTAAATCAAACCAGCAGAGACACGTGTCTTGTTCTAATTCGTCGGTACCGGTTCGGTGTGGATCGGCAACGAGGACCGTAGGATCTAGGTTGATCGCACGGCACAGGGCGCGTACCCTTTTTCGCGGCTTAAGTGATCTATCGTAGGCGTTGGATTAAGATCCTACGGATGCTAATGCTCGGTCACAGATGGGCGGCGCTGCGGTGGCTACCGGCGGCGGAGCTGTCGCTAGAGGAGGCAAGGAGGAGTAAGGAGATGCTCACCGGGCTCAGGGGGTCACGACGATGCTTGACGTGCTACTGGTTGGTGAAGGGGCGCACAGGGCTGTCCTTGATTGCTCGCCGGAGTGGGGCTGCGCCTCGGCCAAGCTCAGTCGTCATCGAGGGCGGCGCTAGGGATTACCCGGAGACAAACGAAACACACAGTCAGGAGCGCAAGGACACGGAGAAGGTGTGTGCGTGAACGAGAGGGGTCGGGGTGGTCGGATACTACCTGTGGACGTCGTCGGAGAAGAGCCAGACGGCGGCGATGCTGGAGGTTGTCGAGGGCGAGGATAGGGGGCACCCTAGGACAAACAGGAGGCACTGTTAGATTCGCAAGAGCATGGCCATCATCATCGTGTCCACCGGGAAGAGAGGGAAGGTCTAGTTTTACCGGGGAACGTTGCCATAGTTGGAGCAGACGGCGGCGCTGGCTCGGGGTAGATGTTGCCGACGCTTAAGGACACGCGCGAGCGAGCTGCGACTGCAAAAAGTTCCGCTGGGGGATGCTGAGCACAGTTGCATGCTCGAGGAGGCAGGAGGGGGCGTGTGCTGGCCGGAATCGGCGAGAAGGTTCGTCGGAGCAGCGGCGGTACAGAGAGAAATGGAGGCAGCCTGATGGCTTTCTGGCAGCGGGGTTTGAGAGGAAAAGGAGAGGAGAGGGAGGCGTTTAAGTAGGCGTGGTCGCGGCGAGGGATTAACGCAGCATTAACGCGAATTTAATCAGCGGAATCAACGCAGGAAACGGCCGGCGAGGGGTGGGCGTGGTCTGCGGGTGGGGAAGAAGAAGAGGAGGAGTGGGGTCGTCTTGTCAGCGAAAGAGGGGAAGGAGAAGTGGGTCCAAGCTGTCATCGACTGCGTGGGTTCTGGCCGCAGTAAAGGAAAACGGTTCGCTCGTGAGAGAGAGAGGTGGGGTCCACCGGTCAGTGGGAAAAGAAATGAGGGAGGATGGTCCACTGGTCAGCTGCTTAGCGGGTTCTCTATTCAGTGAAAAACGGTTCACCGCGGGAGTGAGTAGGTGGGCTGGACTGGGCCTATTGGGCTGGCCGGCTGGGCTGCTCTTTTTTTTCTGTCTGTTTTCTTTTTCCTTTTCTAATTCTATTTTTCTGTTTGAATTTCAATCAACATTTCAAACATTCAAACAATTTCAAACAACCACCACACTTCACAACTTTGAACTTGGTTCTGTTTATCAACATAAACCAAATCTCAAAATATAAAATAATATTTTTATTTATTTTAGGATCCATTCAATAATTAAATAAAATGGATCTTTAGTTTATTAATAAAATAGGGTTTGATTTAATTAATAAAATCTTCATTTGAAATCCAAACACTTTCAAAACCAAATCAGTAGGTTTTATTTGAAAATAAAGAATACTTGGAAAACTTGTTTAAAACAAAATAACCTTTTTGCTAAAGGGTCCATTAATAATTAAATAAAATGGACCTTAGTTAATAAATCAAGTAGGATTTGTTTATTTAAAAACTTTATTTTGAAATCTAAAATAAAACCAAAACACTTCAGTAGGTTTTATTTTGAGAAAACAAAATACTTGGAAAACTTATCTTAAAAGAATAAATAAGTTTTGATGTTTTGAAAATAGTAAAACCTTTATTAATAAAACTTGGATATTTAAATCCTTTTTATTTTATTTTAAATAAACCTCTACTATTTTAATCAAAGCAAAACCTTTTGTTTCAAAGTCTTGGCCAAGGTTTAATTTGGCTTTATAAAATAATCTTTATTTAAAATATTTCTTTTCATTTTCAAAACCTTTTATAAAAGATTTCAAAGTAGTAATAAAATACTTGGAAAACTTATTTAAAATAAATAAATAAGTTTTAGTGTTTATTTAAAATGGGAAAAGCCTTTACTTAAATAAAATTTGGATATTAAATCCTTATTATTTTATTTAAATAAACCTTTACTCATTTTATCCAAACAAAATATTTTATTATAAAAGCTTGGTCAAAATTAATTTGGCTCTTTAAAATATAATCTTTATTTATAAATCCACCTTTTCATTTGAAAACAAAGTCTTTTATTAAAAGATCCAAAATAGTAATTCCAAAACATTTTATTTGCCTTTATTAAATGTTTATCTTTTTAAATCCCTTTAGGATTTAATTGTTCAAAATAGGTTTGAAGATTCCTATTGGAATACAAAAAGTTTCTTCTGGCCCTGAAAATCAAACAAAGTTTTATTTATTCATTTATTTTTCACATTACAAGATTTGGAAAATCTTGGGATGTGACATTAATACATTATGACAGATACTACAACAAAAGGCTAAGTATATGACTGCTATAATAGCAGCAAAAGAGGGCATTTGTGTCAAGTAGTTTGTTATCAAACTAGGTGTGGTTCACAACGGGCTAGTACTATGAAGATATATTGTACGACAATATTATCAACATGTTTTAACCCCAAGGAACTAAAAGGTCTCACCAAAGGGCCAAATTTATACAAAGCCATCTCATTAGAGAATGAGTGATGCGTAGAGACGCAAAGACATGCAATTACACACGGACCTGAAAGTGTCGGATCCGAAGATCAGTTGACCACTAGCAATCGTGTAAATACAACACCGGAAAGCCATAGGTGTTGAATGCACAAAGGTTTGAAACTAGATTATTGACTCTAGTACAAGTGGGAGACTGTTGCAAATATGCCCAAGAGGCAATAATAAAGTGGTTATTATCATATCTCCATGCTTATGATAAATGTTTACATACCATGCTATAATTGTATTAATCGGAAACATTAATACTTGTGTGATTTGTAAACATAAAAGAGTCCCTAGTAAAGCCTCTTGTTAAACTAGCTTGTTGGTTAATATGTGATCATGGTTTCCTGATCATGAACATAGAGATGTTATTAACAACATGGTCATTCATTAGGAGAATGATGTGATGGACATACTCCTATAAATAAGCGTAGCATAAAGATCAAGTCATTTAATATAGTTCATTTAATATAAGCTTTCTGATACATAGTAACCTAATTCCTTCGACCATGAGATCATGCTAATCACCATCACCGGAAAGATGCTTTGATGACATCAAACACCACGCCGTAACTGGGTGGCTATAAAGGTGGCATTGAGTGTTCGGAAAGTATGTGTTGAGGCACATGGATCAAGAGTGGGATTTGTCCATCCATATGACGGATAGATATACTCTGGGCCCTCTCGGTGGAATGTCATCCAATTAGCTTGCAAGCATGTGACTACCTCACAAGGGATCACATATCACGGGAACGAGAAAAGAGTACTTATCGGTAACAAGGTTAAACTAGGTATGCAGAGATACCGACGATCAAACCTCGGATAAGTAAACTATCGTGAGACAAAGGGAAATTGGTATCATATGTAAGTGGTTCATTCGATCGCAAAGTAATCGTAGAAATATGTGGGAGCCATATGAATTTCCAGATTCCTCTATTGGTTATTGATCGGAGAAGTGTCTTGGTCATGTCCGCATAATTCACGAACCGTAGGGAGACACACTTAAGGATTCGATGTTGTTTAGTAGATATGGAATGTTAGTAGGGATACCGAACGTTGTTCGGAATCTCGGATGGGATCCAGGATATCATGAGGAGATCCAGAATGGTCCGAAGAATAAGATTCATATAAGGAAAGTCCTATTTCGGAGTTCGGGAAAGTTTCCGATGTTTTCATCGGAGAGGTTCTAGAAGGGTCTAGAAGGTTCACCGGTCCAGAAGGAGAATGGTCCATGAATGTGTCATGGGTAAGTGGAAAGATTGGATCATATCCTAGGTCACATGGTGTGTGCATTTGTAATAGAGAATTAAAGCTCTAAATTGAAAGTCAAACGGGAGTTTGAAAAGTCAAACTGGAACAATGGTTTCCTAGTGGGAGAAGAAACAAGTCCTTCTCTCAATCCAACTTGGGTTTGGGTTTGGATTCAAACCCACCCCTCCCAAGGCTGCCCCCTCTCATAAATAGAGGGGAAGGGCTGCCCCAAAGCACACAAGCCCTAGCCCCTCTCCCCACACACGAGTCGCCGCCGCCGCAGCCCCGCCGCCGCGCCAATGCCGCCGCTGCTCGCCGCCGCCTCGCCCGGCTGCTGGTCCGTCGCCGCCGCCCTAGCCACCGCCGACACCTCCTCCTCCTCCCGGTCGTCTAAACCCTAGATCTCCGGGAAACCCTAATCCACCATAACTCGCACCGGCTTAGGCGAAGCCCTGCGGGATCTTACCTCTACTTCCGACACCACGCCGTCGTGCTGCCGGAATCACGAGGGGAGAACTACAACCTCCGCTGCCTGCTGGAACAAGGGAGAGGAAGGTCTTCATCGAGTACCGAACATGTGACCGACTGCAGAAGCGCTGCCGGAATGCAACGCCGAAAGGATTGTCTATGCGATGTTGAGATCGGCGAGTGTACGACTACATCACCCACGAGAATCTGCTCTCGTTAATCGCTTTGGAATCTTCGAGGGTGAGTGCTTCTATCGACTCGTTGCTACAATCTAGTAGATAGATCTTGGCTTGTTTGTGTGCATGCGGTAGAATTTTTTTGTTTTCCATGCTACGAACCCCTATAATTTATAGTTCCCATCGTAGGAATTTTTTTGTTTTCTATGCTGTGAACCCTACATGGAGATGATTTTTGTGTTTACCCAAGTGGTGTTTGCCGAGATGCCGTCAGGCCTATCCCCCCGGCATTCGTGCACGGCGACGGGTGGCCGTCTTTGCTCAGGCCCGGTCAGCTCCCGAGGTGGGAGCTTGCTTGGGTTTGGTCTTCGGGCGGAAGCCTCGCAAATAAGTGATGCTGCTATAGCTAGATCTGGCGATCTGGTGCGTGTTCCTCCCTCTCTCCGGCCTTGGTGGCAAGGAGTGGGAGGAGGATGGCGCTTGGGTCGCTGGGTGTCAGCGGCGGCTTGGAAGCTTGAAGTGGGTTTGTTTTGACCCAATCCCACATCGGCTAGAGATGAAGGACCATGCTAGGTTGGTCCGATGGACGAATACGGGTTCGCGGCTTCTCTTCATATCCGATGGCTTTCTTCATAAGGTTAGTTCGCCCGGTTGGCTGTTTCCTGCCGCGGGTCTTCATCGAGCTTCTCTGGCCGGCCTTGGTGGCGAGGGGAGAAGTTGCGGCGACGACTGGCGACGGGGTGCAGTTGAACCAAGCATGCAACAATATCGAGCACATCACGCGGCGGGCAAGAACACCCTCGTGATCTTTGGCCGTTTTGATGGCCTTCTCAGACGCAAGAGATGCGTCCTCTCTACCTCCAGGAAGGAGGCTCCCCGAGCTCAGCACCGGCGTTCCGTGCCCTCCCGAAGCCAAGTGGTTCGTCCCCGGCGGCGGAAGGGTGGCCGGAGCTGGAGACTCGCCATCGGTGGAGGAGAACAGGGATTTGATCGCTTTTTTATTTTCTTTCCCAGTGTTCTCTTTGTAAAAACACAGCCCTTCGAAATGTTTATGGGTTTGTGTGTAAATTTGTTCCCACCGCTTAATTAATGAATGCTGCATCGGGGTCTTTTTAGACCCCATTATCCTTTCAAATAAACATGGAGATGATGAACTATGGTGGTGGATCTCCTTCGGTGGTGTTGTGATGCATCTAAGAATGTTAGCTCTCTGCGCGGCGCGTGGAGTCTCGAAATATATAGGCACCTTCAGGAAAGTTGTAGGGTTTGACATGACGGAGTCATCACCACCTGGTATCGGAGGGCTGTACGGGCGGTCCTTGCTCGTACCATAGGTCGTTAAGCCTCCATAAGGCTTCTTTTCGATGCTAGTTGACTTGGTTGTGTAGGAAACGTCATAATTTTCAATAAATGCTCGTGATTTTACCTTAAAAGCACAACATAATTTAAAACAAAGGTTTGTATATTTTTGCAATAATTATTCATTAGTAGCAAGGCTAGAGAGATTCTTGATCATTTTTTTGACTAAAAATGCGATTTAAACGCGAAGAAAAGATAACTATTTTCACTGCCATCACCTTGGTTGAGAACTTGCACCCCCTCATGGATCATTGGTAGTAAATAAGCCTTTACTCCTGGTTGCCCAACCGGGACTGCCAAATCGGGCTAGAGGCACACCCTTTAGTCCTGGTTGTATTACTAACCGGAGAAAAAGGCCATCCACGTGGCTCTGTGTGCACTGGGCTAGAGGACATCACCAATCGGGACTAAATGTGTTCTCCCGTGACATCGTTTTGGGGCAATCGGTTGCCGTTACAGGAGGCTTTAGGGTTTTGTGTTTTCCTTTTCATTTTGTGTTTTGTGTTCAATTTTTTTTCATTTTAAACAAGTTTTCATATACATATTCTACGCTACTACATATTGTACACGTTGATGCATATATAATACAATTTCTCTTACATACATAAATACATATATATACAATTTGGTGTAAGAGTCCCAACCAGGACTAAAGCCCATCTATTTGATTATATGGAGATCATTAAATTACATAAATGTTTTAGACTCTATCTATATTGTATTCTCATTTGGGGATATGATCCCCTCAAAAAAAATCCCGCAATTCCTCTTAAATTGCTATTAGGCGATCCTATGGTAGGAGCTTATTCCGCATCGCATTCAATTATAAAGAAGAAGATAAGTATGAATATGTAAATCATCATAACAAAAATTATGAATGGAACTCAACATAAATTATGGTAATAAAATAAATTATGAATATATTGTTTACGTACTTGAATAAATTCCACATACTGCTCAATAGTCAACATGCGAATAAACTCGCAAACATAGTATCCATATAAATTAGTTCCGTGTGGCTGTCTCGCGCAATTTACAAGAACATAATTCAATCAAATAATAATCAATCATAATAATTATTTTGAATATAGAATTAAAGAGATGTGCAAACCTGCTGCGACCGGATTAAATCTCAGCTCCTCATGCTATTGACCGGAAACCAAATTCTTGAACCATTTTCAAACACTATCAGGCAAAGAAAAAAAATGAACGAGTGAGTTATTAATTATTTGATACATCAAAAAAATGAACGAAAGAGACCGATTGAAATTACTTTTGGGACATATTAAGCATGTCGTGTTACTCTTCCATGTTTTTTTAATAGATCCATGATTTCAACTTTTCCACGGTCAATGTCAATGCTTAGCAGAATCGAGTGAAAACTGCACAGGTTTATATACGTTAGTAACTCATCAATTACACTTAACATCGAGTAAGCAAAAGTGAATGTGCATAAGGCAGTAACACTCTAACCTGAAGTATTTCCTTACAATTTTTTTGCTCCTTTATAAACCTTAGCAAGTTACGCATTGTCTCTACGGGGTTCATCTATAGCGTAGCAGAATTAACTTGTTTTGGGTCAATGAATCCAATGCAATAGATTCTCTTTCTTTTACGTTCCAAAATCTTTATTCTGCATAATAGCATACAAAAAGATATAGTGAGAATAATTATATGCAATAAATTAAACAAACTGAGTTAGAGACTTAATTTCAGAAATAAATTAATTACTTATAGACAATAGCAATTGAGGAGAGATTTGTCGAGGGCCTCTTGATTTCGCTATGATCATTTCTCGCCCTTTCTTTGCAGCTTTTAAGTATCGGTCATGCAATTTTCGCATTTGTATTGACAGATGCCGAAGTATCTCATCGCCGACCAGAGGCTCCCCGTGGACAAAATCATGTTGTTTTACACAACAAACTTAACAAAGGGCCTAGAGGCCATAACTATAAGCGATATTCATCCCATAGTCCTCGCTGCTACCTGTGAACCCAACTACTCATCGATGTTAAAATAGAAGCCACCATCTGTCGCAATTAGATTATCTGTAGCAAAAACAACAATGGCGCAAGTCTAAGTACGAGAATATGTAAGAAGAAGGATTTGAGACGAAGATAGCACTAGGATAGGGCATCTCGATCACACGGGCGAGACGCGAAACAGTTAGATCAAACTAGCCGCATATCACGAGCACATTGGTCTAACAAGCACACGTGATAGCTACAGAAAGAAGAAAATAAAATCTGTTTATTACCTTTTTATGGATGATATTAGAAAGAAACAAGCTTAAAAATGGAGTCTACAAAATTTTCCTAAAGAGGTCAACACATTTTACCGTTATGGTATATTTCCTAATGTTTTTTTGATTTTCCCTCAAAAATTGGCAAGGCGTTCACACTTTCCCGGTAAAAATAATAAATAAATAAAAAACAGTCGATTTTAGCGCTTAAGTCTCCCCGCGCCGCCCCGCCTCCGACCTGTTTTGGCGCCAAACTCGCGCGGCTTCCCCGCCAAATCCCCTCCTTTTCTCCCCCACACCCCCGTCTCCTTCTCCCAAACCCAGCCAATCCACCTCCCGACCCCGACCAGAGGCGCGCGCGCACGCAGCCGCCGCCACCACCAGTCGACCATGCCGGCCCAGCAGATCCCGCCGGCGCCGGTCGTCGGCGGTGGCGTCGTCTCCCGCCGCCACGCCAAGCTCCTGCACCACCTCTTCGAAGGCAACAACGGCGGCGCCTCCGCCAACGCCCCAGTCAAGGACCTCCGCATCCGCCGCGTCGTGCCCCCGGCCTCCGCGCCGCCGCCCTACGCCTCCCCCGACCCCCCCGCTGCGGTCGCCGCCAAGCCCGGGCCCACCGTCCAGATCCAGGTCCAGTCCACCCCGCCGGAGCCATCCGCGGCGGCGGCCGCCGAGGACCGCGAGAGGAAGCCGGTGAGTAACCCTAATTTCCGCGATCTACAGACCGTACCTCGCGCGTCTCATCTAGGACTCCATTTACGATCCCCCGCGTCGGTCTCACCTCGTTTCTGAACGGATTCAGATTCTGCCGCGGTCCAAGCTGGTGCGAGACCCGGCCTCCTTCGGCTACCGGCGGCTCCTTCCCTTCCTCAACCAAATGGGGGCCAAGACAGGTACCACCCTACCCCAACCCCTCCCTCCTCCGCTCCGGCTTACGAATCTCATCCGCTGTGCTAACTGATGGGGCTCACAGGTTCAGACATCTCAGGCGGCAAGGACGCGCCGTCAGAACCCAAGGTCTCCCTTTCCAACAAGGTGGTCGGCAGATCTGACTCTGGTTTGGTCGACGAATCCGTGGATGGGAGACAAGGTGTGGCTGCTCCGGTGGATTCCGTGGAGCCGCTTGCTCCTGTGGTGGCTGCCCCTGTGGATTCCGTGGAGCAGGCCGCTGTGGAGGCTCCAGGAGACCGAGAGATGACGGATTGCCCCGACACTGTCAGAGAAGAAGCCAATGTTGTCCCTGCTGACCCCCTAGGCAGCAAGCCGGTGAGCTTCTTGATACTATTTGTTTGCGCATGTGACTTTAAATAAGCATGATTGATTGCGTTTCCTCCATAGCATAGTGATGAGACCATCTGTGTTCCTGCTCTTTATCTAAAAATCCGTGTTCCTGCTTGTTTCAGTGTGTTGCCCGCTGCGCGAGGTCCAAGTTTGTCCATCAGCCAAGCTCGTTTAGCTACAAGAGGATGCTGCCGTTCCTCACGGAGAACGGTGAACCCACTGCCTTGCTCAGCTCACTGTTGTTTCATGGCATTTCTTTTTTACCATTTAGGTTTTCTGACAGTGTGTTGCTTTCTGTATATCATTAGTCTCTTCCGAGGAGGTTGACAGGGCCAAGATTCGCAGAGTGTCGGAAGAGGAACACATCACACCAGAAAGCTTTCCTGAAGAACCTGACCGAGCTCAAGTCAGCACCGTGGTGGAAGAAGTGACATCAGTATCAGATGGAAACTGTGTTGGACAGATTCAGTCTGCCGTGGCGGAGGCTTCTCTTGATGGAGGCAATACTGCTGAGGTGCAGAGAGTAACCCAAGAAGAAGTGCTGGTTTCAGCTGGAGACCCAGTATCTTCAGAGATGGGTGAATCAACATCAGACATGAGTGCTGTCCCGGTCCGTGGACTGTGCCAGCCTGCTGTATCAGAAGACTCTACTAGGCAAAAAGATGTAGCTGGAGCTGAAGCAACGGTAGAAGAAAAGGCATCTCAGTCAGATGAGAAGTCCGCTCGGACGGATTCTGTAGAGCCGCTTGTTGTGAAGGCTGGAGGCGACCAGGAGATGAAAGATGGCTGTGACAGTGTCAAAGAGCAAACCAAGATTGTACCTGGTGATGTTGCAATTAGCAAGCCGGTGAGTTCCTGATACTGCATTTCTTATTTTCCATCTGTAATTGAAGCGAGATCAATAGCATTTTCTGATTAACAATGAGCTCATGTTTGCTTTTGCCTGTTTCAGTGTCCTACACGTTGCACGAGGTCAAGGCTCGTTCATCAGAGAAACTCATTTAGCTACAAGAGGATGCTACCATTTATCATGGAGAATGGTAAGTCAATTGCTGTGTTTCCCTGGTTATGATTCGTGAGTCTTCTTTTAGAGTGAGTCTTTTAGAGTTCAGTTTTCTTATAGTGTACTGCTGTCTGTCTTGCTGTACCAGACATCTCTTCTCAGGATGGAGACATGGCCAAGTTTCAAACGGTTCCAGAAGAGAAACAATTGGCATCGGGCGAGAGTGATGTGATAACCAGTGGACATGATGGACAGCTTCAGTCTGGTGTTGCAGAAGTCTCTCCTGGCAGCGGTGGTACAGCTGAAGTGGAGAAAGTTGCAGCAGAAGCCGTGTTATCTTCGGACAAGGATGGTGTCCTTGCTGGTGGACAGTGTCAGCTTGCTGTCTCAGAAGACTTGCCTAAGGAGAACAATGTAGCTGAAGCTGAAAGAGTAGTGGAAGAACAGGCAACAAAATCGGACGAGAATTCTATTCTTGATGGCAGAGATCTTCAGTCTGCTGTTTCTGAAGTATCTCTGCAGAAAGGTGATACAGAGAAAGAGGTAATACAGAAAACAGTATTCTCTTCAGATGGAGATGGTGCAGATGAACTTGGTGCAGACATGGGTGAATCTCTGTTGAAAGACCAGCCTCAGCTATGTAACCCAAAGAAGTTACAAGAAAATGCTGAACTTTCTGAAGTACAGCAATGCCAGAACTCAGAATGTCCTGATGTTGCTGTTGCTAGCCCTACCAACACAGTAGTGGTGGACAAGAGGCAGGATTCTGTGGCTACTGCTGATAGCCTACTGCTTGATGCGGGAGTGATCAGCAAGCCTTCTGAGCCTTGTGCTAGTGACGCATCCTTATCAGCGGAGGAAATTTCTGATTGTCTTACACATGCTGAATCAGGGCTGAGGAAAGTCCCCATGCTGCGTCCATGTGGTTCTCCTAGTTTGGAAAAACAATGCCTCTCTCACAAGAAACTTTCCCCTGTCACTGGTGCTTTCAGTGGCATCTCTTTTCTGAAGAAACGAGTCCTTTCTCCAAAGAAACTTTCACCAAAGAAAGGGATACTCAAGAGGCATACAATGGGGTGCAAGGGGATCTGCATGTGTCTTGACTGCAGTGTGTTCCGGCTACGTGCTGATCGAGCTTTCGAGTTCTCCAGGAAGCAGATGCACGAGGCGGATGATATAATTGGGAACTTGCTGGAGGAGGTGGCGAGCCTGAGGAGTCTTGCAGAGAAGCCTTCTGGCCAAGTAAGTGTATTCACCGGCACTTCACTCTGTTTCTCATCCTTATGGTGAAGTCATAGACCACCATTTTTCTTTCCTCATATGACTGAGATACTATCTTTTTGCTATGCTGCTTGTTTTAATTTCATTATTATGTACGCTGAAATACCAAGGTCTGGAACATCACTTAACTTGACATGTAACTGTATGGTAGGCTGATCCAAACATGACAGTAGCCAGTTCAGGTTTTTCCTTTCGAGAGAGCAAATTCAGGTTGTCACTCACACATGCATTTTGAAACCTGATATCATGGTTATAGCTAATTTGAGCACGCGATGGTGCTACCTGTATTCCTTTTACGTGTGCTGCCACTTGTGAGTACATACTGGCAGAACATGTTAGGAAGCTGGCTTTCAACACTGAACTGAAACCTGGGACTGCAAGGCATGAAGCATGATATGTGCACTGCCAGCTTCTATTTTCTTTTGCCCTTTTAGCTGTATTGAGTGGATGCAAATCCTTTTTGAAGACGTTAGCCGCCTGAAGCGTTACAGACATTTGCAAATATATCTGCTGTCTGTGTTCAAAATTCATGTTACTGAAAGAAGGATTTCTTGTCTAAATTGCAGCAGGCGCAGGTCGAAGAGGTTTGCAAGAGGTCGTCGCGGGTGGAGGAGGTTGCCAGGGAGCGCTGGCGGCAGATGCAGGCAGAGCTCAACGCGCACTGCAAGATTCCCGTGAGTAGTAGCTGCTCTACCTCTCACCACGTCTCGCCATGAGAACCCACTGGAGCTGGTTAGCTAACTCAAGTGTGGCCCTTTTCTTGAACTCAGGGTCCAAGGGTGAAATTCGCGCAGTATGTTGACGAGAAGATTGCCTCCTCACCTAGCTGCAGCAACAACAACAGCAGCAGCAGCAGAAGGCAACACCCTTTGTGAAGGATGCCGGTGACTTGCCACAGATTTCCTGCCGGTTGTTGTCCTTGGAAGATGCAGTCCAGTGCAATGGTTGATGATTAAATTATGTAGAGAGAGTGAAGCTCTGTTGGTTCAAGAGTGTGATGTGTCTGCAAAGGAAGGCTGGTTGTGTTGTAGAAAATCTCAGTGTTCGAACTGAAACATGTCGTTCTGCACTGTGCCTCTGTTTTTTCTTTTACCGAGATGTTACTCTGGTTCATGAAACCCAAATATATAAGTACATGGTTCTATGTGAACGCTGCCCTTGATGAACTCACATGTTTTCTGGCGTGTGTTGTCTGGTTTTGTTCAAATCGACCACATATGCTGAAGAAAGTGAACTGGTGAGTTTTGAGATGGCTGTGAACTGGTGATCTGTGAATCAATGTATATTGGAACCGAATCATGACGGTGGTCTGTGCTGCACCACTAGTATTATTTTTAACTGAAACCCTAAACATAAATGGTTCTTCTGAATGTTGCACATTGATGAATCCACATGGTTTATTTTCCCGTGTGTGATTGCGGTTCTAAAAACTGTAGCCAGCCATTCTTACAATTCAGAGAAAAAAATATGACAACAAAAGGAGGTGCTTAATTAGGGGCTGCCCTAGCCAGAGGAAGAAGAGCACGGCATGACTTGTGTGCAGGTTAGATGTCACTGCCAGAGGCTTCATTCTGACAAAAAAAGATGAACAGTCATCAAATGGCAAGGAATTCAAAATTTCACCATAATACAGAAAAATTTCTGATTGAACTCATTCTGCAGACACTGCATCTGTTACCTTTTTTCTTACTGATGAATCTTAGGAGTACTTGGCTTGACGAAACTCAAATTATAAGCTCTGTTTGGTTTGTAATACAGCAAATCTCAGATGACAAATTTGATGGTAATACAGCAAATCTCAGATGAAACCTATATATATATATATATATATATATATATATATATATATATATATATATATATAGGAAAAATACTTCTTACTCCCGGGTGTAACTACACTTACGTCTCATATACTACCTTACGGAAGTATTTATAATACTTTATTTATTTGAGTATGTTCATATATATATATATGGTTGTGCTTGACTGCAACCCTCGATGAAACTTCTTCAGATGTTTTCTGTGTGTTCCAACCAAATCGATGACACGTGACGAAGAAGCGGTGTGACGAATCTGTCCATAATAATACAGCAAATGTAACATGGGAACTAGCTCATGCAGGCAGGCAGACAGCCATACATGATGGAGAGATATAGAAGAAGAAAAACAGAGGACGAACAGGTGATGGAACAGTTCGGCCATAATAGCATAGCAAATTCAGATGAAACAACTGAATATATATATTACATAATAACCCGTTCTCTGTTTTCCTTATGCTAGCTCTGTTTCACTAAAACATGAGCTAGAGCCAAGCATACATGAACAAGGAGAAGAAGTAACAAACAGAAGGTGCAGGAAGGCACTGAGCTAGGCTAGCCGGAGCTGAGGTGGACGCCGACGGCGATCATGAAGATGGCGCAGAAGCCGAAGAAGATGACGGTGTGGACGAAGATGGCGAGGTAGCTGGTGCGCAAGCTGTTGAACTCGGCGACGCGGCCGTCGTTGCCCGGGATCTGGCAGAGCAAGCCCGGCGTGCACACCACGAAGAAGAGCACCGCGATCAGCACCGGCCCCCAGTCGCCAGACCCCATGCCTGGAACTGTAATGGATGCTGCCTTGCCTCTAGCCTCTGCTCTGTGCTCCGGTGCGGCCAGTATCTGAATATATATATAGGACGACGACGACGGCAACGGTGAGGATAGTATTACGTCTGCCGTGCCGTACCGTGTCGTCCAGGGAAGGCCGGCCGGCCTGCCGGCTTGAAATTGTCACTAGCAACAGCAGCAGACGAGTTCAGGCGCGAGGTGGACCTGGACAACAAGACGCGTCCATCACAGTTTGCTTCTGAGACTCCAAGCCTGCAATCAACTCCATGGACTAGAAGACACCTGTCTATCATGATCTTATTGCCTTGTTTGCTACACCAAGCTGAACCTGTATTGTGTGTGCGCAGGTTAGATGTCAATGTCAGCAGGCAAACTGGAGCTAATAGTTTCAGAGAGAGAGAAATGTAGAACAGTCCTAATAACAGTATAAGCAGCAATGAAACCAGGCTTTATTCGTAGAGGTGAGTGGATCTAACTAGTGTAGCTAGGAAAATTAAGGAACAGCTAAACCTTTCAAGAGCTTAATAAATTGTACTATGCAGACAAAAAAAGGCCCAACAAGCCTAAGCAGAACAACTCAACTGAATGTTCTACACCAAGCTGAACATGTGATGTTCCAGCTACTTACTAGTATATATTTTGAGTAGCATATGTGTGTGTGTGTGTGTGTGTGTGTTTGTGTGTGCAGATTCAGTAGCATAATGCTGACAATCAAAGACGCATGCTCTGGCAGGCTACAACATCTGAGACTACAAGGCTTGCATCTGAGCATCTTCATGTACATACTGGATCGTCAGGCTCTGTTAGCAAGGTATATGCATTGCAGTTTGGGCGATCACTTCTGTTTCGATGATCATCTTGCCTTGTGTGCTACACGGGCTGAACATGTGATTGTTCCAGCTACTTACTACTGTATATATTCGATGTGCAGATTGCATGTCACAGTGAGAAGATTAAGCTTGGCAAACAAGATGCAGCCTACCTGCCTGCATCCTCACTCACTTCTCTCCAACTAGCAGTGTCAAGCTACCGAAAGCAAGTAAAACTAGGTAGCCAGGTAGAGTAGCCAAGACAGATACAGTCAAATCCAAGCTCAGTTACTCACTGAAGAATGCTCATCGGTGTCTGACAAACTGTACTTGGATTCTTGTTTCTTTCAGTAAACGAGGCCACACTCACCTCAGATGGACTTGTATCCTTGTTTGTTCCTTTCCCTAACATTGGTCACTAGTGCATGCACGTCCACACCAAACCCTCCCATTTTTATCTCACACCAAGTGAATCTAGCTAGTTAGAAGCAAGGAACATACACCGATACAGTGAGCGATGATACGACAAACACAAGGAGGAGGAACAGATGAATACCTAGACTTTTAAGGAACATGATCATACAGAGAAATGCAAACAAGCTAAACAAAGAGAGAAATGCAAATAATCTGAACAGAGTAGGGGCACAAAGAGAAAAAATGCAAATAATCTGAAGCTAGTAACCAATTTAATCTTTTATCGAAAAAAGTAAGCGGTTTAATTCTTGATCATAGAGACATGCACCGACAACGTGAGTTGTACTACACTGGAGCAAAAAAAGAACACCTAAGATTTCAGAGAACTCGCTCCACTGCATACTGAACCGACTGACAGAGGAAGCAGGAAACATACCGCATGTACGTGTGCAGATTATGTCTGACAGACAAGGTGCATGCTCACTAATGGCAATGACACTGGCAGGCTACAACAGCAACCAAGTACACTATTCTAGCTATCTAGTTGTAGCAGAAAGCCTGAGACAGATATGGTCCACCAAATGCCAAGCTTACTTACTGAATGTGTAAACTGAAGAATGCTCTCATCAGTTATTTGTTTCTTTCAGTACGAGGTCACACTCAACTCAGCTGGACTTGTGTTCTTCCTTTCCCTGCAGCAACCCACATCCTCACTACCGCGACTCCACAGAACAGACCAAACTATCCTTGCTACATCTACTACAGGCCAGCAAATCCAAGCTCAGTTACTGGTTAAACGAATGTGCTCATCGGCTACCGAACAAAGACCTCTGCTGGACTTGGATTCCTGCACCACTCGCATCCTCATCACTGCATGCGACTCCACACAAAACCCTAGTCTCTGTCAAAGACAAGGAGAAAAATAGCATTAATCGTCTCTCATTTTATTCCGACACTGTAAAACGACCTGCTTTGTCAGTCCAGCAGCATTTCAGACAGATTCACTGAGTAAGAGTCACAAAACCAAACTTTATTTATATACAGAGCAGAGCAGAGGCGAGTGAATCTAGCCAGAAGCAAGGAACCAGCTTAATTCTTGACAAGAGGCAAATGCCAGTGTAACGTGGACCTAGATGACAAAACGCATCCATCGCAGTTTCTGAGGCTCCAAGGCTCTGCTGCATCTCCAGGTAGTACATCATCACCTCGCCTCTGTGTACTACACAAAGCTACTGTGCAATTGACTGCATATATGTCTGCAGATTATATGTCACTGTCAGCAGCTCGCTTCTCGCCAATGGCATTGTTTCAGACCAAGTATACAGTAGCTAGAGTAGCAAGACAGATGCAGCCCACCCAACCAGAGCTCAGTTAATGACCGACGGAATGCTCATCTGTAGTTATTATAGACCAATACTTTCTTTCTTTCTCTCAGTATGAGGTCACAGTCATCTCAGCTAGACTTGGATTCTCCTTTGTTCCTTTCTCTGCACCACTCAAATAATCACTACTGGATGCGACTCCACACACAAAACCCTCTCATCCCATCTCACTACAGCGGCATCATTCTCAACGAATCCAGACATCTTAAGAAGAAGAAAAAAAAGACCCACAAAAAGAAATGCAAATAATCTGCACAAAGTAGGGGTCAGAAACTGGAACCAAAAGTTTAATTATAGAGACGACTGAATCTAGCTAGAAGCCATGAACAGGTGTAGTTCTTGATCACATAGGCCTACACCGATACAGTGAGCGATGATGATACTATAACACATGAAGGAACACCTAATAAAACTTTTAAAGCACATAAAACAGTCTGAGCACAGTAGGACACATCAAACAGAACTTTATTCATACAAGTGAGTGAATCTATCTAAAAACAAGTAACAAGTCTCATTCTTGACCAGAGCGGCATACACCGATACAGGGGCAACGATGATGCTACTACCCAAGAACTAAACTGAAGAACACCTAAACATTCGGACAACTTATGGTCAGCGAAGCCAAAGAAGCCCAGGCGAAAGAACTCAACCACATGCTGAACTGATGGGTCGAGAGCACTGTAAACAACAGACACGCACACAGAGATGATGAATCAGGAGCCGAGGTCGAAGTGCACCCCAATGGCAACGAGGAAGACGGCCGCGAAGCAGAAGAAGATGATGGCATGGACGATGATGGACACGGCGCTGGTGTGGAAGCTGCCAAACTCGACGAACCGGCACTTGCCGGGGATCTGGCAGAGGAGGCCCGGGGAGAGCAGGATGAACAGCACCAGCGGAATGAACACGCCTGCCCAGTCCTGCATCTTCTCAGCACCCTGATTCTCAGACTGGAGATGCTTTGCCTGTCTATATAACTTGCTAGCTACCCACTCTGTCTTTGCGCAGTGCTATATAGTGGCCATACAATATCAATAGAGGTATAAAGGAGGAGGTTGCAGCTGAGCAATCATACATTCCACAGGAAGAAATAGCCACACCTGCAGTCGAGCTTTTCATGTAGGAGTGCATGCCTTCAGAAAGGGAGGTCAGCTAGGTCGACCATGATTGGTTGGTGGGCACCTAACCATCAACTAAAGTTGGCACTTCAAAATCTGACTAGTGAAGTGGATAGGACGAGGGGCACCTAAATAGCCACACACAGGCCAATAGAAAACTGGCGACTTGGGTGCTGCCAGTTAGATGAAAGATGATAGTCAAAATGAAAGATGATAGTCAAAATGACACGCAAATGCGTCTTCGAGAAAAATGAAAGATGCTAGTAAAACTACACGCATTTAGATGAGTATTCGAGAAAATGAAAGATGATGGTGAAGTAGTATTGGAAGTCCAGACAACCGCAAACCTCGCACAGAGTCCTCGTCATGACTCGACAGGTTAAAGCTTGCTTTTTATGAGAGTGTCAAATTGGCAAGGTTAGATCACCACGTGTGGGTGACAGAGTACATGTCGATGAAGGGAGCAAGTGGAATGTCCGTATCAGCTGCCAAAGCAAAACAAACATGATTCCTCATGAAACTGGCAATTTGAGTGTCACCTTCTATATATCAGCTCTTGCGGAGAAGCAAGTATAAGAAACATGATGGTAAAATGGCACACAATTAGATGTTCCTTCAAGAAAATGAAAGATGATGGTAAAATGACACACATATATATGTTCCTTCGAGATAACAGAAGATGATGGTAAAATGACACGCATTTAGACGAGTGTTCGAGATAATGGAAGACTGATGGTGGTAAAGCAAAACAAGAATGTTTATGGCTGTCCGTGGGGGAGAATGTATCGATCACGGAGTAAGTGGAGTGTCTGCATCAGCTGCCAAAGCAAAACAAGAATGGACTACTGCTGCTGTGCTGAATGGACCATTCTACATGCATGATTAATGGTTAAGTTCACTACTAACCCAAGGTGCACAATCTGCCTAGCTAGAGGATAGTGATTTATGACTCTTAACATGTATATGCAGTAAAATGCAATTCTAGCTGAAATGTTTTTGTTAACCATTAAATTATGAGGTGGGTAACACAACACTTGATTAAAAAAATATATACAATTTTAAGAAGCACAGGCTGATTTCCAGCACTGGGTGAACCTACTAGTTGGTATAACCTGATTTCTTCACTTCTGGTGGCTGCTATGCTAGCGTTTTAAATGATCATGTCCACAGAAATACAACAAACAACTGAAATGGACCATGCATATGCATGATAAATTTTTGGTTGCTTGCATTGAAAATCGATGGCGAAAACAAGAATGAACTACTGCTGTGCTGAAATGGGCCATGCATATGCATGATGAATTTTTGGTTGCTTGCTTTACAAATCAATGGCGAAAGGGACCTCTGTTTCGGCTCCAGGTTACTGGGTAAGTTCACTACTTACCCAAGGTCCACAATCTTCCTAGTTATCTTACACAATGATAGTTATTTATTACTCAAGTATATGTAGTAAAACACAATTTTTATTAACCATTAAATGAGGAGATGGGTAGCAGGCACAATTACTTGATTAAAAACAAAATACAGTTTTAAAAGCAGACGCCGAGTCGAGTCCAGCAGGTAGGTGAACCCGATTTCTTCGCTTCTGGAGTCTAGTGGCTGCTATGCTAGCGTTTCAGATGATCGTGTCCACAGAAATACAACAAACGGCTGAAATGTTATATAAGAAAGGTTGAAATATCAGAAGCCCAATGGTTAATGGCTGCATAGTGAAAATTCGAGACTCATTTTGCACACCACAGTTTGTCCCGCTTGCTCGTGCTCGCAGAAAACTCGTGATTGCCTGTCGCACGTACACATTAGCATGCTTCATGGTCATCTTCCTCTATGCTTCCTTGGCAAAACTTGTCAACATGTAGTCGCCACGCTGGAAATCCGAGAGCATGCTATGTTCTTCTGCTGGGTGTGTTCTAAAAAATGGCACTTCCAATAATGTCTCTGCAAATTAAGCAGAGAGCATACAGGTTAGGTGCAACGTGACAATGGATCTGCTAAACTCCCCACTCTGTTCATGTAAAGGATGAGCTGACACAAGAGAGTTTCTTTATTCAGTTCAGACTGTAACTCGTTCAGAAAATTCAGGCCGTAAAAGGCTTGGAATTAAGCTTGAGAGAGAGCATCCAAACCAAGTGAACTGTGAGCCATAAATAAATCTGCTTAATTCCCCGTTCTGTTCATGTAAATGATAAGATTCCTTGAGACTGCAAGGTTCATCAGATTTTAGGCAGGATTCAGATTCCAGAAATTCCGCTCCACGCTCTCTGTCGGACGGACCGTGAAAGGTTCCGAATTAAGCTTGGGAGAGCATCCAAATCAAGTGGCTACAAATCTGCTGAAAATCGGAAGATTCCTTGAGAAGTTCAGAATGCAAGCTTCAAATTTTGAGCGGAGAAGGCGGGTAGGTGGGACGGGGCGAAGGCACGCATACGCACCACGGCGGAGGAGAGGCGGGCGTCTACGGAGAGGGCAGAAATGGTCGTCGGGGGTGGTCTGGTTGGGTCTGGAGCAGAGGACCTGGTCGAGGACGACGAGAGGCGGTGACGCAGCCGGGGGTGGCGTTGCCGGTGAGGCCGTCGTCCATGGTGAGGCCGAGCAGGCGGCGCATCCATCCCAGCATGTGGTCGAAAGAAGGAGCCAACGGCGAGCAGGGGCAGTAGCAGCAGCTCCGGCATTCAAATCGGCGGCGGCGGCCGCGCCATTGCCGTGCCCGTGAGGGCGAGTGGGAGTGAGTGCGAGTAGGAATATTGCATTTCTTTCATCTAATTTTTGTTCTTTCCTTTTTCTTTTCGTTTTTTCTTAGTTAATTTCTAAAGTTGGTTTCTATTGTTCTTTTTTTTAAATCCTTTCCTTTTTTTACTTAGATTAATTTCTAATATTTGGTTATATTTCAAGTTAGGTTTCATTCTATGATTTTGTTTTTTTTTTCCATTTTGGTCTGAACATAGTTCTCGTACTAGGGATATGTTCCACACCGCCCTAATTTTAAGGGAAATGATAGGACTCCCCGGGTTGCTCGTTGGTAGTGTGCGTGCTTACGACCGTTCACGCTAGGCCCACCTCGCTTCGTCCTGGTTGTTTTCTCGATCAACGCGTGAAGCCGCTGGGTTTCATGGCTGGCCCTGCCCCAAGCTGCTGCAGTCCTGCCGCTCGTGCTGCGTGTACCGACATCGAGGACGACGTGAGCGCCTTCCCGCCATGGCCTCGCTCCGGCAAAGCTGCTCAGCCGTGCCGACGTTGCTACGCAAGGGCACCGACATTGCTACCGAAGGTCACCAGCGTTGCTACGTACGTCGTCGAGGTGTGCTACATGGGGGTCGGCGGCGGTGCTATGTGCGGCCAGCGGTGGTGCTACACGTGGAGTCATGTTTTGCTTCATGCGTCCGACAGTGGTGCTACAATATTATAAATGTTTTGCTATGAGATCTTCGGCGAGGTCTCCGGCGAAGTTGGATTTGCTAGACATTTTTTTCTATAAACTTTTAGCGGTTTTGCTACAATAGCGCAAAGGTTTTGCTACACTTGTTCTCCGGTTTTGCTACATTAGCACAATTCTTTTGCTATATAGTTTCCGGCGAAACTCCGGCGAGGTCTCCGGCGAAAGCCTCCAGAGAGGTCTACCGGCGAGTCTCCGGTGAGGTCGGGTTTGCTACATTAACACAACTTTTTTGCTACACAGTCGCCGACGAGATCTCCGGCAAATCTCTGGCGAGGTCCAGTCTAATTTTCTATTTTTTAGGCCGAACCGTTTTCTGCTACATGTAACAAAAGCGGGACTAGTTGTAGCAAAAACGGGACTTTCTGTAGCAAAAGCGGGATTTTGATCCAAAAAGAGGACACGTGGTTGGCTGGAGACCCGGGGGATAAAAAGCACAAATTCGCCGGGGACGCGTAGGGCTGCCCTAATTTTAATCTATCCCACATATAGTTATGATCTATTTCATGAGTGCCAATTTTCGTTCCATGTAGTTTATAATTGACTTTTTTTAGTATTTGTGCTTTCTTCTGTGTGTGCTAAATTCAAATTTTTATCTAGTATTAAATTTTGTGTGTTCTACTTATAGTCGTGCCACGGTCGATATAATTTTGTTCCTCTGTTGCGATTCGTAACATGGGTATTAAATTTTATTTTCTATACCCTAGCTACTCGTCTTACTGTACACACAAATAGTTCTAGATTTTTTTCTGTTCGTCTAAACATTTTGTTCCACGTAGATGTGATTGTTATTTCTCGAACGCTAATATTCGTGTCTGAATTGTAGTCATGATTTTTTTTGTTTAGTCTACATGTTTGTTTCTCGGGGCGCTAAAAAAAATCTTCCTTGAAGATGTCATTTTTTGTTTCTCTTCTTAATATAATTTTTGTTCGGCTTGAAGATGTTATTGAATTTTACTTCCATATGGTTCAATATTTGTTCCTCCTGAAGTCATGATTTGTTCCATTTGTGCTTACTTTTGTTCACTTAGCCTAATGTTTTTTGTTCCCCATATTCATGATTTGTTCCCTACACCATACAATAGTGTACTATTGTTTTCCTTAGAGATATTATTTGTTCCCTTGAAATTGAATTTTTATTCCATATGGTTCAAAGTTGTGTTTCTCTTGAAGTTGTGATTTGTTCCATGTGTGCTTAATTTTGTTCACTTAGCCGAAGTTCTTGTGGCCCCCCCAAGCCATGATTTGTTCCCTACACCCTACAATTATGTTCCAATTAGTGTAATTTGTGTGTCCTCTTGAAGATGTTATGTTGTTCCTTTGACATGAAGTTAATGTTTCGTCTGGTTGAATGTTTTGTTCCTCATGAAGTCATAATTTGTTCCGTCTGTGTTATTTTGCTCCACCCGCAGTCTTGAATTTTCCCCATACACACTAAATTTCTATTCTAGTTAGTCTAATGTTTGTTCCGCTTGAAGGTGTTATCTTGTTCCTTTGACATTAAATTTTGTTCCATCTAGTTCAAAGTTTTGTTCCTCTTGAAGTAGTGACCTGCTATATGTCCACATGTATATTTGATTTGTTATTAATTTGGCCTCTGATCCGTACAACCCCCTCCCACCTAAACTCGTACAAATACGGCTATGTATACATATAAACCCTTATCCACATCGAGTATTACCTACGTATAAAGATATGGATAGGATCTGTAGATACACGCATTCCCACAGCAGACCCAACTCTTCTACAACGCGTGTAAAACTGAAGGTCAGGCGCAAAATACTCGATGTGGATAGGATCTGTAGATACGCCATCACCGTCGCTGCCGCCGGCCACCTCACAACCGGACTATCCGGCTTCCTGCCGCACACCTCGCCAGACTGTCCCGCTTCCTGCCGCACACCGCGCCGGACTGTCCGGTAGGCCGCCGGACACCGCGCCGGACTGTCCGGTAGGCCACCGGACATCGTGTCGGACTGTATGGTTGTCCTTCCCAAGCTCCCATTCGTAGCCGCTGCTGCCGCCGCCGTCAGGATCTTGCGCCTCGCCTCCTCCGTGCCGCCGCCAATCTGAGTGTCGCCGCCCCAGTGCTAGGCTGCTGAACATCGTGCCAGACCGTACGGTTGTCCTCCCCAAGATCCCATTCGCAATCGCTGCCGCGGCCGCCACCAGGATCTTGCGCCTTGCCTCCGTCGTGTCGCTGCCCCCGTGTTGGCCCTGTCGGCACACATCTAGAAATAGTATATCGAGAAATCTAGTGTAAAACTGAAGGTCAGGCGCAAAATAATTCGATATTGTATACAATATATTAAGTCATACAAATTTGCTCTAACTCTGTTGGGGTCGATGATAATTTCTTATTCATATGTACACATATCTTCAATCAAACTGACGCAGTGCTATCAGATTTACCACAAAACTTCACAAAAAGATTACTCACAATAAATAGAGCTTGATGTGGAGATGGTCGCTAGGAAATTGAGATCTTGAGGATGAGTCCAGAGTCTCCAGCAACCTGTTGAGACATCCGGCATCAGATAAACTGCTGTTCGGGAGAAGAAGCGATGGGAAATCAACCGATTTTCCTTGGCATGTTGTACCATGTATTTAGAAAGAAATTAACATGAAAAGTATTGGGCTCTGACCGCATCTGGATAGAAGAATAGAACAAGAAGATGTTGAGGCTTCATATCAATGTGATGATGCCAGAATATGAAGTGAGATGAGACGGGAGATCGTCAGGGGACGAACTTAATATATACAGGCGCAGGAGCTAAAAGGCCTGCGGGACATAAACTATCTCCATTACTTCCATCAAAGATGCAGCCGCAGCGACGCTTCGCCTCGACCTGCCGCATCAGCTGCGAGGATTCGCCTCTCCCTGGTGTGTGATCCCATGGATCGGTCTCTGGTAGGCTGGACGATCGGTCTATTTTCCCCTCATGTACAGGCCTTCCTCCTACCAATAGCCCATGCCCAGCAAATAATTTACCACAGCTGGCCCGATCAACCACAGCCGTCCTAGGTAAATCTGTAGAGTAGCAGCCCAAGAGACGATTCATACTGATATCGGACGGCCAGGGATATCAAAGCGCTGTGAGGTGCTGTAGCTCGACCCGTTATACTGTCTCTTAATGTGGAAGGCGGTTGTACTGGATCAGAGGCCTATTAATTTTACCTCAACTATGCGATTTTATTCTATCTCTATCTCTTCTCTATCTACTATATAATAAATTTGGAACATGCCAGTGATACATTGCCAAAGAAAAACACCGTAAACCACGTACAACTAGTAATTTGTTCAATGGTAGTGGCCTCCTTTTTATCCTCTATGTCATCTTAGATTCGAGCGTAACCATTCATGGGCTAGGCTCAACATAAGTACCAATGCCTCTGCAATATGCAAGTTGGTTCAATATATGAAAAGGTGTTGTACTCCCTCCGATCCATATTACTTGTCGTTGAAATTGATGTATCTAGCACTAAAACATGTCTAAATACATCCATTTCAGTGACAAGTAATATGGATTCGAGGGAGTATCATATTTAGAGTGACAATCAGACTATTACATCCTTCCTAGACATGGTGCCAATGTACCAAATATTCCAAGCCGCAAGAAGATGAATTAGTCCCCAATTAGATTAAAATGATTCCTTAAGAAATCATTTGCATGCATGTGTTCGTTTTGCTCCAAAAAATAATCAATTATCATCCACTGACACTTTTTGATCAATTAAACATGGTTACATATCTTAATTGTGCAATTAATATTACAACATATCAGATTATCAGTAGATAACACGGATATCATCTTCGGCCAATATACGATTGGATATACATAAACCCCAAATTTAAACAAGATAGGGACTTTTTTTGTATAATGATGGGGTCTCTAATGACCCCGAACCTGCTGTATGAAAACGGTTGGGTTACATTCCAAAAAGACTCCAAGAAAAAAATGAAAATTTGAAAGGAGTAATCGGATTTTACAGAAATGACTCATATCTGAAAACATAGAGTGCAATTGGGTTATCCTCTCCCAGAACGATGCAAACTTCAAAAAACAACGATGCAAACTTCAAGACCAGGCCATCTTCACCGCCGGGGGATGAAACCACTTGCGGTAATATATGTTATATAAATATTATAAACTATCGGAGTGTATAGCGCAGGAATAAACTTCTTACATCTGTGTGACCGTATCTTTAAAAAATAGAGGTGCAGACTTCGATCATATAAGTAGAATCTGTCTAGTGGGCTGTAATTTTGCGTGTCGCGTTCAACATAGATAGAACATCAAACTTTATGCATGAAGAAAAGGCTCGCAATAGTAATAAGTAATATAGCACACCAGATTCTTACCTTTTCAAGATGCAAGTCGTCTGGATGCTGACAAAACTGGAGCAAGCTTTCAAATGTTTGGCATAACACCATCTCTCCAATTGCATCTGAAGATGATACTCCATGGCCTTATGCAACCCCTGATAAACAACACCGTTCAGTGACATTTGAAAGCTCATCAAGAAAACAAATAGCGCTCTACAACAAAATAGTGTTGTATTTATAATACACAGTTATTGAGATATTGTACACTAATTAATTTAGCATGGGCTCTTCAGATATGCTGTTGTGTCCTATTAGCGCCGAAATGATTTGATACTACCATATGCATGCCAATGGGAAGATTTTGAGTCACAAATAAATCAGTTTGCTGGTCTGTCTTCAGAAATAGTATATCGAGAAATCTAGTGTAAAACTGAAGGTCAGGCGCAAAATAATTCGATATTGTATACAATATATTAAGTCATACAAATTTGCTCTAACTCTGTTGGGGTCGATGATAATTTCTTATTCATATGTACACATATCTTCAATCAAACTGACGCAGTGCTATCAGATTTACCACAAAACTTCACAAAAAGATTACTCACAATAAATAGAGCTTGATGTGGAGATGGTCGCTAGGAAATTGAGATCTTGAGGATGAGTCCAGAGTCTCCAGCAACCTGTTGAGACATCTGGCATCAGATAAACTGCTGTTCGGGAGAAGAAGCGATGGGAAATCAACCGATTTTCCTTGGCATGTTGTACCATGTATTTAGAAAGAAATTAACATGAAAAGTATTGGGCTCTGACCGCATCTGGATAGAAGAATAGAACAAGAAGATGTTGAGGCTTCATATCAATGTGATGATGCCAGAATATGAAGTGAGATGAGACGGGAGATCGTCAGGGGACGAACTTAATATATACAGGCGCAGGAGCTAAAAGGCCTGCGGGACATAAACTATCTCCATTACTTCCATCAAAGATGCAGCCGCAGCGACGCTTCGCCTCGACCTGCCGCATCAGCTGCGAGGATTCGCCTCTCCCTGGTGTGTGATCCCATGGATCGGTCTCTGGTAGGCTGGACGATCGGTCTATTTTCCCCTCATGTACAGGCCTTCCTCCTACCAATAGCCCATGCCCAGCAAATAATTTACCACAGCTGGCCCGATCAACCACAGCCGTCCTAGGTAAATCTGTAGAGTAGCAGCCCAAGAGACGATTCATACTGATATCGGACGGCCAGGGATATCAAAGCGTTGTGAGGTGCTGTAGCTCGACCCGTTATACTGTCTCTTAATGTGGAAGGCGGTTGTACTGGATCAGAGGCCTATTAATTTTACCTCAACTATGCGATTTTATTCTATCTCTATCTCTTCTCTATCTCTACTATATAATTTTGTTTAAGGTGGTTTTCGTTTTACGTTTTCGTCCGTCAAATCTACGTGTCCGCCCGTGAGGCAGAGTGCGTCCCGATCGGTTCGTATCTACAGTATACTCCAATTCTGGCAGGACAGCAGGAGACACGAAACAAATCCCGTGCATAAAAGTTAAAAGGCACGGTTAACGCCAAGTCGTCCTCGATTGGGTTTCCTGGCCGAGACTTGCATCTGGCTGTCGCAGCTTCTCCCGGCCAAGCGTGCGGTCGAGCGGAAGGCGAATCTGTCGTGCTCAGGGCCAGTCGGCGAGGTGGCCCGTAGAAGGTCGGAGCAGGAGTTGAGGCCCTCCCGTGGGGGTCGGTGGATATGGGGCTATTGGTGGCTGGGTGGGTTGTGTACGGTGACAGCGGCGGCGCACCATGGGGGCCTCGGGGCTGGATACCCAAGAAGTAGTGGTCTCAAGCACAAGAACATCAAATTTGTACATGAATCGGGCATGGCAGTCGCCATCGAGACTGCCCATGAAGGCCTCGAGAGAGAAGGCAGCTCTGCCTTTTGCTGCTATTTGATAACTCCAACGAAGGGATCTATCTACTAGGAAAAAGAAGAAACCAAATTTATCCAGCAAGCTTCTCCACGACATTTATTTTACACGTGAGTTTTAGTGATGCCACATCCCTTGAGGTGATGGAATTCTGAATTAATCATTGCTAAAATTCCTCAATCACTCCGATGCAGAGCACATGGAGCTAATTAGTTTGATCAGGCGTTGTAAATTCGCCCAATTTTTTGTTTATACATCCAGGCGTTTGGGAATTCAGAGTTGAGCATTGCCGATGATGGGTACAGTCAGTCTGCTCTGTGAGATGTTCACCACCATGGAAATCACCAACAGCTTCCCATCGACACGGCTTGTCCTGTCTAGATGTGTTTCACCATTGTGGTGATTAACCCCATTCTCAGTTAGATCCGCCGGAGTCGCTGCATGACAGAAAGTGGAGTCATGGATCTCCTGACTATTCAGAGATATTACCCTCTGCCACCGCTAAGTCGCCTAGCTTCTGCTCGTTCGCATAAAGGGGAGGGCAGCCAGCAGGGAGAGGAGGGGAGCTCGCTCAGGTCCTACCCACGGCGCCGACTGTCCCTCTCGCCTCGCTCCTGCTCGTTCGCGTGAAGGGCACCACGCCGAGTGCCAGAAGGGCGGGGGACGGTGGTAGGAACGGAAGTTTGGGCAACCTCAACCTTGATACAGCGGATGGGGACGGGAGGTGGCAGAGCCGGATGGAACGGAGGAAGCAGACGGCTTCAGGTTGTTCAGTGTGTTCACCCCGTCGACACAGTTCGTGCTCTTTGCACTTTTTGTATGTACTCATACAATTCAGTTTTATGTGTAATACACTAGAAAAAAAATATAGGAACCGGTGCCTTGTCTGTGTAAATATATTGGGTTGCTTTCAGTTCTTCAGTTGATTTTTGCAACTTCAACGGAAAGATGGATCTGACATGTATTATGGGTACTCATATATTGTTCATATAGCTGGGGTGTTACTTCACGCTGTTGTGTTCCCATTTTTGTATTTTCCATAATCATCTAAATTAGTGAGATTTGATCCGGTGGAGAAAAAAGATCTTCGGTTCTTGCCTGTAGACGTAGTTTTCCAAATAAGCTTCGCGAGGGACTAGGATGTTTAGCATTAAAAGGAGCCGCTAGGATTAGCTGACTTTGTGCTGGCTGACTTTGAGTCACGGACAGATAGACCCCTCAAAGTCAGCTGACTTGGAGTCCCATAAAATCAGCCAATCTGTGCCCTAAAAGGAGACCAGTTTAAGTTGTTGAGAGTTGACATGAGAAAGAAACAAATTAGATATTTTTTCATCGAGACAATATTTGTTTTTCAAATATGAGAAAGAAACAAATTAGATATTTTTTCATCGAGACAATATTTTTTTTCAAATATTATGTGGTTGTCTCGACATGAATTTTTATATATACAATTTTATCCAGAAAAAAGTTAAATAGACCGTAGCAACGCACGGACATTCAGCTAGTGTAGTCTAATATTATGTTACATGCGGAGGCAAGATTTATTCTGCTTTTATTCATATTCTTGTTCCTCCCATAGTCTTTTTAGGGTAATTCCTCCCATAGTCATGATTTGTTTTGTGGATGCCAAAATTTTATTCAACTTAAACTAGTTTCAATAAAAAAAATTGTGGGTAAGTTCCAGTAAATTAGTAGTGCTTGATAAGTTCAAAAACCACTCAGCTTGCATTAATCGACCATCAGTGTGCATGCATCTGGTTCAGTGCACAGAAAGAAGTAGTAACACGTCAACTTTGATTAAACTTTTTTTAATTTTTTTTTGTAACTACGTGATATAAACAACACAACTGGCTCGCTCAAAAAAAAAAAAAATGCACATGCCCAGGTCACGTAAATTCCGTGGACTCACAACGAGCGACAGGCCAGCGAACCGAGCCTACCAAATGTTGAAATTGGGCCAGCCCAACTAATCCGAAATCCAGCGACCGTTGAGCGAAAGGAACGATAGGCAGCGCGCGAGCTCTATGGAGGAGGACCCTCCATTGCATCTAAACAGGCCGCGGGTGTACATTTACAAAAAATAGACTCATTGAGAACGAAAAATATAACCTGGTCCCTAACTTTTATAGAAAGCACCATACAAGCAATCGCTGGAAAGTCCAGAACCATAGAAAAAACTTATCTTATGGCCACAAATATACCAGCTCTGTAGTAGCTGGAAGCCTGTGCGTGTAGTTAATTTATCTTGTTCAAGTCAACTTGAAGTAAAGTACGTGATGTACACGGGATTGGTTGACTTTGGGGGGACAAAGTCAAGTGACTTTGATTCACTGTCCCACCATGTACGGGGTCCATATGTCAATGACCCAAAATCACCTAAAAGAGGTTACTCCCTAAGTCGGCTAATCCTAACCGATGCTCCACAATAGAAAATATTTTTGGGCCCATGAAGAATACAAGCTTCGTTGCGTTTGTCCTTTCACATTGATCCTCCATTGGTCTTCATTCGTTTAGTTGTCCAGTTTGCAAAAATATTCCGTGGCCACGGAACCACATGCGTGTTTTCTCTACTGCCTGTTTTGGAGGATGAGCTCAAGAAGATACTATATGGTGTGGGACACGAGTGAGGGAGGTAGGCATATCATGGGAAACACTCCTCAATTTATACTACTCACTTCATTTTAAAATAGATGTTGCGGATTTATCAAAATTAATATGAAAAACTTATCAAAGTCAATATGCCATACTAGCTTAACGTGGGTGCGTGCTACATGCTCCGCAATAGAATACTTACGCGGGGTCCATATGTCGATCACCCAAATTCACCTAAAGGAGGTTACCCCTAAGTCTGGCTACTACATGCTCCACAATAGAAAATCGGATTTGCTAGTTCTTAGGCGTCTGAAAACTTCTTAAGTCTTCGTCGCCTCCTTCACCGTTTGATTTACCTCGTGATTCGTGCTACACATAAATAGCAACTCGGGTGTAACTGAGAATTTAATGAGTTGCAACTAGGTTGTAACTGAGAACTGGTACATAATTTTATGAGTTGCAACTAGGTTGTAATCGATAATCTATTATATACTAAAAACAATATAAGGTTATTTTTTCGAGGCGTCACGTTAATCCACATCACCTATATTATTTGGACTGTCAGATAGATAATATGTGGCTACGATTTAATCAGTTTAGCAGATTACGTAACACACGTATTAGACGTGATCGGGCAGGCACCTTATACCGAGAACCATAAAAAAAGCCAGATAACGTCTTTACCGAACACCATCTAAAAAGAACTAGACGAACGCCTAAATAAGATTAACTCTAGCCAAAAGTCGTTTAAAAAAATCTGGACAACATATTTACCGAACAACATCTCAAAAAAAAAAATTATATTACCGGAGGCCTACTCGAGACTTACTCTAGAGCCAAAAGTCGTTGATGTAAAAAAAAAACTCCAAAACGGTTCCATATGTACTACGACTTTAAACTGCGACCAAAGGCTACTAAAAGCAATATAAGGTTGTTTTTCAAGGCGTCACGTTAATCCACATCACCTATATTATTTGGACTATTAATACGTGGCTACGATTTAATCAGTTTAGCAGATTACGTAACACACGTACTAGACGTGCACTGGTGGAAATGGGGCTATAGGTCCCGGTTATTACGGGGCTTTAGTCCCGGTTGCCCAACCGGGACGGGGCAATCGGGACTAAAGCTCTAACCTTTAGTCCCGGTTGCCCCACTAATTGGGACTAAAGGGTGCACACGTGGCAGCGGCAGAGGGCGAGGGGGGTGGAGCATTAGTTCCGGTTCGTAACAGGAACCGGGACTAATAACCTTCTGCCATGGCAGAGATTTGGCCCATTTCTCTGCCGCGGCAGAGAATTCATTTTGGCACATTTTGTTGCCGCGGCAGCATTTTCGCCACTTTTTGTGCCGCGGCAGAGAATTCATTTAGGTTGTTTTATTGTTTATTTAGTGATTTGCACTTATCAATGAAGGAACCTTATATTATATCATGAATATCATGACAATATTACATTCAATACACAGATCGAGTTCATGCACTACATACAAAAGTTGCTATTCGATGCTACCGGCCAATTCCTTCAAAGTTGCTATTTTTACAATCCCTGTCTATACACAGCCGAGTAGTTTTCCCCTTTTGGGTCTAGGACTTCTGCATCCAAGAATCCCGCCAATTCCTTCTGAATTGCTCGTACGCGATCCTTTGGCAGAATTAAAAACTATAGAAATTGTTTACGTACGTGGAGTTGCTCTAAATTTCTGCCCTTCTCATCGCACGTCTGCCGGATGAACTCGCAAACATAGTATCCACATAGATTGTTACCTGGTCCCTGCGTCAGGCACTTTACGAGAACAGAGTTCAATCAAAATAATAATCAAGCATGATAATAACTGTATCAAAACTAGAATCAAATAGATGCGCGGATATAGCTAGTGGTGCTTACATCTAGTGATTGAAATGTAAGCTCCTCTTTCCAAACACCCCTAGCCTTGTTGGTGAACCATTTCCAAGCGATGCCCGGCGTAGAAAACGAATAAAATAAGTTATTAAGTACTTGATATCATAAAATTTACGAACGTTACCGATATAGTGTCGTAATGATTAGAATTACCGTTGGAGAAGTATCTGCATGTCCTTCCACGTCTCAAGGGGTTTATGTTTCGAGGTCATGACTAGTACACGCCCTTTGTCAAGTTGAATGATTAACAGAATATAGTGAAAGCTGCAAATGCATAACTAATTAATTATATACTTAACATCGAGTAAGTGAAATAGAAAGTATATACAAGACAATAACACTCACTCGAAGTTGTAAGGAAATAGTATTTCCCTTTTGGTTTCTTGAAACCTTAACGCGTGTACTATATTATCCTCCGTATCCTGGGGGCTTATTTTGAGATTAGCTTCATGAACCCAATATGGGTCAATGAAGCCAATGTCATAGATTTGTCCTCTGCTGCATTCGAGAATCTTCATTCTGCATATTACAGTATGATTATATACATGCAATAAACAAAATAATATAGCTGGAGACTAAATTAATTACAGAATTAGTACTTACAGACAATAGGCACTGATGATCGATTTGTCCAAGGCGTCTTGATTGAATAATTGAAATAGTTCATCAAATTCAATGGATATCATGTCATCCTTTTCTTTCCCATGATGCTTTTTTTGTAACCCTCAGCACTATCCAGTTAGCCCCGACCCTTGTGGCATGCATGTACCAGTTAGCCCTGGCCCTTCAAATTCAATGGAAACCGTGTAGTAGATAGGTAACTCTAGCTAAAATCAACTAAAATCAATATTCCGGAGTTCCGAGGGGTGTAAAACCTAGTTCGGAGAAACCTCGGATGCATATGAGAGGGGAACATGAGTATAAGGCTACAAAAGGGAAACTATCCAGCAGATAGGTAACACTAGATACTAACAAAATACCATATTGGAATCGATTTAAGAGGGTTCGGAATGCCCTGGCGAAGGCACATCGTCGAACCCACATGCACCTAAGGGGCATGCAATTTCATGGGAAGATTTACGCGCGACCGAGCCAGACCGAGCTTTCCTACGTCGAACACAATGGTTTTGACCGCGCGACCCCTTCGCCCATGTCTCGCCCACGCGTGAGAGAACAGGGGAACTCCCATCGGCGCCGCCTCCTCCCCCCTCTCCTCACTTTCCCCGAGCAAACAGAGCTTCTGCATCTCTCTTGCCACAATACACCCGCCCCACGCGTCCCTGCACGCCTCCCATGTCCTGCGGAACCGGCCACCGACACCCCCTTTTCTCGAGCCTTACAAACCCGACATGAGGGAGTATAAATCTATCATTGAGTAAATGTGATACTCCTATAGCAAACGAGGATAGTCCGATGATAAGGATGCGATTAGGGATGGCAATGGGGCCCCGAAACCCACAAACCCGATGGATACCCGCCTTAAATGGGGAGGGTTTGGTAAAAAGTTAGACCCTCCAAGTTTAATGGGGCGGGTATGGGGGTGGCAAACCCATACCCGCAGACCCGCTCTAAGCCTTAATCCTATCCCTAAGAGCATGTTTAATGCAGACGGTTAAATAAAGCAGACGCTAGCTAGGCTGATTTTACTTGCGGTTAGGCCTCCATCCCGTCCGATCCGGGGATTTTCTCTAGCGTCGACGTACAAGGAAGCGTCGGTCGCTAGGACTACTTTTTTTCAGCGCACAGGAGTTTGATTAGCGCTCCTAGCTGTTGCTAGCTACCCAAATTAGCGTTCCGTGCTGTGAGACGAGGCGTTTAGTCCATAATCCAATTTTCTGACATTATTTTTTTAAACATAAGCGTCTGTACAAGAGCTTGTCATAGTACATGTCCTAATAATCATATGACTAACCGCACGTACGTCCACGCGGGCCATGCACGCAGACAACACACATCGATCACCCGAAGCCGCCGCCCACCACCCGATCGAAGCCCACCAGCAGCAGCCGCCGCCCACCACACCCGAAGCCAACCATGCAGCCGCCGCCGCCCACCAGCAGCAGCCGCCGCCGCCCACCACCAGAAGCAGCCGCCGCCCACCACACCCGAAGCCCACCATGCAGCCGTCGCCGCCCACCAGCAGCAGCCGCCGCCGCCGCCCACCACCAGCAGCAGCCGCCGCCCACCACACCCGAAGCCCACCATGCAGCCGCCGCTGCCCACCAGCAGCAGCCGCCGCCGCCCAGCACCAGCAGCAACAGAGGGAGGGGGAGGACAGAGAGGCAGGGAGGGGCGTACCTGACGCGCGGAGGTGGAGGAAGGGCGCGGGCGGCACGGACGTCGTCGGCGGGAAGAGAGGGCGGCGGTCGTCGGGGCGGGAAGTAGACGCGCGCGGGAGGAGGAGGAGCCGCTACGGAGCGCGCGGCGGTGGCGGCCGGAGGAGGAGCCGCTACGGGGAGCGCGTGGCGGTGGCGGCCGGAGGCGGAGGCGTTGACGACGACGGAGGGCGCGGGCAGCCTGGCGGCGTCGTCGATGAAACAGAGAAGCAGAGAAGAGAAGCAGAGAAGAAGAAGAGAAGTTATATAAAGGGGAGGGAGTATACGTCCCGGTTGGTGGCACCAACCGGGACTAAAAGGGCATACGTCCCGGTTGGAGCCACCAACCGGGACGTATACTCCAATTTTCAGCAGCTGAAGGGGCGCGCGCGCAGGTGGGTCTTTAGTCCCGGTTGGTGGCTCCAACCGGGACATATTCCCCTGTTTTCAAAGTTTTTCAGTTATTTTCTCTCTGTTCCTGCCTTATTTTTTATTTTGAGGTTTAAATTTGTAATGTTTTTTAAATGATAATTACTTTGGAATTTAGAAAAACTTTAAACATAAAAAGTGTTTAAATTTGAATAACTTATTCGAAACCATTTTCTTTTTTGAAAAATAATTAATGTAACCATTTAAACTATGAACCATTTAAAATTAATAATGAAATAACTTATATTTTTTAAATATTAATTTGGAATTTAGAAAAACTTTAAACATAAAAAAGTGTATGGATTTGAATAAATAATCCAAAACCAATTTCTATTTTTAAAAAATAATTAATGTAACCATTTAAAATTAATAATGAAATAACTTATATTTTTTAAATATTTATTTGGAATTTAGAAAAACTTTAAACATAAAAAGTGTATGGATTTGAATAAATAATCCAAAACCATTTTCTATTTTAAAAAAATAATTAATGTAACCATTTAAAATTAAAAATGAATTAACTTATATTTTTTAAATATTAATTTGGAATTTAGAAAAACTTTAAACATAAAAAGTGTACCGGTGGGAGATAGTCCATGTAAGGTGGTCTAGTATTTTAGGAAAATGGGACGGTAGCATTCTAAAACGGCATTTTGGTGGTTACTTCACAAAACGACCCGTTTTTTGCGCTCGGAAAATGGAAAAGGGCTTTTCCGTGCGACAAAAAGGAAAACTTCCTCCTGCAACATTGTTCTCCATACCAATGTCCACACACATGCATAATATGGGCACAACATCACAAACTATGCCGTGATTCAGCACATAACATCGGTCATTTGGACCGAAAGCCATGAAACCTCGAACATGTAGGTCATTTTGTGAAGGTTTTTTCGAAACATGATCAATATACCAAGTCTGGTATTTTTCCTTTCAACTATGTAACAAAATATGACACCACGCGAAGGATTTTCATTGTTCGGATTTTTTTTGAATTTATTATGCCCATTTTGAATTATCTGAATTTCTAACTATGGACTACCACGCGAAGGATTTTTATTGTTTGGCAGACATTTAGTCCCGGATGTAGTCACAAACCGGGACTAAAAATATTTTCCGCCATTTCCCACCTCTTCCCGCCAAGTTTTCCCGCCCTTTCCTTTCTACTAGAGCTTTTAGTCCCGGATGTAGTCACTAACCGGGACTAAAGATATTTCCCGCCTTTTCCCAAAGCTTCACGCCAAGTTTTCCCGCCCTTTCCCTCTATATTTAGGGTGATCGTGTCATGGCTATCCACACATCCACACCTTCCTCTCTTAGAACAATGGACAACGCCTACTGGGCCATTCTGACCCTCGAGGAGACCGAGGCGCTGTGCGCCTCCAACTACCCTTGTCCGCCGGGCTACCGGCCGCCCGCCGGCTGGATGCTGAGCGCTGGAGGGGTTCCTGTCCCTCCTGTCCCTCAAGGTTCCGCATGCCAGGCGGCCATCACAAACCACTTCTACCACGAGCTCACGCCGGAGCAGCGGATGGATCCCCAATGGGATCCCGACAACTACGACAACTGGAATGCCTTCTTCGCTAATAGGCGGGAAAGGGAGCTCGCCAGGTACGAGGGTGATGGCCCGCCACCGGTGAACCAAAACGAAGCCGGCCGTCGTCTGTGGTGGGCGAACCGTACTATCATCAGAGTGATGCGCTACATCGCCGGGGGAGACCATCCTCGCCTACGGTGCCCACGAGTCCACCCGCCACAGGCCCCACACTGTCCCGGCGGTAGCGGCATCGTCTTCCAGGAGACCCCTCTCCCGCTCGCCGTGAATCCGAGGCTGGAATGGCCCCTGGTATATGCCATGGATGGGCTGAGGATCCCCGGAGTGGCAGGTGACGATGACGATGATGATGACGACGACGATGAAGACCCTGAAGCTGCGTACTATAGGACTAGGCATGATTATGACTAAAGGGGGCGACTTTAGTCCTAAGTGTTAGCTAGTCCCGGTTTGTCCCGGTTTTTAATATTAATAAATGTCTTGAGTGTTACCTAATAAATAGAGGGAAATGCCTATATAAAGAGAGGGTTCATCTTTAGTCCCGGTTGGAGAAACCAACCGCGACTGAAGGGATTGCGGCAGAGTGGGCCAGGCAACACTAATAATAGGGGTGAGTGTCGACATTATGTCGTGCGGCTTGTACCTTGTCCCGGATGGTGTCACCAACCGGGACTAAAGATGAACCTTTAGTCCCGGTTGGAGACACCAACCGGGACTAAAGATGAGTCAGCACTAATAATATGGGTGAGTGTCGACATTATGTCGTGAGTGTCGACATTATGTCGTGAGTGTCGACATTATACCGAGCTGCTTGTACTATAAATAGGCATCCTTGTGAGTCCAGTCCTCCAGCCAGTTTGAGGCATCTCCAAGATGGTTTTAGAGAGCAGGGACACCACTACGGCCAGTTTCAGGGAGATGCCGACGAAGCCCAGTCCTCCGGCATCTCCGATAAACTGGTCATAGAGGCACTCCCTAATATGTGAAATTAGTTAGCTCCGAGGCGTATTGATCTAGTTAGTGAAGTTACAAGCCGCAAGATGGTTTTCGAGAGCAGGGACACCACTGCGGCCAGTTTCAGGGAGATGCCGACGGAGCCCAGTCCTCCGGCATCTCCGAGAAACTGGTCATAGAGGCACTCCCTAATATGTGAAATTAGTTAGCTCCCAGGCGTATTGATCTAGTTAGAGAAGTTACAAGCTGCAAGATGGTTTTCGAGAGCAGGGACACCACTACGACCAGTTTCAGGGAGATGCCGCCGGATCCCAGTCCTCCGGCATCTCCAAGAAACTGGTCATAGAGGCACTCCCGGTCCAGCCACAAAACGGGACTAACACTCAAGACATTTATTAATATTAAAAACTGAGACTACAAAATCGGGACTAAAGGCCACAAACCGCGAAAGATATTACATAATATGAGCATGAACTTCTTGGCATATGTCATTCCTTATGACCGCTTCAAACGTAACCATGGAGCATCTTCTTTACTTAACGGAATGCTTGGGTCAGTTTTCACTGTGAAGGGCGGAATTTCATCAAACTTATTATAATCTTCTGACATGTCTGTCTTGTCCTCGATTCCCACGATGTTTCTTTTCCCTGAAAGAACTATGTGACGCTTTGGCTCATCATATGATGTATTCGTTTGCATATTTTTTCTTTTTTCGGTCTGGAGGACATGTCCTTCACATAGAAAACCTGAGACACATCATTGGCTAGGACGAATGGTTCATCTCTATAACCAAGATTGTTGAGATCCACTGTTGTCATTCCGTACAACTGGTCTATCTTTACCCCTTCCCCATTCAGGTTGACCCATTTGCAGCAAAACAAAGGGACCTTAAAAGAGACTCCATAGTCTAGTTCCCATATCTCCTCTATGTAACCATAATATGTGTCCTTTTGTCCATTCTCGTCTATTGCATCAAAGCGGACACCACTATTTTGGTTGGTGCTCTTTTTATCTTGGGCGATCGTGTAGAATGTATTCCTATTTATTTCGTACCCTTGGAAATTCAATACAGTAGAAGATGGTGACGCGGCCAACAAGTATAGCTGATCTCCAACAGTGGTGTCATTCAAGAGATGTGTCCGCATCCAACCACCGAAAGACTTCATGTGTTCATCTGTAATCCATGATTCAGACTTCCCCGGGTTTTTTGAGCGTACAATATTCTTGTGTTCCTCGATATACAGAGCTGCCAAGGTGGAATTATGTAGAACTGTGTAGTGTGCTTTAGTGAAAGAATCCCCGTCCCTACATATCATTGCTTTCTTTCCCAGCATGCCTTTTCCACTTAGTCTTCCCTCATGCCGCGAGTCAGAAACACCAATCGGCTTAAGGTCAGGAATAAAGTCAACACAAAACTCAATGACCTCCTCTGTTCCATATCCCTTGGAGATGCTTCCTTCTGGTCTAGCACGGTTATGAACATATTTCTTTAAGACTCCCATGAACCTCTCAAAGGGGAACATATTGTGCAGAAATACCGGACCGAGAATGGCAATCTCTTCCACTAGATGAACCAGGAGATGCGTCATAATATTGAAGAAGGATGGTGGGAACACCAATTCAAAACTAACAAGACATTGTACCACATCCTTCTATAACCTTGGCAGAATATCTGGATTGATTACCTTCTGAGATATTGCATTTAGGAATGAACACAGCTTCACAATGGGTACTCGAACATTTTCCGGTAGAAGCCCCCTCAATGCAATCGGAAGCAACTGCGTCATAATCACGTGACAGTCATGAGACTTCAGGTTTTGGAACTTTTTCTCTGCCATATTTATTATCCCCTTTATATTAGATGAGAAGCCCGACGGCACCTTGATACTGTAAAGGACTTCAAAAAAGATTTCCTTCTCTGCTTTGGTAAGAGCATAGCTGGCACGACTTAAGTGACGCCCTTTATCCGTCTTGTTATGTGTATGCATGTTCTTTGGGTCTTTCATAATTTGTTGGTCCTCCCGTGCTTCAGGTGTATCTTTTGTCTTCCCATACACGCCTAGGAATCCTAGCAGGTTCACGCAGAGATTCTTCGTCACGTGCATCACGTCGATTGAAGAGCGGACACGCAGGACTTTCCAATATGGCAGCTCCCAAAATATAGATTTCTTCTTCCACATGGGTGCGTGTCCTGTAGCGACGTCGTTCGGAACTGATTGACCGCCGGGACCCTTTCCAAAGATTACTTCTATGTCCTTGACCATACCAAATACATCATCACCAGCAGGGAGTTCAGGCTTCTTCCGGTGATCTGCCTCACCTTTGAAATTCTTGCCTTTCTTTCTTACGGGATGATTGGTCGGAAGAAATCGTCGATTCGCCAGGTACACAACCTTCTTGCATTTATGCAAATATGTACCTTCGGTCTTATCTAAACAGTGGGTGCATGCCTTATATCCCTTGTTTGTCTGTCCTGAAAGGTTACTAAGAGCAGGCCAATCATTGATGGTTACGAATAACAACCCTCGTAGATCAAATGGCTCCTGTTTGTTCTCATCCCACGCACGTACACCTGGTTTGCCCCACAACTGTAAGAGTTCTTCAACTAATGGCCTAAGGTACACATCAATGTAGTTGCCCGGTTGCTTCGGGCCTTGGATGAGCACTGGCATCATAATGAACTTACGCTTCATGCACAACCAAGGAGGCAGGTTGTAGATACATAGAGTCACGGGCCAGGTGCTGTGACTGCAGCTCTGCTCCCCAAAAGGATTCATGCCATCCGTACTTAGACCAAACCATAAGTTCCTTGCGTCACCTGCAAAGTCTGAGAAGTCTCTCTCGATTTTTCTCCACTGTGACCCATCAGCAGGGTGTCTCAACTTCCCGTCTTTCTTACGGTCTTCTTTGTGCCATCGCAACAACCTGGCATGCTCTTTGTTTCTGAACATGCGTTTCAACCTTGGTATTATAGGAGCATACCAAATAACCTTAGTAGGAACCCTCTTCCGGAGGGGCTCTCCCTCAACATCACCAGGGTCATCTCGTCTGATCTTATACCGCAACGCATTGCATACCGGGCATTTATCTAAAGTCTCATACTCCTTACCGCGGTAGAGGATGCAGTCATTAATGCATGCATGTATCTTTTGCACATCTAATCCGAGAGGACAAAGAGTCTTCTTTGCTTCGTATGTACTCTCGGGAAGTTCGTTATGTTTTGGAAACTTCGGCTTCATTATTTTCAGCATCTTTTCAAATGAGGAGTCAGTTAGACCACACTCTGCCTTCCATCGCAACAATTCCAGTGTGGTACCGAGCTTTGTGCTTCCATCTTCACAATTTGGGTACAACAATTTCTTGTGATCTTATAACATGCCCTCTAACTTCAACTTCTCATTTTCTGTTTCACAGTCTCGCTTTGCATCAGAAATGACCCTACCAAGTTCATCAGCCGGCTCATCTGATGCCCGTTCTTCACCTCTTTCCTCTCCATTGTCTTCCATTGCAGTATCACTGTATTCAGGAAACATATGATGATAGTTATTATCATCATCTTCTTCTTCACCATCTTCCATCATTACCCCTCTTTCCCCGTGCTTGGTCTAGCAATTATAGTTGGGCATGAAACCTTTCATAATCAGGTGGCCGCGAATGATTTTCGAGGAAGAGTACTCCTTGTTGTTCCGACATTAAACACATGGACAACGTATAAATCCATTCTCTTTGTTTGCCGTAGCCACATCGATAAATTTATCCATGCCTTTGATATACCCGGCTACGCGCCGGTCACCGTACATCCATTCCCGACCGTTCATCTGCATCATATAAGTAAGTTTATCAAAAAACAGGACATCATAAATAGTGAAATAACCAATTCACACCGACACATGAATTGTATCAATGACCTAGAAAAGATAAGATTGCTAACCTCGATCGAGGGAAATAAAGAGGAGAAAGCTCAAGTGCGTCTCGGACACCTTCTATATTTTTGTTCTATGAGAAATTCAACGGGATTATTCACTCAAACATTTCAACAAACACCTTCAATGCATGCATGAGAAAAAACTAGCACACCCCCTCACACCTTCCACCATTCGAAAAAACAGAGTGGAGGCAGAGGGGCTGGGGCGTTGCATTTATAGAGGACAGGGGTTTTTTAGTCCCGGTTGGAGCCAGCAACCGGGACTAAAGGTGCGTGCCACGCCACATGGCTGTGGCCAAACCTTTAGTTCCGGTTGGTGGCTCCAACCGGGACGTATTCCCCCTTACCAACCGGGACGCATGCCCCCTGGCCCCGTGCCCGCTCCAACCGGGACGCGTGCCAGCATTAGTCCCGGGAACCGGGACAAATGCTCTGAGGGGTCGCGAACGGATAGCCCTTTTTCCACTAGTGGTGATCGGGCAGGCACCTTGTACCGGGAACCATAAAAAAAGCTGGACAACGTCTTTACCGAACACCATCTAAAAAAAACTAGACGAACGCATAAATAATATTAACTCTAGCCAAAAGTCGTTTAAAAAAATCTGGACAACATATTTACCGAACAACATCTCAAAAAAAAAAAAATTATATTGCCGGAGGCCTACTCGAGACTTACCCTAGAGCCAAAAGTCGTTGATGTAAAAAAAAAACTCCAAAGCGGTTCCATATGTACTATGACTTTAAACTGCGACCAAAGGCTAAAAAAACTCCAAAGCGGTTCCATATGTACTACGACTTTAAACTGCGACCAAAGGTTAGCTTGCTTCGGAACAAGATGGATCAACCCATAATCGATCAGCTAGCTAGCTTAGTACTCCCATAATTTTTTTTGAACGGATAGTACTCCCTTAATGGAGTAGTACTTACGTGATAAGCTAGCTTTTTTTTTTGAACAAGGGACGGGTGCTTGCAAAGCACCCGAAAAACTTTTTAGCTCAGAAGCATTGTACATCCATGATTATAAGTCCATCATCCTGAATTTTTCGTATAGAAGAGATGATAGGAAAGCTAACTTTGCTATGAGCTAGAGTTCTGCATGAGTTTGTAGGCAAAGATCCTATTGATCTACTTGCCTGATGAGCACAGCAGTGAGCAACACCTTAATCTCTCTGGATATATGGAAAATTTGCGAGTCCATATGCTTGATCAGCCTGTGAAACTGATTTATTTGTTGCCTAATTTCTCAAGGAACCGACTGATCTCTTTCATCCGGAGCAGCTGCCGCCAGATTGAGGTTCCTGCAGTCAGAGAAGAAAACAGGTTTTTGTATATTAAGGTTTTGTGCAACTGCTGCCGCTAGCAGTAGCGCTTCTGCCTCTGCTTGCATTGGTGATGAGACTCCTTGCTTTGAGGCCATGACAAAAATGGCCGTGGTTTGCTCCTGTACTTGCCATCTCACATAGATTCCTAAACCTGCAATTGTATTAGTGCATCTTTTTCCTTTTTCCTTCCAAGTAGCATCAACATATATCTTTGGATTTTGAAAGGGAAAGTCTGATGCCACAGTGTGTCCTTGGGGTGTGGTAACCACAGACTTAGTTCTTTCCCCAGGTTCCTTCTCATTGTTATTGATATTGTGGGCCTCCTCCATAAGTGCTTGTGCTTGGAAAAAAACCTGGTGTGGATTGCTTTGTTTTGTTCTGAATAGCTCTTCGTTCCTGCATTTCCATAGACACCACAAAAAGGTACAAATGGTCTGCAAGGTTGCATAAGGATGGTTATGATTTAATAGGGCATTGATTGTCGAGGTTAGAGAATAATTATTAGTGACAAAGTAGTCTGTTTTTATGTTCCAAGGTCTCTGATACCAGGTTGCTCTGGCAAAAGGGCATGAAAAGAATATATGCATTTCATCTTCAGTAAACCCACACCTGCAGCAGTATTTGTTTATATGTTTGGAATAGGCTGAAACTCTGTCACCTGATGGTAGTGCTCTCCTAAGAAGCCTCCAGATGAAAGTTTTTATTCTTGGCAGAATTTGCTTAGCTCTCCAGATTTTGTTTAGGAGCTTCTTAGTATCCTCCTGAACCGAATGTGGTCTTGGGGTACCTGCATCAAACAGAGCTTGCATACAAGCTTTGTATGCTAATTTGGAGTTACACCTCCCATTTTGAGCTGGCTTCCAGCAAAGGATATCCCCTTGAGTTTCAGAATGGATGATGGGTGTGTCTTTAATAGCTTGGGCCATGGGCTGGAGAAAAAGGCTTTCAATAAGAGGAATATTCCAAGTTTTTGTATTTGGGAGCCATAAATCTTTCACTGTAGCTGGATATGCATAAGGAGGTTGTTGGATGATGAGGTAGTCATATACATTGTTCCAGTTTATCCACCAGGAAGTGCTCCATATAGATATATTGCCATCCACTAATTGATAAAAGGAATTGTTTTTAAGGATGGGATGGATTTTAAGAATGGAAGCCCAGAAGGCTGATTTTGGGGCTCTAGGTATGGGTCTCCAGAAAGATTCCTCCGGGAAGTATTTCGATTTTAAAATTTTATGAATGTAACTATCAGGGCTTTCTGCAATTCTCCAGGCTGCTGCAAGAATAAGGCCGTGATTGATAGCCTGAATGTTACGAATTCCTAAACCTCCCTCATTTTTAGGAGTGCAAATGTCCTTCCAGGCAGCCAGGTAAATAGGCTTAGACTTAGGATCTGTGTTGATACCTGTCCACCAGAAGTTCCAGATGATAGCAGTTATTTTCCCTATGATTTTTTTTGTGAAGATGATGTTTGACATGTAGTAGACAGGGATAGAGGAAAAAACTGATTTGATAAGCTCTAGTCTAGCTGCATGGGATAGGGAGTTCGCCTTATAAGTAGTCAGCTTGTTCCTGAATTTTTCCTATAAGCTTATGTTCTATTTTTGGCAGGAAGAATGAGCGGGTGCCCAAGGTGTATGAAGGAGGAATCCATGATTGGGACAGGGAAGAGATGAAGAATTTCCTGTCTTGTGTTTTGATCAACATTTTTACTAAAAAGGATTCCAGATTTTGTCCAATTGGGAAGTTGACCAGAAGCCTTGCATAATATGTTAAGGTTTTTTATGATGGTAGTTGCCTTTGCCATTGTGGCATCTCCACAAATAAGTAAGTCGTCTGCAAAAAGCAGTGAGTGTATGGGAGGGCAGTTTGGTCCAAGAGACACACCAGTAAGATTTGCATGAGCAAGGGCCTCTTGAAGTGATAAGGATAATTCATTTATAGCAAGGACAAACAGGTATGGCGACATGGGGCATCCTTGCCTTATACCTCTTTGGCTAACAAAACTCTCATAATGTTGTCCATTTATAATTACAGAGAATCTTGGTGAGGAAATACATGTGTGGATGAGCTTAATGAAATGTCTATGCAGCCCTATTCTGGCAAGAGCATTTGCAATAAAATTCCATTCTAATCTGTCAAAAGCTTTTGCAAGATCAATTTTTATCATAAAGGAATTTTTCTTCCAGGAGGAGAGCTGAAAAGTATGAGTAATTTCTTGAGATACTATAATATTGTCGCTGATCCTTCTCCCTTCTATAAAGGCTTGTTGGGAGGGATGAATATAGTCAGGGAGGTGGGGCTTAAGTCTGTTTGCTAAGCATTTTGCTATAATTTTGTAGATCACATTACAGAGGCTTATAGGTCTGTAGTCAGTTGGCACTAAAGGAACTAGTTTTTTTGGGATTAGAGCGATATGAGTGTCATTAATATGTCTTTGGAGTTTAGCAGTGTAGAAGAAATTTCTTACCAAATTATAGACATCATCTCCTATCCAACTCCAAGTTGCTAAGTAGAATTCAACATTGAAACCATCTGGTCCTGGAGAGGCATTCTTTTTCATTTCCTTGAGTGTGTTTAGGATCTCCTTCTTGTCTGGAACTGAATAAGTGGGATCATTTGAATCAGGAAGATCACTGTGAACCTGCATTTGATCATTTGTAGCACAAGAAGAAGAGAAAATGTTCCTAAAGTAAGTGACAAAGGTATTTGCAATACGATCATGCATAAATTGAATATTGTCATTCTCATCTTTAACAGATAAGATGGAGTTTCTTGTTCTCCTCTTTGCAATTGCTCTATGGAAGTAGGTGGTGTTTCTGTCTCCATCTTTGATCCAGTTCTTCTTGGCTCTCTGAATATAAAAGTCATTAAGTTTTGCATTGTTTTGCTCATAACTGTTAACCAGCCTTCTCTCCTTGTCATGATCTTGGTTATGCCAGGGTTGGCTTTGAATCTCCTTTATTTCGGTCTCCAGATCTTTGAGCTCTTCCTGTAGGGGTCTTTTTTTCCTGCACCAGACTTTTAGTTGCTTGCCCAGTGTGTTAGTCCTTTGATAGAAAGATTGTGCCTGGGTTTTATTCCAACAATTTTTTGCTACTTCATGAAAATCATTTTCTCTAATCCACCAGTTCTCAAATTTGAAAAAAAGTTTTCTTTTGGTGTTTGTACCATTTGTGGATAGAAGAATGAGAGCATGATCACTATAACAGTAAATGAGGGGCATATTATAAACATTTGAGATAGGGTAATTTAAGCACCAGTTGTGGTTTACTAAACTTCTATCTAGTCGCTGGAAGAGGGGTTGCGAGGAAAAACGTCTGTTTGTCCAAGAATAAGCAGGTCCACTATATCCTAAATCAAAAAGCCCACAACCCTTCAGAATAGAACGAAAGCATGACACACGATTATAGTTTATATTAGGGAAGCTCTTATCAGAGTCATACATGATGTCATTTAAGTCGCCCATACAAAGGATTGGCAGATTGCCATTATCATACACAAAATTTGCAACCTGTCCCCAAATAGCATCAGTGAGGCGGTGGTAGGGGTCTCCATATATACAAACCAAACCAAACTTAGTACCACTAGACTTATCAGTAGCTAATGCTAATATTATATGAAGCGACGAAGAAATAATGGAGAGCTTGATATCATCAGTCCACATCAACCATAAGCCTCCAGATTTCTTCACCGCTGGCACTACAATACTGTCATGCATGTTAAATCTACAGCAAATTTCTGAATTAGAGAATTTAGCAGTTTTTGTTTCAGATAGAAATATTACCTGGGACTTTGTTGACGCGATCATTCTGGCAAGGTGGCACATTTTTGGACTGTCAAGGCCCCTGCCAATGCCCTGACAGTTCCAAGCCATGGCCCTCATGGCTCCCGTGGTGCCTTAAAGGCTGGCGCCATAGCCTGATTTTGCTGAAGGAAACGATGACTATGTGGTACAGCTTCATTGCCATTTTTGCTAGAAACCTGCAAACCCATCTGAGAAATAGCAGCATCACCTGTAGGTTGATTCTCGGATCCACCATTTCCATTGAAACTGGCGCTATCATTGAAATGATGATCATTGCCAGCTACGTAGAATTCCCTAGCCATTCTACGAGGAGAGAAAGCCCCCATCATAGAATCCTCTGAACCCATTGACAGAGGCGATGGAGTATGGAGTGGCCAGGGATCATATTCTGCCTCATTAGTGGAGCTTGCTGGAGATTGACAGCCAGGTGTCGCAGGTAGGGGGTGGTGAGCCATTCCCACAGTAGGGCTCCTGCTGCGGCGCAAAGAACTGCCACTGCCCATCTGACTGGTTCCTCGCGAACGGTGCCAAGTGGAAGCGCCAGGGCGATTGATAGTAAATCCCCCAGAAGATCGGTAGTTACCTCCAGTTTGAGCCGTTGCACCTTTATCCCATCGAGACCTTCTGAGACGAGGCCTAACCGTTGCAGAGGTGGTCTCCCTCTCTGTAGCCTCCTCTGCTTTCTCTGGACGTCCCACTTTGGGGGTTGCTCCACACTTAGGCTGAGAGAAGATTGAGACTCCTTCTGCTTGGATTGGAGTTGGGGAAGCCCTGCCTCTTTCCTCCCTCTCTTGTGCAGTGGAAGTGTGGGCAATGAGTTCCTGCGCATGGCTTTGACTTGAGAGTTCCCAGCCTCCTGGTAGCACCTGTTTTGAGGTTGCAATGATGCCCACCGATGAAGATCCTCCTCCTCCTCCTCCATGTTCCTCTCCCTGCGACTGCTTTTTTCTGGGAGGTTGATAGAAGTTCAGAGCCTCTTCTGATGGTTGTCTATTCTGAATGGCTTGGGCTTGAAAGGTTGGGAGTTCTGGATGAGAGGAAGGATTTTCATTAATGTGTTGAAAGGTTTCTTTGGAGAAGGTAGGTGGCTTCTGATTAAATCCAGGAATACTCCCTTTAGGCATATCAATGGCGAGTTGTTCTATGTGTTGCTGAGAAGTAATTGCATCAGTGGGTAGGCAGAGAGGATTAGACAGAGGAGCTTGCTGGCATTCTGGAGTTGGAAACGAAGTGCCAAGCAGCTCCAGGTGGCAGGTCTGCTTAGCTGTCAAGCTCTGAGACATTGCTGAGCTGGGGAACACCGTGTGTTCCTTATATGGGCTAGGCAGGATTGTTCCTTCTCCTTCATTAGGTTCCAATTGGGCTGCGTTAATTTCCTTTTGCAATTATTTGCTTCTATCTGAGGTTCCAAACATGTCAGTCATATTTTTTCCTTGGTTTCCCACCTGAACTGGATTAGAGCTCTCCACTTCCATATCATCATTTGCTTCTGGGGGTAGCAGGAAGCTGCTCTGATTTTTTCTTCTATCTCCAGGAGCTTCCTTAGCAGGTTGACTTCTCATCATGGTTGCATGATCTATACGTGTCCCCTGTGGTGATGCACTGCCTGCAACGTGTCCTTCACTCAGTCCTCTAATGTGAAACTGCCTTCCTGATGCTTGACTGATGATGGTCTGATGAATAGTGTCGTCTTCCACCTGCCTTGCTCCTTGTACTGTTGACACAATTTCTTTTCCTTTGGTGTTAATCCCTCCTCTGCTTTTTTCCATCTTCTTCAGTATTTCTATAGGCGATGTTCCTTGAATTCCTCCTCTCCTTCGATCTTGTGTAGCAAAAACTGCATTGAACCTGCTTAATTCATTATGCTGAAATGTGCTAAATATATGAGTTCCTCTGTTGATGGAGGATTCAGGGATTTTCTGGTCATCAATCATCCATTCTCCATATCTCTGAAATGGGACTTGTGTCTGATCTTGCATGTATCTCATATTTTCTGCAATTATACTCTTCCTAAGCTGACAATTAGTATTTGTATGAAACATTACTCCACAGAAAAGACAGATTCTCCCTATTTTCTCATAGTGCAAATATGCCATTCCTTCCTGATTCTGACCCAAACTTAGCTTTATTCTATCAAAAACTGGGTTGCAAACTCTATGCTTGATGACTGCCCAAATGTAATCTTGATGGCTGAATAACATGCTTTCTTTCAGTTGATGAAACTCTGAGGGTGTGCCAATGATTCTAAGCAGTTCTTCTAGCATAGAGATGCTTCTATTATTCCAAGGAATACCATAAGCTCTTACTGCTATAAATATATGCTAAAACATATATTTTGGCTTATTTCTATCCCTTATAGAGTTTTCTTGTTCTATAGCATAACTTTCTCCTTCTGGGTCAGCTAGTTCAAGAAGAATGGTGTCTGACCCAACTGACCATGGTTGATGCTCAAAAACCCACATCATGGACTGAAAATTGTGAAAACTTGCCTTAAATACATACTAGTGTACCTGAGATATTTCTCCATAGTTTGCTCTCCATGCTCTCTTCATGTGTTGCTGCATCGTTGCAAGAGAGATTTGCCTTGGACTCACTCCTGTCTCTGCAATCTTTAGATAAATTGCATACTTGTTGCTCCCTTCTTCCTCTTGCTGCTGGGTTGAGATTGACATTGCCTATAGATTCAGTGTAAGATGAGGGATCTCTGGTGCTTGAATGGTTGGAGGATTGTGGGGCGCATAAGAACTGCCATCTATTCTTCTTGGTGATAGAGGCGGGGAGGGATCTGTATTGCCAGGATCTGCCATTCTTCCGAGAATGAAAGAGTGGGCAGTTCTTCCTAGCTGAATACAGTGGTGCGTTGAAGCGATGTGTTATTGTTGTGGGATGGATTGGTGACAGGGTCTGGTGGACTGCAATTCTTGGCTAGCTTCGGGAGGAGGTGGAATCTGTGAGTGGCTTGAGTTTTGGAATGGGATTAGGGGGGAGGGGGGAAGCGGCATCACGCCATACGCCACTAGGGGACCGTCACCTTAGTGCTCTGAGCAGTATGCCTCTCCTCCCTTCTGGGCCACATCTCACCCCACACCCGTGATAAGCTAGCTAGGTACCAGCTAACACACATGAACCGATATCGATCAGCACAAACGATCAGCTAGCTTACCATGTATAGATCCCATGTGTATTGGAGGCTACCTCAAAAGCATATCGGTAAAAAATTACTTCAAAACTGTCTAATATCATGCGTGTTACAACATACTGAGAGTTCTATTGACAACCTGGCAAAAAAATATATACAGGAGGATCGAAGGTTAGACTGATTTATACATGCACATATACCTATATATATATATATATATCACCGAATACATACAAATATGAAAATATAATTTGTATCACTTTAATTAACCTTGCAGGTTTTGAAAACGCGTTCGACATGAGTAGGACCTAAGTCGTGGGAGGCATGGTGATTCCATAGACACAATCTTCATAAGGAAGACTGCCCAACCAAAACTCTAACACCAATGTAGGACCTAAGTCGTGGGAGGCATGGTGATTCCATAGACACAATCTTCATAAGGCAGACTGCCCAACCAAAACTCTAACACCAAATCGCACAACCGGTTCCATTTACTAATACATAATAAATTTGATCTGTATGAAAATACCAAAAGTTAAATGAAGCCAACATACCTTTATTTTGTACGACACCGTATCAACCACCAAGAAATTGCCTCCCTCACCACTCAGAGGTTCTACCAGTTATTGCTGAAAGTCAATTGTAAATCGGGAGATTAAAACGAGCCTTTATTAGATGTTGGAAGTCGACTGAAACATGGGAGGTTGAAACTAATTCTTTTCGGTGCATAGGAATAAAATACATAGAAGGTTCAAGGCGAAGGTAATTCCATAGTCAAATAAGTGTCTAGGGTAAAGGACGAGTCATGTGGCCATACTTTTTATGATAAAATACATAAAAATATTCACACTAACATAAGAAACATAACATCCTCAGAAAATCCAATGAGAATACAAGCTCCTGAAAAGTATTATGGCTACTAGTCCATATAGTCACATACTCAAGGATATTATTATTTTGGCAGAAAGAAGCTAAAGGTCCCTCACACCAATCTTCCATGATCAAGAAATACTAAAATTTATTAGTTACAATGAAAACACAACAAAATAATATATTTATATACATATATATATTAATAAGTTCACTTGAACATGTCATTCATAATGTATCATCATATTTTTAACTATCCATATCAAAACGAAGACTCTTTTAAATATAAAATAATTGAGGAGCACAATATGGTAGGTAAAGAGACATTGCTAAAAGTTCTAGGAGAAGCAAAACATCCAGGTCAATCAAGCCGATCCTATTTTATTAATAAATAAAAAACTGTTAAATTAACATCTTATCATCATAATTTTATTTACACAAATAAGAGTCAATAAAAAATTAAAGTTAATAGATCATCATAATTATACCTGAACATATTGCAACCGACGGGTGTTCCTAAAGTGCATCAAGTTTACCAATTAGTGATAGATCTTCCTAAAGTGTACCGGATTTTTAATAGTTAATAATAAATAGCGTGAACTCTTTACGAGCGAAATATATCATCATAGTCTACTTAAAAATCATATCTAAACATCATCCAAGGATAGTATAATTTGAATGATTAAAATCATTTGAGTAGCTCAACATTTGTGCAAGACCTTATGGTGTGTATATATATATAAGTAGAAGTATGAGTGTCACCTTACATTATGAAATGATATAATGAAGGGGTCTAATTATCTATGTAACCTTACGATTTAGTGTCTGAAGGTGAATATGATTGGAGTTTTGTAGCTGGTTTTGAGCTTTATGACACAGTCCATAGCCCATTAACACGATTGGAATAACACAAACATGGTGGTACGGAGCTAAAGATGTGCATGTAGGAATCAATGGTCGGTTATTAATTATGTGATTGCTTGGCATAGAGCAATAATCGCGATGAAGCCCCATTTAGAAAAAAAGCTTATAACAATGATACCTCTACATAAGTATCAATACTATCAAATCAAGTTGTTTTTAAGATATTATAACGATAATTTGAAAGTCACAATGTTAATTCAAATAATTTGGAAGTCGTTGTATTATTTCAATTCTTAGGAATTTCCTATGGGGTAAGATTTTTTATTTCCGAGGAATGTAAATCTTTGAAAGTATTTATATAAAGCACGGTCAACTTGAAATATTTTGTTTTAAGTTTAACATTTTCAAACTTATAAAATTATAATGATTTCTTGTGGTTTTACTATAATGTACATGATTACGTAAATTCAAAACCCACGAGAAAGTTTCTATGGTTTTTTGTCCATAGATTTTATTAGGACACGTCACTGGAATTTCCAATCATCTAGAAAAAGTGGCGACTGATTAAGATGCCAGAACTATGTCGTCTATGACAATGTATTCATGTTAAATGATAAGGCAACAACAAGCAAGAGAGAGCGCACATTATGACTAGATTGAATAGTATGTTCAACAGAAAGAGAGTTAAAATAGTTAAACATAATATTGCATCCATTTGGAAAATAAAAGCTAGGTTATCCTTATTGGTATAAAAAGTATATTATTGAAACCTGAAAAAATAAAGTAAGATCACTAAATTTGAGATGAAATATACTTCCTTATTTCTGTAATAACATAAGTATGGTCAAGGTTGTATATTATAAAATTTGCATTCGTAAGGTATCATGTATTCCAAAACAATATAAGAATGTCAGTGTATTTTTACGACAAATGAAGAGACAATAGGAAGAAAGATCATATAAAAGTAGAATTAAAATTCTAAATGTTTAGTCCACCTATATATATGAATGAGGATACATTCTTTTTTTACTTAGCCTTATTAACAACATATTTTCTATTCCATGAGAATGGACTAAACATTGTGCGATCATTTCTCAAGTAAACCCTAATTATTAACTAATATGAATGTTAGCCATGCATACTTATCTAACATCATGCAAAAACTATCATCTACCTCACGGTTTAAATTTCATCAGTATAAACGAATTTAATCTCAGGCACAAATTTCACAAATGGTCATGCATTAATGTACTATTTTCAAAATATCCTAATAATCTTTTACCCAAAAATTAAATACAATTTGTAACTATTCTACGCATTTGGTAACTATTTATCATATAAATACAAATGATGACTATATAATGTATTACTTTCAATCACTAATAATGTTAAGTAGATGAATTTATGAAGGCATTTTTTAATAAATGTTGAAACACTAAAGGTGGTGCCCTCGCATTTGCGAGGGCCACCATGCTAGTTAGCACAAATATTAGGATGACATCAGCGACTTAAACATAACTAATTCTCAGGCGCCTGAGATCTAGACACTCCCATAGAAAATATCTTTGGGACCATGGATAGAAGCTTGGTCACGTTTTTCCTTTTCTTTTTTTGAAAAGTTATAGGTGCCATGGGCACCAATATTCATTGATAATGCTTAACAACAGTTTACATCATAAATTACATAATCCTCCCGCCATGTATTACAAGTGAATATAGGAAGAATAGGGCAGGATTCAGAAGAATGGTCTGTTGAAAAGCATCTAAGGATAGGTACAGGAGCAGTGCCCTCATGCATGTGCATTGATCCTTCATTGGTCTTCCGGTCCATGGTCTCCATTCGGTTTAGTTGTCCAGTTTGCATGTTTTCTCTAGTGTCCGTTTTTGGAGGATGAGCTCAAGACGTGGTATGCTACAAGAAGAAGATACTACCTCCGATCCTAAATAAGTGTCATTATTTTGAACTAGAGTTAGTTCAAAACCGTGACACTTATTTAAAATCGGAGGGAGTACTATATATATGGTGTGGGACACGGGGGACGGAGGTAGTAAGAAACTTATCAAAGTCAAGATGCCACTTGGGAATCACTCCTCAAATTGTAGTAAGAAAAACTTATCAAAGTCAGTATGCCATACTAGCATAACATGGGTGCGCTCCGCAATAGAAAACTTATCAGCGCACAGGAGTTTGATTAGCGCTCCTAGCTGTTGCTAGCTACCCAAATTAGCGTTCCGTGCTGTGAGACGAGGCGTTTAGTCCATAATCCAATTTTTTGACATTATTTTTTTAAACATAAGCGTCTGTACAAGAGCTTGTCATAGTACATGCCCTAATAATCATATGACTAACCGCACGTACGTCCACGCGGGCCATGCACGCAGACAACACACATCGATCACCCGAAGCCGCCGCCCACCACCCGATCGAAGCCCACCAGCAGCAGCCGCCGCCCACCACACCCGAAGCCAACCATGCAGCCGCCGCCGCCCACCAGCAGCAGCCGCCGCCGCCCACCACCAGAAGCAGCCGCCGCCCACCACACCCGAAGCCCACCATGCAGCCGTCGCCGCCACCAGCAGCAGCCGCCGCCGCCCACCACCAGCAGCAGCCGCCGCCCACCACACCCGAAGCCCACCATGCAGCCGCCGCCGCCCACCAGCAGCAGCCGCCGCCGCCCAGCACCAGCAGCAACAGAGGGAGGGGGAGGACAGAGAGGCAGGGAGGGGCGTACCTGACGCGCGGAGGTGGGGGAAGGGCGCGGGCGGCACGGACGTCGTCGGCGGGAAGAGAGGGCGGCGGTCGTCGGGGCGGGAAGGAGACGCGCGCGGGAGGAGGAGGAGCCGCTACGGAGCGCGCGGCGGTGGCGGCCGGAGGAGGAGCCGCTACGGGGAGCGCGCGGCGGTGGCGGCCGGAGGCGGAGGCGTTGACGACGACGGAGGGCGCGGGCAGCTTGGCGGCGTCGTCGATGAAACAGAAAAGCAGAGAAGAGAAGCAGAGAAGAAGAAGAGAAGTTATATAAAGGGGAGGGAGTATACGTCCCGGTTGGAGCCACCAACCGGGACGTATACTCCAATTTTCAGCAGCTGAAGGGGCGCGCGCGCAGGTGGGTCTTTAGTCCCGGTTGGTGGCTCCAACCGGGACATATTCCCCTGTTTTCAAAGTTTTTCAGTTATTTTCTCTCTGTTCCCGCATTATTTTTTATTTTGGGGTTTAAATTTGTAATGTTTTTTAAATGATAATTACTTTGGAATTTAGAAAAACTTTAAACATAAAAAGTGTTTAAATTTGAATAACTAATTCGAAACCATTTTCTTTTTTGAAAAATAATTAATGTAACCATTTAAACTATGAACCATTTAAAATTAATAATGAAATAACTTATATTTTTTAAATATTAATTTGGAATTTAGAAAAACTTTAAACATAAAAAAGTGTATGGATTTGAATAAATAATCCAAAACCAATTTCTATTTTTAAAAAATAATTAATGTAACCATTTAAAATTAATAATGAAATAACTTATATTTTTTAAATATTTATTTGGAATTTAGAAAAACTTTAAACATAAAAAGTGTATGGATTTGAATAAATAATCCAAAACCATTTTCTATTTTTAAAAAATAATTAATGTAACCATTTAAAATTAAAAATGAATTAACTTATATTTTTTAAATATTAATTTGGAATTTAGAAAAACTTTAAACATAAAAAGTGTACCGGTGGGAGATAGTCCATGTAAGGTGGTCTAGTATTTTAGGAAAATGGGACGGTAGCATTCTGAAACGGCATTTTGGTGGTTACTTCACAAAACGACCCGTTTTTTGCGCTCGGAAAATGGAAAAGGGCTTTTCCGTGCGACAAAAATGAAAACTTCCTCCTGCAACATTGTTCTCCATACCAATTTCCACACACATGCATAATATGGGCACAACATCACAAACTATGCCGTGATTCAGCACATAACATCGGTCATTTGGACCGAAAGCCATGAAACCTCGAACATGTAGGTCATTTTGTGAAGGTTTTTTCGAAACATGATCAATATACCAAGTCTGGTATTTTTCCTTTCAACTATGTAACAAAATATGACACCACGCGAAGGATTTTCATTGTTCGGATTTTTTTTGAATTTATTATGCCCGTTTTGAATTATCTGAATTTCTAACTATGGACTACCACGCGAAGGATTTTCATTGTTCGGCAGACATTTAGTCCCGGATGTAGTCACAAACTGGGACTAAAAATATTTTCCGCCGTTTCCCACCTCTTCCCGCCAAGTTTTCCCGCCCTTTCCTTTCTACTAGAGCTTTTAGTCCCGGATGTAGTCACTAACCGAGACTAAAGATATTTCCCGCCTTTTCCCAAAGCTTCACGCCAAGTTTTCCCGCCCTTTCCCTCTATATTTAGGGTGATCGTGTCATGGCTATCCACACATCCACACCTTCCTCTCTTAGAACAATGGACAACGCCTACTGGGCCATTCTGACCCTCGAGGAGACCGAGGCGCTGTGCGCCTCCAACTACCCTTGTCCGCCGGGCTACCGGCCGCCCGCCGGCTGGATGCTGAGCGCTGGAGGGGTTCCTGTCCCACCCGTCCCTCAAGGTTCCGCATGCCAGGCGGCCATCACAAACCACTTCTACCACGAGCTCACGCCGGAGCAGCGGATGGATCCCCAATGGGATCCCGACAACTACGACACCTGGAATGCCTTCTCCGCTAATAGGCGGGAAAGGGAGCTCGCCAGGTACGAGGGTGATGGCCCGCCACCCCGGTGAACCAAAACGAAGCCGGCCGTCGTCTGTGGTGGGCGAACCGTACTATCATCGGAGTGATGCGCTACATCGCCGGGGGAGACCATCCTCGCCTACGGTGCCCACGAGTCCACCCGCCACAGGCCCCACACTGTCCCGGCGGTAGCGGCATCGTCTTCCAGGAGACCCCTCTCCCGCCCGCCGTGAATCCGAGGCTGGAATGGCCCCTGGTATATGCCATGGATGGGCTGAGGATCCCCGGAGTGGCAGGTGACGATGACGATGATGATGACGACGGCGATGAAGACCCTGAAGCTGCGTACTATAGGACTAGGCATGATTATGACTAAAGGGGGCGGCTTTAGTCCTAAGTGTTAGCTAGTCCCGGTTTGTCCCGGTTTTTAATATTAATAAATGTCTTGAGTGTTACCTAATAAATAGAGGGAAATGCCTATATAAAGAGAGGGTTCATCTTTAGTCCCGGTTGGAGAAACCAACCGCGACTGAAGGGATTGCGGCAGAGTGGGCCAGGCAACACTAATAATAGGGGTGAGTGTCGACATTATGTCGTGCGGCTTATACCTTGTCCCGGATGGTGTCACCAACCGGGACTAAAGATGAACCTTTAGTCCCGGTTGGAGACACCAACCGGGACTAAAGATGAGTCAGCACTAATAATAGGGGTGAGTGTCGACATTATGTCGTGAGTGTCGACATTATGTCGTGAGTGTCGACATTATACCGAGCTGCTTGTACTATAAATAGGCATCCTTGTGAGTCCAGTCCTCCAGCCAGTTTGAGGCATCTCCAAGATGGTTTTAGAGAGCAGGGACACCACTACGACCAGTTTCAGGGAGATGCCGACGAAGGCCAGTCCTCCGGCATCTCCGATAAACTGGTCATAGAGGCACTCCCTAATATGTGAAATTAGTTAGCTCCGAGGCGTATTGATCTAGTTAGTGAAGTTACAAGCCGCAAGATGGTTTTCGAGAGCAGGGACACCACTGCGGCCAGTTTCAGGGAGATGCCGACGGAGCCCAGTCCTCCGGCATCTCCGAGAAACTGGTCATAGAGGCACTCCCTAATATGTGAAATTAGTTAGCTCCCAGGCGTATTGATCTAGTTAGAGAAGTTACAAGCTGCAAGATGGTTTTCGAGAGCAGGGACACCACTACGACCAGTTTCAGGGAGATGCCGCCGGATCCCAGTCCTCCGGCATCTCCAAGAAACTGGTCATAGAGGCACTCCCGGTCCAGCCACAAAACGGGACTAACACTCAAGACATTTATTAATATTAAAAACTGAGACTACAAAATCGGGACTAAAGGCCACAAACCGCGAAAGATATTACATAATATGAGCATGAACTTCTTGGCATATGTCATTCCTTATGACCGCTTCAGACGTAACCATGGAGCATCTTCTTTACTTAACGGAATGCTTGGGTCAGTTTTCACTGTGAAGGGCGGAATTTCATCAAACTTATTATAATCTTCTGACATGTCTGTCTTGTCCTCGATTCCCACGATGTTTCTTTTCCCTGAAAGAACTATGTGACGCTTTGGCTCATCATATGATGTATTCGTTTGCATATTTTTTCTTTTTTCGGTCTGGAGGACATGTCCTTCACATAGAAAACCTGAGACACATCATTGGCTAGGACGAATGGTTCATCTCTATAACCAAGATTGTTGAGATCCACTGTTGTCATTCCGTACAACTGGTCTATCTTTACCCCTTCCCCATTCAGGTTGACCCATTTGCAGCAAAACAAAGGGACCTTAAAAGAGACTCCATAGTCTAGTTCCCATATCTCCTCTATGTAACCATAATATGTGTCCTTTTGTCCATTCTCGTCTATTGCATCAAAGCGGACACCACTATTTTGGTTGGTGCTCTTTTTATCTTGGGCGATCGTGTAGAATGTATTCCTATTTATTTCGTACCCTTGGAAATTCAATCCAGTAGAAGATGGTGACGCGGCCAACAAGTATAGCTGATCTCCAACAGTGGTGTCATTCAAGAGATGTGTCCGCATCCAACCACCGAAAGACTTCATGTATTCATCTGTAATCCATGATTCAGACTTCCCCGGGTTTTTTGAGAGTACAATATTCTTGTGTTCCTCGATATACAGAGCTGCCAAGGTGGAATTATGTAGAACTGTGTAGTGTGCTTTAGTGAAAGAATCCCCGTCCCTACATATCATTGCTTTCTTTCCCAGCATGCCTTTTCCACTTAGTCTTCCCTCATGCCGCGAGTCAGAAACACCAATCGGCTTAAGGTCAGGAATAAAGTCAACACAAAACTCAATGACCTCCTCTGTTCCATATCCCTTGGAGATGCTTCCTTCTGGTCTAGCACGGTTATGAACATATTTCTTTAAGACTCCCATGAACCTCTCAAAGGGGAACATATTGTGCAGAAATACCGGACCGAGAATGGCAATCTCTTCCACTAGATGAACCAGGAGATGCGTCATAATATTGAAGAAGGATGGTGGGAACACCAATTCAAAACTAACAAGACATTGTACCACATCCTTCTATAACCTTGGCAGAATATCTGGATTGATTACCTTCTGAGATATTGCATTTAGGAATGAACACAGCTTCACAATGGGTACTCGAACATTTTCCGGTAGAAGCCCCCTCAATGCAATCGGAAGCACCTGCGTCATAATCACGTGACAGTCATGAGACTTCAGGTTTTGGAACTTTTTCTCTGCCATATTTATTATCCCCTTTATATTAGATGAGAAGCCCGACGGCACCTTGATACTGTAAAGGACTTCAAAAAAGATTTCCTTCTCTGCTTTGGTAAGAGCATAGCTGGCACGACTTAAGTGACGCCCTTTATCCGTCTTGTTATGTGTATGCATGTTCTTTGGGTCTTTCATAATTTGTTGGTCCTCCCGTGCTTCAGGTGTATCTTTTGTCTTCCCATACACGCCTAGGAATCCTAGCAGGTTCACGCAGAGATTCTTCGTCACGTGCATCACGTCGATTGAAGAGCGGACACGCAGGACTTTCCAATATGGCAGCTCCCAAAATATAGATTTCTTCTTCCACATGGGTGCGTGTCCTGTAGCGACGTCGTTCGGAACTGATTGACCGCCGGGACCCTTTCCAAAGATTACTTCTATGTCCTTGACCATACCAAATACATCATCACCAGCAGGGAGTTCAGGCTTCTTCCGGTGATCTGCCTCACCTTTGAAATGCTTGCCTTTCTTTCTTACGGGATGATTGGTCGAAAGAAATCGTCGATTCGCCAGGTACACAACCTTCTTGCATTTATGCAAATATGTACCTTCGGTCTTATCTAAACAGTGGGTGCATGTCTTATATCCCTTGTTTATCTGTCCTGAAAGGTTACTAAGAGCAGGCCAATCATTGATGGTTACGAATAACAACCCTCGTAGATCAAATGGATCCTGTTTGTTCTCATCCCACGCACGTACACCTGGTTTGCCCCACAACTGTAAGAGTTCTTCAACTAATGGCCTAAGGTACACATCAATGTAGTTGCCCGGTTGCTTCGGGCCTTGGATGAGCACTGGCATCATAATGAACTTACGCTTCATGCACAACCAAGGAGGCAGGTTGTAGATACATAGAGTCACGGGCTAGGTGCTGTGACTGCAGCTCTGCTCCCCAAAAGGATTCATGCCATCCGTACTTAGACCAAACCATAAGTTCCTTGCGTCACCTGCAAAGTCTGAGAAGTCTCTCTCGATTTTTCTCCACTGTGACCCATCAGCAGGGTGTCTCAACTTCCCGTCTTTCTTACGGTCTTCTTTGTGCCATCGCAACAACCTGGCATGCTCTTTGTTTCTGAACATGCGTTTCAACCTTGGTATTATAGGAGCATACCAAATAACCTTAGTAGGAACCCTCTTCCAGAGGGGCTCTCCCTCAACATCACCAGGGTCATCTCGTCTGATCTTATACCGCAACGCATTGCATACCGGGCATTTATCTAAATTCTCATACTCCTTACCGCGGTAGAGGATGCAGTCATTAATGCATGCATGTATCTTTTGCACATCTAATCCGAGAGGACAGAGAGTCTTCTTTGCTTCGTAGGTACTCTCGGGAAGTTCGTTATGTTTTGGAAACTTCGGCTTCATTATTTTCAGCATCTTTTCAAATGAGGAGTCAGTTAGACCACACTCTGCCTTCCATCGCAACAATTCCAGTGTGGTACCGAGCTTTGTGTTGCCATCTTCACAATTTGGGTACAACAATTTCTTGTGATCTTATAACATGCCCTCTAACTTCAACTTCTCATTTTCTGTTTCACAGTCTCGCTTTGCATCAGAAATGACCCTACCAAGTTCATCAGCCGGCTCATCTGATGCCCGTTCTTCACCTCTTTCCTCTCCATTGTCTTACATTGCAGTATCACTGTATTCAGGAAACATATGATGATAGTTATTATCATCATCTTCTTCTTCACCATCTTCCATCATAACCCCTCTTTCCCCGTGCTTGGTCCAGCAATTATAGTTGGGCATGAAACCTTTCATAATCAGGTGGCCGCGAATGATTTTCGAGGAAGAGTACTCCTTGTTGTTCCGACATTGAACACATGGATAACGTATAAATCCATTCTCTTTGTTTGCCGTAGCCACATCGATAAATTTATCCACGCCTTTGATATACCCGGCTACGCGCCGGTCACCGTACATCCATTCCCGACCGTTCATCTGCATCATATAAGTAAGTTTATCAAAAAACAGGACATCATAAATAGTGAAATAACCAATTCACACCGACACATGAATTGTATCAATGACCTAGAAAAGATAAGATTGCTAACCTCGATCGAGGGAAATAAAGAGGAGAAAGCTCAAGTGCGTCTCGGACACCTTCTATATTTTTGTTCTATGAGAAATTCAACGGGATTATTCACTCAAACATTTCAACAAACACCTTCAATGCATGCATGAGAAAAAACTAGCACACCTCCTCACACCTTCCACCATTCGAAAAAACAGAGTGGAGGCAGAGGGGCTGGGGCGTTGCATTTATAGAGGGCAGGGGGTCTTTAGTCCCGGTTGAAGCCAGCAACCGGGACTAAAGGTGCGTGCCACGCCACATGGCTGTGGCCAAACCTTTAGTTCCGGTTGGTGGCTCCAACCGGGACGTATTCCCCCTTACCAACCGGGACGCATGCCCCCTGGCCCCGTGCCCGCTCCAACCGGGACGCGTGCCAGCATTAGTCCCGGGAACCGGGACAAATGCTCTGAGGGGTTGCGAACGGATAGCCCTTTTTCCACTAGTGGTGATCGGGCAGGCACCTTGTACCGGGAACCATAAAAAAAGCTGGACAACGTCTTTACCGAACACCATCTAAAAAAAACTAGACGAACGCATAAATAAGATTAACTCTAGCCAAAAGTCGTTTAAAAAAATCTGGACAACATATTTACCGAACAACATCTCAAAAAAAAAAATTATATTGCCGGAGGCCTACTCGAGACTTACCCTAGAGCCAAAAGTCGTTGATGTAAAAAAAAAACTCCAAAGCGGTTCCATATGTACTACGACTTTAAACTGCGACCAAAGGCTAAAAAAACTCCAAAGCGGTTCCATATGTACTACGACTTTAAACTGCGACCAAAGGTTAGCTTGCTTCGGAACAAGATGGATCAACCCATAATCGATCAGCTAGCTAGCTTAGTACTCCCATAATTTTTTTTGAACGGATAGTACTCCCTTAATGGAGTAGTACTTACGTGATAAGCTAGCTTTTTTTTTTTGAACAAGGGACGGGTGCTTGCAAAGCACCCGAAAAACTTTTTAGCTCAGAAGCATTGTACATCCATGATTATAAGTCCATCATCCTGAATTTTTCGTATAGAAGAGATGATAGGAAAGCTAACTTTGCTATGAGCTAGAGTTCTGCATGAGTTTGTAGGCAAAGATCCTATTGATCTACTTGCCTGATGAGCACAGCAGTGAGCAACACCTTAATCTCTCTGGATATATGGAAAATTTGCGAGTCCATATGCTTGATCAGCCTGTGAAACTGATTTATTTGTTGCCTAATTTCCCAAGGAACCGACTGATCTCTTTCATCCGGAGCAGCTGCCGCCAGATTGAGGTTCCTGCAGTCAGAGAAGAAAACAGGTTTTTGTATATTAAGGTTTTGTGCAACTGCTGCCGCTAGCAGTAGCGCTTCTGCCTCTGCTTGCATTGGTGATGAGACTCCTTGCTTTGAGGCCATGACAAAAATGTCCGTGGTTTGCTCCTGTACTTGCCATCTCACATAGATTCCTAAACCTGCAATTGTATTAGTGCATCTTTTTCCTTTTTCCTTCCAAGTAGCATCAACATATATCTTTGGATTTTGAAAGGGAAAGTCTGATGCCACAGTGTGTCCTTGGGGTGTGGTAACCACAGACTTAGTTCTTTCCCCAGGTCCCTTCTCATTGTTATTGATATTGTGGGCCTCCTCCATAAGTGCTTGTGCTTGGAAAAAAACCTGGTGTGGATTGCTTTGTTTTGTTCTGAATAGCTCTTCGTTCCTGCATTTCCATAGACACCACAAAAAGGTACAAATGGTCTGCAAGGTTGCATAAGGATGGTTATGATTTAATAGGGCATTGATTGTCGAGGTTAGAGAATAATTATTAGTGACAAAGTAGTCTGTTTTTATGTTCCAAGGTCTCTGATACCAGGTTGCTCTGGCAAAAGGGCATGAAAAGAATATATGCATTTCATCTTCAGTAAACCCACACCTGCAACAGTATTTGTTTATATGTTTGGAATAGGCTGAAACTCTGTCACCTGATGGTAGTGCTCTCCTAAGAAGCCTCCAGATGAAAGTTTTTATTCTTGGCAGAATTTGCTTAGCTCTCCAGATTTTGTTTAGGAGCTTCTTAGTATCCTCCTGAACCGAATGTGGTCTTGGGGTACCTGCATCAAACAGAGCTTGCATACAAGCTTTGTATGCTAATTTGGAGTTACACCTCCCATTTTGAGCTGGCTTCCAGCAAAGGATATCCCCTTGAGTTTCAGAATGGATGATGGGTGTGTCTTTAATAGCTTGGGCCATGGGCTGGAGAAAAAGACTTTCAATAAGAGGAATATTCCAAGTTTTTGTATTTGGGAGCCATAAATCTTTCACTGTAGCTGGATATGCATAAGGAGGTTGTTGGATGATGAGGTAGTCATATACATTGTTCCAGTTTATGCACCAGGGAGTGCTCCATATAGATATATTGCCATCCACTAATTGATAAAAGGAATTGTTTTTAAGGATGGGATGGATTTTAAGAATGGAAGCCCAGAAGGCTGATTTTGGGGCTCTAGGTATGGGTCTCCAGAAAGATTCCTCCGGGAAGTATTTCGATTTTAAAATTTTATGAATGTAACTATCAGGGCTTTCTGCAATTCTCCAGGCTGCTGCAAGAATAAGGCCGTGATTGATAGCCTGAATGTTACGAATTCCTAAACCTCCCTCATTTTTAGGAGTGCAAATGTCCTTCCAGGCAGCCAGGTAAATAGGCTTAGACTTAGGATCTGTGTTGATACCTGTCCACCAGAAGTTCCAGATGATAGCAGTTATTTTCCCTAGGATTTTTTTTGTGAAGATGATGTTTGACATGTAGTAGACAGGGATAGAGGAAAAAACTGATTTGATAAGCTCTAGTCTAGCTGCATGGGATAGGGAGTTCGCCTTATAAGTAGTCAGCTTGTTCCTGAATTTTTCCTATAAGCTTATGTTCTATTTTTGGCAGGAAGAATGAGCGGGTGCCCAAGGTGTATGAAGGAGGAATCCATGATTGGGACAGGAAAGAGACGAAGAATTTCCTGTCTTGTGTTTTGATCAACATTTTTACTAAAAAGGATTCCAGATTTTGTCCAATTGGGAAGTTGACCAGAAGCCTTGCATAATATGTCAAGGTTTTTTATGATGGTAGTTGCCTTTGCCATTGTGGCATCTCCACAAATAAGTAAGTCGTCTGCAAAAAGCAGTGTGTGTATGGGAGGGCAGTTTGGTCCAAGAGACACACCAGTAAGATTTGCATGAGCAAGGGCCTCTTGAAGTGATAAGGATAATTCATTTATAGCAAGGACAAACAGGTATGGCGACATGGGGCATCCTTGCCTTATACCTCTTTGGCTAACAAAACTCTCATAAGGTTGTCCATTTATAATTACAGAGAATCTTGGTGAGGAAATACATGTGTGGATGAGCTTAATGAAATGTCTATGCAGCCCTATTCTGGCAAGAGCATTTGTAATAAAATTCCATTCTAATCTGTCAAAAGCTTTTGCAAGATCAATTTTTATCATAAAGGAATTTTTCTTCCAGGAGGAGAGCTGAAAAGTATGAGTAATTTCTTGAGATACTATAATATTGTCGCTGATTCTTCTCCCTTCTATAAAGGCTTGTTGGGAGGGATGAATATAGTCAGGGAGGTGGGGCTTAAGTCTGTTTGCTAAGCATTTTGCTATAATTTTGTAGATCACATTACAGAGGCTTATAGGTCTGTAGTCAGTTGGCACTAAAGGAACTAGTTTTTTTGGGATTAGAGCAATATGAGTGTCATTAATATGTCTTTGGAGTTTAGCAGTGTAGAAGAAATTTCTTACCAAATTATAGACATCATCTCCTATCCAACTCCAAGTTGCTAAGTAGAATTCAACATTGAAACCATCTGGTCCTGGAGAGGCATTCTTTTTCATTTCCTTGAGTGTGTTTAGGATCTCCTTCTTGTCTGGAACTGAATAAGTGGGATCATTTGAATCAGGAAGATCACTGTGAACCTGCATTTGATCATTTGTAGCACAAGAAGAAGAGAAAATGTTCCTAAAGTAAGTGACAAAGGTATTTGCAATACGATCATGCATAAATTGAATATTGTCATTCTCATCTTTAACAGATAAGATGGAGTTTCTTGTTCTCCTCTTTGCAATTGCTCTATGGAAGTAGGTGGTGTTTCTGTCTCCATCTTTGATCCAGTTCTTCTTGGCTCTCTGCATATAAAAGTCATTAAGTTTTGCATTGTTTTGCTCATAACTGTTAACCAGCCTTCTCTCCTTGTCATGATCTTGGTTATGCCAGGGTTGGCTTTGAATCTCCTTTATTTCGGTCTCTAGATCTTTGAGCTCTTCCTGTAGGGGTCTTTTTTTCCTGCACCAGACTTTTAGTTGCTTGCCCAGTGTGTTAGTCCTTTGATAGAAAGATTGTGCCTGGGTTTTATTCCAACAATTTTTTGCTACTTCATGAAAATCATTTTCTCTAATCCACCAGTTCTCAAATTGGAAAAAAAGTTTTCTTTTGGTGTTTGTACCATTTGTGGATAGAAGAATGAGAGCATGATCACTATAACAGTAAATGAGGGGCATATTATAAACATTTGAGATAGGGTAATTTAAGCACCAGTTGTGGTTTACTAAACATCTATCTAGTCGCTGGAAGAGGGGTTGCGAGGAAAAACGTCTGTTTGTCCAAGAATAAGCAGGTCCACTATATCCTAAATCAAAAAGCCCACAACCCTTCAGAATAGAACGAAAGCATGACACACGATTATAGTTTATATTAGGGGAGCTCTTATCAGAGTCATACATGATGTCATTTAAGTCGCCCATACAAAGGATTGGCAGATTGCCATTATCATACACAAAATTTGCAACCTGTCCCCAAATAGCATCAGTGAGGCGGTGGTAGGGGTCTCCATATATACAAACCAAACCAAACTTAGTACCACTAGACTTATCAGTAGCTAATGCTAATATTATATGAAGCGACGAAGAAATAATGGAGAGCTTGATATCATCAGTCCACATCAACCATAAGCCTCCAGATTTCTTCACCGCTGGCACTACAATACTGTCATGCATGTTAAATCTACAGCAAATTTCTGAATTAGAGAATTTAGCAGTTTTTGTTTCAGATAGAAATATTACCTGGGACTTTGTTGACGCGATCGTTCTGGCAAGGTGGCACATTTTTGGACTGTCAAGGCCCCTGCCAATGCCCTGACAGTTCCAAGCCATGGCCCTCATGGCTCCCGTGGCGCCTTAAAGGCTGGCGCCATAGCCTGATTTTGCTGAAGGAAACGATGACTATGTGGTACAGCTTCATTGCCATTTTTGCTAGAAACCTGCAAACCCATCTGAGAAATAGCAGCATCACCTGTAGGTTGATTCTCGGAACCACCATTTCCATTGAAACTGGCGCTATCATTGAAATGATGATCATTGCCAGCCACGTAGAATTCCCTAGCCATTCTAGGAGGAGAGAAAGCCCCCATCCTAGAATCCTCTGAACCCATTGACAGAGGCGATGGAGTATGGAGTGGCCAGGGATCATATTCTGCCTCATTAGTGGAGCTTGCTGGAGATTGACAGCCATGTGTCGCAGGTAGGGGGTGGTGAGCCATTCCCACAGTAGGGCTCCTGCTGCGGCGCAAAGAACTGCCACTTCCCATCTGACTGGTTCCTCGCGAACGGTGCCAAGTGGAAGCGCCAGGGCGATTGACAGTAAATCCCCCAGAAGATCGGTAGTTACCTCCAGTTTGAGCCGTTGCACCTTTATCCCATCGAGACCTTCTAAGACGAGGCCTAACCGTTGCAGAGGTGGTCTCCCTCTCTATAGCCTCCTCTGCTTTCTCTGGACGTCCCACGTTGGGGGTTGCTCCACACTTAGGCTGAGAGAAGATTGAGACTCCTTCTGCTTGGATTGGAGTTGGGGAAGCCCTGCCTCTTTCCTCCCTCTCTTGTGCAGTGGAAGTGTGGGCAATGAGTTCCTGCGCATGGCTTTGACTTAAGAGTTCCCAGCCTCCTGGTAGCACCTGTTTTGAGGTTGCAATGATGCCCACCGATGAAGATCCTCCTCCTCCTCCATGTTCCTCTCCCTGCGACTGCTTTTTTCTGGGAGGTTGATAGAAGTTCAGAGCCTCTTCTGATGGTTGTCTCTTCTGAATGGCTTGGGCTTGAAAGGTTGGGAGTTCTGGATGAGAGGAAGGATTTTCATTAATGTGTTGAAAGGTTTCTTTGGAGAAGGTAGGTGGCTTCTGATTAAATCTAGGAATACTCCCTTTAGGCATATCAATGGCGAGTTGTTCTATGTGTTGCTGAGAAGTAATTGCATCAGTGGGTAGGTAGAGAGGATTAGACAGAGGAGCTTGATGGCATTCTGGAGTTGGAAACGAAGTGCCAAGCAGCTCTAGGTGGCAGGTCTGCTTAGCTGTCAAGCTCTGAGACATTGCTGAGCTGGGGAACACCGTGTGTTCCTTATATGGGCTAGGCAGGATTGTTCCTTCTCCTTCATTAGGTTCCAATTGGGCTGCGTTAATTTCCTTTTGCAATTATTTGCTTCTATCTGAGGTTCCAAACATGTCAGTCATATTTTTTCCTTGGTTTCCCACCTGAACTGGATTAGAGCTCTCCACTTCCATATCATCATTTGCTTCTGGGGGTAGCAGGAAGCTGCTCTGATTTTTTCTTCTATCTCCAGGAGCTTCCTTAGCAGGTTGACTTCTCATCATGGTTGCATGATCTATACGTGTCCCCTGTGGTGATGCACTGCCTGCAACGTGTCCTTCACTCAGTCCTCTAATGTGAAACTGCCTTCCTGATGCTTGACTGATGATGGTCTGATGAATAGTGTCGTCTTCCACCTGCCTCGCTCCTTGTACTGTTGACACAATTTCTTTTCCTTTGGTGTTAATCCCTCCTCTGCTTTTTTTCCATCTTCTTCAGTATTTCTATAGGCGATGTTCCTTGAACTCCTCCTCTCCTTCGATCTTGTGTAGCAAAAACTGCATTGAACCTGCTTAATTCATTATGCTGAAATGTGCTAAATATATGAGTTCCTCTGTTGATGGAGGATTCAGGGATTTTCTGGTCATCAATCATCCATTCTCCATATCTCTGAAATGGGACTTGTGTCTGATCTTGCATGTATCTCATATTTTCTGCAATTATACTCTTCCTAAGCTGACAATTAGTATTTGTATGAAACATTACTCCACAGAAAAGATAGATTCTCCCTATTTTCTCATAGTGCAAATATGCCATTCCTTCCTGATTCTGACCCAAACTTAGCTTTATTCTATCAAAAACTGGGTTGCAAACTCTATGCTTGATGACTGCCCAAATGTAATCTTGATGGCTGAATAACATGCTTTCTTTCAGTTGATGAAACTCTGAGGGTGTGCCAATGATTCTAAGCAGTTCTTCTAGCATAGAGATGCTTCTATTATTCCAAGGAATACCATAAGCTCTTACTGCTACAAATATATGCTAAAACATATATTTTGGCTTATTTCTATCCCTTATAGAGTTTTCTTGTTCTATAGCATAACTTTCTCCTTCTGGGTCAGCTAGTTCAAGAAGAATGGTGTCTGACCCAACTGACCATGGTTGATGCTCAAAAACCCACATCATGGACTGAAAATTGTGAAAACTTGCCTTAAATACATACTAGTGTACCTGAGATATTTCTCCATAGTTTGCTCTCCATGCTCTCTTCATGTGTTGCTGCATCGTTGCAAGAGAGATTTGCCTTGGACTCACTCTTGTCTCTGCAATCTTTAGATAAATTGCATACTTGTTGCTCCCTTCTTCCTCTTGCTGCTGGGTTGAAATTGACATTGCCTGTAGATTCAGTGTAAGATGAGGGATCTCTGGTGCTTGAATGGTTGGAGGATTGTGGGGCGCATAAGAACTGCCATCTATTCTTCTTGGTGATAGAGGCGGGGAGGGATCTGTATTGCCAGGATCTGCCATTCTTCCGAGAATGAAAGAGTGGGCAGTTCTTCCTAGCTGAATACAGTGGTGCGTTGAAGCGATGTGTTATTGTTGTGGGATGGATTGGTGACAGGGTCTGGTGGACTGCAATTCTTGGCTAGCTTCGGGAGGAGGTGGAATCTGTGAGTGGCTTGAGTTTGGGAATGGGATTAGGGGGGAGGGGGGAAGCGGCATCACGCCATACGCCACTAGGGGACCGTCACCTTAGTGCTCTGAGCAGTATGCCTCTCCTCCCTTCTGGGCCGCATCTCACCCCACACCCGTGATAAGCTAGCTAGGTACCAGCTAACACACATGAACCGATATCGATCAGCACAAACGATCAGCTAGCTTACCATGTATAGATCCCATGTGTATTGGAGGCTACCTCAAAAGCATATCGGTAAAAAATTACTTCAAAACTGTCTAATATCATGCGTGTTACAACATACTGAGAGTTCTATTGACAACCTGGCAAAAAAATATATACAGGAGGATCGAAGGTTAGACTGATTTATACATGCACATATACCTATATATATATATATATATATCACCGAATACATACAAATATGAAAATATAATTTGTATCACTTTAATTAACCTTGCAGGTTTTGAAAACGCGTTCGACATGAGTAGGACCTAAGTCGTGGGAGGCATGGTGATTCCATAGACACAATCTTCATAAGGAAGACTGCCCAACCAAAACTCTAACACCAATGTAGGACCTAAGTCGTGGGAGGCATGGTGATTCCATAGACACAATCTTCATAAGGCGGACTGCCCAACCAAAACTCTAACACCAAATCGCACAACCGGTTCCATTTACTAATACATAATAAATTTGATCTGTATGAAAATACCAAAAGTTAAATGAAGCCAACATACCTTTATTTTGTACGACACCGTATCAACCACCAAGAAATTGCCTCCCTCACCACTCAGAGGTTCTACCAGTTATTGCTGAAAGTCAATTGTAAATCGGGAGATTAAAACGAGCCTTTATTAGATGTTGGAAGTCGACTGAAACATGGGAGGTTGAAACTAATTCTTTTCGGTGCATAGGAATAAAATACATAGAAGGTTCAAGGCGAAGGTAATTCCATAGTCAAATAAGTGTCTAGGGTAAAGGACGAGTCATGTGGCCATACTTTTTATGATAAAATACATAAAAATATTCACACTAACATAAGAAACATAACATCCTCAGAAAATCCAATGAGAATACAAGCTCCTGAAAAGTATTATGGCTACTAGTCCATATAGTCACATACTCAAGGATATTATTATTTTGGCAGAAAGAAGCTAAAGGTCCCTCACACCAATCTTCCATGATCAAGAAATACTAAAATTTATTAGTTACAATGAAAACACAACAAAATAATATATTTATATACATATATATATTAATAAGTTCACTTGAACATGTCATTCATAATGTATCATCATATTTTTAACTATCCATATCAAAAGGAAGACTCTTTTAAATATAAAATGATTGAGGCGCACAATATGGTAGGTAAAGAGACATTGCTAAAAGTTCTAGAAGAAGCAAAACATCCAGGTCAATCAAGCCGATCCTATTTTATTAATAAATAAAAAACTGTTAAATTAACATCTTATCATCATAATTTTATTTACACAAATAAGAGTCAATAAAAAATTAAAGTTAATAGATCATCATAATTATACCTGAACATATTGCAACCGACGGGTGTTCCTAAAGTGCATCAAGTTTACCAATTAGTGATAGATCTTCCTAAAGTGTACCGGATTTTTAATAGTTAATAATAAATAGCGTGAACTCTTTACGAGCGAAATATATCATCATAGTCTACTTAAAAATCATATCTAAACATCATCCAAGGATAGTATAATTTGAATGATTAAAATCATTTGAGTAGCTCAACATTTGTGCAAGACCTTATGGTGTGTATATATATATAAGTAGAAGTATGAGTGTCACCTTACATTATGAAATGATATAATGAAGGGGTCTAATTATCTATGTAACCTTACGATTTAGTGTCTGAAGGTGAATATGATTGGAGTTTTGTAGCTGGTTTTGAGCTTTATGACACAGTCCATAGCCCATTAACACGATTGGAATAACACAAACATGGTGGTACGGAGCTAAAGATGTGCATGTAGGAATCAATGGTCGGTTATTAATTATGTCATTGCTTGGCATAGAGCAATAATCGCGATGAAGCCCCATTTAGAAAAAAGCTTATAACAATGATACCTCTACATAAGTATCAATACTATCAAATCAAGTTGTTTTTAAGATATTATAACGATAATTTGAAAGTCACAATGTTAATTCAAATAATTTGGAAGTCGTTGTATTATTTCAATTCTTAGGAATTTCCTATGGGGTAAGATTTTTTATTTCCGAGGAATGTAAATCTTTGAAAGTATTTATATAAAGCACGGTCAACTTGAAATATTTTGTTTTAAGTTTAACATTTTCAAACTTATAAAATTATAATGATTTCTTGTGGTTTTACTATAATGTACATGATTACGTAAATTCAAAACCCACGAGAAAGTTTCTATGGTTTTTTGTCCATAGATTTTATTAGGACACGTCACTGGAATTTCCAATCATCTAGAAAAAGTGGCGACTGATTAAGATGTCAGAACTATGTCGTCTATGACAATGTATTCATGTTAAATGATAAGGCAACAACAAGCAAGAGAGAGCGCACATTATGACTAGATTGAATAGTATGTTCAACAGAAAGAGAGTTAAAATAGTTAAACATAATATTGCATCCATTTGGAAAATAAAAGCTAGGTTATCCTTATTGGTATAAAAAGTATATTATTGAAACCTGAAAAAATAAAGTAAGATCACTAAATTTGAGATGAAATATACTTCCTTATTTCTGTAATAACATAAGTATGGTCAAGGTTGTATATTATAAAATTTGCATTCGTAAGGTATCATGTATTCCAAAACAATATAAGAATGTCAGTGTATTTTTACGACAAATGAAGAGACAATAGGAAGAAAGATCATATAAAAGTAGAATTAAAATTCTAAATGTTTAGTCCACCTATATATATGAATGAGGATACATTCTTTTTTTACTTAGCCTTATTAACAACATATTTTCTATTCCATGAGAATGGACTAAACATTGTGCGATCATTTCTCAAGTAAACCCTAATTATTAACTAATATGAATGTTAGTCATGCATACTTATCTAACATCATGCAAAAACTATCATCTACCTCACGGTTTAAATTTCATCAGTATAAACGAATTTAATCTCAGGCACAAATTTCACAAATGGTCATGCATTAATGTACTATTTTCAAAATATCCTAATAATCTTTTACCCAAAAATTAAATACAATTTGTAACTATTCTACGCATTTGGTAACTATTTATCATATAAATACAAATGATGACTATATAATGTATTACTTTCAATCACTAATAATGTTAAGTAGATGAATTTATGAAGGCATTTTTTAATAAATGTTGAAACACTAAAGGTGGTGCCCTCGCATTTGCGAGGGCCACCATGCTAGTTAGCACAAATATTAGGATGACATCAGCGACTTAAACATAACTAATTCTCAGGCGCCTGAGATCTAGACACTCCCATAGAAAATATCTTTGGGACCATGGATAGAAGCTTGGTCACGTTTTTCCTTTTCTTTTTTTGAAAAGTTATAGGTGCCATGGGCACCTATATTCATTGATAATGCTTAACAACAGTTTACATCATAAATTACATAATCCTCCCGCCATGTATTACAAGTGAATATAGGAAGAATAGGGCAGGATTCAGAAGAATGGTCTGTTGAAAAGCATCTAAGGATAGGTACAGGAGCAGTGCACTCATGCATGTGCATTGATCCTTCATTGGTCTTCCGGTCCATGGTCTCCATTCGGTTTAGTTGTCCAGTTTGCATGTTTTCTCTAGTGTCCCTTTTTGGAGGATGAGTTCAAGACGTGGTATGCTACAAGAAGAAGATACTACCTCCGATCCTAAATAAGTGTCATTATTTTGAACTAGAGTTAGTTCAAAACCGTGACACTTATTTAAAATCGGAGGGAGTACTATATATATGGTGTGGGACACGGGGGACGGAGGTAGTAAGAAACTTATCAAAGTCAAGATGCCACTTGGGAATCACTCCTCAAATTGTAGTAAGAAAAACTTATCAAAGTCAGTATGCCATACTAGCATAACATGGGTGCGCTCCGCAATAGAAAACTTACATCCAGCAGGCCCATAAATAGTGGAGTAGCTCGATCGATCGGTTGCCATCCATCCATTCTTGCTTCATTGCTAGCTAGCTCAAAGCTCTTGCCTCTTGTACTATTCCAGCGCGAGTATCGGCACACCATGGGTTCCAGAAAGGTGGTGCTGGTCGCCGCCGTGGTTCTTGTCCTCGTCTTGGCAGTGGCCATGGGGCAGTCGGCGCAAGAGGCGTGCGAAGCCGAGTGCCGGAAGCTGTGCGACAGGTGCGGGGACGATGGTGCCTGCCGCGAGACCTGCATGAACTGGGAGATCATGCCTGTTGGAATTTGCCCACACACTAGTGGAAAAAGGGCTATCCGTTCACGATCCCTCAGAGCATTTGTCCCGGTTGCGCCACCAACCGGGACTAATGCTGGCACGCGTCCCGGTTGGAGCGGGCACGCTGTTGTCGGCGTGGATGAAATCATGCCCACCTTTGAGGTTTTAGATCTTCACTACCCTGCAGGTGAAGGGGATGTGACTGTGCTGGGAGACGCAAAAAACATCACCATTCTATGGCCGAAGGATTGTATCGTGCTTCGAAATCACATGCCAAGGCCATCTTCGCCGCCGCCTCACCCGTCTCCAGCGAGATCGTCGCCGCCGCGGCAGCCGTCTTCGTCGCCTCACCCGGCTCCGTCGCCTCACCCGGCTCCGTCGCCTCACCCGGCTCCGTCGCCTCACCAATCTCCGGTGCAGCCATCGCCGCGGGAGCCATCGCCGGCGCCTCAGGATAAAAAGCGTAAGCGTACCGCTACTGTGCGTCGTAAGCGATCGCCGAAACATAAACAAGAGCCTCTTCCAAAAGTACCAAAGGTTCCTCCCAAGAGAGCTTATGACTGTACTGAAGAGGAGACTGCGGCGATCGTTGATGCGAAACGACAGCGTTTTTCGCTAAGCTGAGGCGGCCAAAAGAGCCAGAGTTCCCCAGCACCAAAGAAGAAAAAGCCAAAGTGTTGAAAATGCTAAAGAATCTTCGTCAACCCGAGCCAAAGCTGTCATCAGACTATGAGCGTTCTATTCTCAAGTCACATGCGGCACAAAAAGCCTCGAAGAGCAGTACTGATGCAAGCGGGAAATCTGTTGCCCAGCTCGGAGAACAAGCAAAACAGACTTGCACCCCTCTCAAGGTGATTTCTCAAACCAATGTGGGGTCGAGCAAATATGGGGTCGAAGAGCAGTATGATCCAGAGGTAGTTGCACAATACGGAGAAGCTGCCGCTGCTCAAGGTATGAGTATTGCCCAGTACTTATCCCAGTTAGAGTTCTTCCCCGTGAGTGAAGTAGCATACAAATACCAGTACGGCAAACCTCTCGTCAAACCTGAGGAGGTAAACAATCTTTCAACAAAAATGCGAAGATTGCATAACTGGTACATGCATGCCACAAGGGTCGGGGCTAACTGGATAGTGCTGAGGGTTATAAAAAAGCATCATGGGAAAGAAAAGGATGACATGATATCCATTGAATTTGATGAACTATTTCAATTATTCAATCAAGACGCCTTGGACAAATCGATCATCAGTGCCTATTGTCTGTAAGTACTAATTCTGTAATTAATTTAGTCTCCAGCTATATTATTTTGTTTATTGCATGTATATAATCATACTGTAATATGCAGAATGAAGATTCTCGAATGCAGCAGAGGACAAATCTATGACATTGGCTTTATTGACCCATATTGGGTTCATGAAGCTAATCTCAAAATAAGCCCCCAGGATACGGAGGATAATATAGTACACGTGTTAAGGTTTCAAGAAACCAAAAGGGAAATACTATTTCCTTATAACTTCGAGTGAGTGTTATTGTCTTGTATACACTTTCTATTTCGCTTACTCGATGTTAAGTATATAATTGATTAGTTATGCATTCGCAGCTTCCACTATATTCTGTTAATCATTCAACTTGACAAAGGGCGTGTACTAGTCATGGACTCCAAATATAAACCCCTTGAGACGTGGAAGGACATGCAGATACTTCTCCAGCGGTAATTCTAATCATTACGACACTATATTGGCAACGTTCGTGAATTTTATGATATCAAGTACTTAATAACTTATTTTGTTCGTTTTCTACGCCGGGCAGCGCTTGGAAACGGTTCACCAACAAGGTTAGGGGTGTTTGGAAAGAGGAGCTTACATTTCAACCACTAAATGTAAGCACCATTAGCTATATCCGCGCATCTCTTTGATTCTAGTTTTGATACAGTTATTATCATGCTTGATTATTATTTTGATTGAACTCTGTTCTCGTAAAGTGCCTGACGCAGGGACCAGGTAACAATCTATGTGGATACTATGTTTGCGAGTTCATCCGGCAGACGTGCGATAAGAAGGGCAGAAATTTAGAGCAACTCCACGTACGTAAACAATTTCTATAGTTTTTAATTATAATCAAATTGTGTTTAGTTTCATTCATATAGGCTGACTCCTTTCTTAAATCAGATCGAACGTCTACGGGACGGTCTTCTGCCAAAGGATCGCGTACGAGCAATTCATGAGGAATTGACGGGATTCTTGGATACAGAAGTCCTAGACCCAAAAGGGGAATACTACTCGGCTGTGTATAGACAATAGGGATTGTAAAAATAGCAATTTTGAAGGAATTGGCCGGTAGCATCGAATAGCAACTTTTGTATGTAGTGCATGAACTCGATCCGTGTATTCAATGTAATATTGTCATGATATTCATGATGTAATATAAGGTTCCTTAAGTCCAAATCACTAAATAAACAATAAAACAACCTAAATGAATTCTCTGCCGTGGCACAAAAAGTGGCGAAAATGCTGCCGCGGCAACAAAATGTGCCAAAATGAATTCTCTGCCGCGGTAGAGAAATGGGCCAAATCTCTGCCGCGGCAGAAGGTTATTAGTCCCGGTTCGTGTTACGAACCGGGACTAATGCTCCATCCCCCCTCGCCCTCTGCCGCTGCCACGTGTGCACCCTTTAGTCCCGGTTGGTGGGGCAACCGGGACTAAAGGTTAGAGCATTAGTCCCGATTGCCCCGTCCCGGTTGGGCAACCGGGACTAAAGCCCCGTACCAACCGTGACCTATAGGGCTGTTTCCACCAGTGATAGATCGACTACATCAAACTAGACAAACGCGCTCAAAAAATCTTGTGGCCACGGGCACGTATCGTGCCCTCAGATTTTCTTTATTTCTTCTCTTCTCAACTCACGGTGTTACAAGACTCACGGTCTACCCTTGCTTATATATGCAAGCTAGACCTGACTAATACTAAACCTAAACCATCATGTACACACGTACGGATACTACTAGTACTAGGACTCAGACATATACTTGCCTAACTAGAAAACCTCTCTAGACTAAGACACGTACACACCACACATACCACGGACACACATAGTCCTAGTGCTACTCGGACATAGACTAGTACCACTCGAACTCTCTTACCAAGATTAAGCTAACAATCTCTCCCTAATCTTGATTGACTACTCTTTGTCTTCCATGCTTCCCTGATCTTGAATCCTTGTAGATCTGCGTCTTGTCTAGGTCTCGCACCACGACAAGTCTGATTGGCTCTCCCCAATTTCAACTTGGCGAATTTACGGAACAACTCAAGTATGATCCGGACTACCCAGCCACGCTAGCAAACCTTGTGGAATCTCACCACCCGTGGAACACACCGTCCACCCTAGCGCAATACATGCCGACCTCCTGGCGTGGACTAGACCATCCACTTCGGCCTCATGTAGAGACATGGCCTCATTGAAGAGACTCACCTTCACTGGTTTACCGCCCCTTTCACACTTGAACTTGATCCTCTCGTCGAGACACATAGACGACCTGATCGAGGCACGCAAATTGCGTCTTCATCCATACAATGGACAGTCCCTCAACCTTCATTCGCTTTAGCTGCAACGAATCCTCACAGAGACAAACACTTGGACACGACAACGACTCACAAACACGACGCCGACTCAATGTGCTAACCCGCACGACCATGACTCCTTGACTCATACTCTCCCGGATGACGATCTTGACAAGATTCTCCAGCACCGCACCCCGGTACCACCGCACTCATCAACGATCATCCACCTCTACTGCTTTTCCGACGACAGCGCTCTGCCGCCTCTCTCGTGTCGCTCCGCCAGACCTCCACCGCCCGCCATCTTCCTCCTCGCCGCTCCGCCGAGCGACAATATCGCCTGCCCCGAGGCGCTAGTCGGGTCGCCTCCCCGGGGCAAGATTCAAATCTTCTACCTCTCTCTGATACCAGTTGTTGGAATTTGCCCACATATCGACTACATCAAACTAGACAAACACACTCGAAAAATCTTGTGGCCACGGGCACGTATCGTGCCCTCAGATTTTCTTTATTTCTTCTCTTCTCAACTCACGGTGTTACAAGACTCACGGTCTACCCTTGCTTATATATGCAAGCTAGACCTGACTAATACTAAACCTAAACCATCACGTACACACGTACGGATACTACTAGTTGTTAAATTTACCTTAGGATCAACTAGTCTAGAATCATCACTGGTAGATCTTTGTCTGTAAAGATCTAGTCGAAAACTGAGAGGGAGAGGGAGATCAGGAGATAGAGAGACAAACCTTCGGTGTGGCTCGAGGAGCCCGAGCCGGTGGCCATCGGGGAGGGCGACGGTGTGAGCGTGGGTGAGCGAGGCGGTGGCGTCGGTGGTGCTTCCCGCCACACTGCGCGAGCCCTCGATCGGAAGGGCGTGGGGAGTGGCACACGACGAACCTCGTTGGTTGTGCCACCGGACCCCACCTCTATATATATATGCGCAGGTGGCAGGGGCCCACCAACCAGAGGGGTTGGACGTCCCCGATCAGGACGTGGTCAAAGGTTCGGTCGAGCCGTTGGGCTCGATCGTGTGGAGATCAACCTTACATTCTCCCCCTTGATCTCAACTTTACTCTTAACTTTATACTTTACTTGTTTTATCACGGATTAGTACATAGAGCATGTTTCATCGTCACAGCTCAATTGCCGATAGAATCAGACAGCCACTATATACTTTTCTGTTTTGAAACAAATCCTATTACTTTTGGGCCTCAGTAGTCCAGGAATCATAGGCTTTCCATTAAACCCATGCCTGCTATGTGTTCCTTGAACACATTGGGTGGTAAGCCTTTCGTTAGCGGATCCGCAAGCATATCCTTTGTCCTTATATGCTCGAGTCTTATAGTTTGATCCTGGACTTTGTCCTTCACAACATAATACTTTATATCTATAGACTTTGTAGCATTACTCGACTTGTTGTTGTGAGCATAGAATACTGCGGGCTTGTTGTCACAGTACATCTTTAGTGGCCTGCTGATGCAGTCAACCACTTTCAAGTCGGGTAAAAATTTCTTTAACCATAACGCCTGTCCCATGGCCTCATAACATGCTATAAATTCTGCATACATCGTAGATGATACAACTATCGACTGTTTGGCGCTTCTCCACGAAATAGCACCTCCTGCGAGAGTAAAAACATACCCTATCGTGGACTTTCGGTCGTCTTTATCTCCCGCAAAATCTGCATCTGAATACCCTTTTATCTCTAGGGAATCAGATCTTCTATATGTTAGCATGAGGCCTTTTGTGCCTTGCACATAACGCAAAGCTTTCTTTACCATCTTCCAGTGCTCTATGCCTGGATTCTCTTGATATCTACCGAGTACCCCGGTGATAAATGCTAAGTCAGGGCGAGTGCACACTTGTGCATACTGTAAGCTTCCAACAGCCGAAGCTTATGGTACTGACTTCATTTGATCGATCTCATATTGATTCTTTGGACATTGGGATTTCCCAAAACTATCGCCCTTGACTATGGGAGCAGGTGTTGAATTACTCGCATGCATATTGTATTTCTTTAAAATCTTTTCACAATACGCTTTCTGCGACAGTCCTAACACTCCATTCTTTCTGTCTCGGTGAATTTCTATGCCCAAAACATAAGAGGCTTCACCAAGGCCTTTCATGTCAAAGTTTGATGACAAGAACTTCTTTGTCTCTAGTAGTAGACTAACATCACTGTTGGCAAGCAGAATGTCATCCACATACAAAATTAGAAAAATATATTTCCCACTTTTGAACTTTGCATAAATGCAGTTGTCCTCAACATTTTCTTTGAATCCAAATCTTTTAATGGAATCTTTTAATGGTATCATTAAACTTTAAATACCACTGCCTAGAGGCTTGCTTTAACCCATAAATGGATTTCTTTAGGCGGCATCCCATATGTGCCTTCCCCTCCATGAAAAAACCCTTGGGTTGTTTCATGTAAACATTTTCTTCTAAATCTCCATTTAGAAATGCCGTCTTGACATCCATTTGATGTAACTCTAAATCAAAATGTGCAACTAGTGCCATGATGATTCTGAAGGAGTCCTTACATGAGACCGGAGAAAAAGTCTCATTGTAATCTACGCCTTCTCTTTGCGTAAAGCCTTTTGCCACGAGTCTAGCTTTGTACTTTTCTACATTCCCATTGGAGTCATACTTTGTTTTGTAGACCCATTTGCATCCTACTGTTTTGGCTCCTTTGAGAATTTCCTCTAAGTACCAAACATTGTTGGAACTCATCGATTTCATTTCATCTTCCATTGCCTCTATCCACTTGGCTGAGTGAGGGCTACTCATGGCTTCTTCATATGAGGTAGGATCGCCCTCCATATGAACTACATTGTAAACTTTGTAGATTTCTTTAGAAATGGCTAGTCTTTGTTCTCTTTTAGACCGTCTGAGTTCATCAGACTCTTGCTCATTTCTTGCCTCGGGTTCAGGCACATTTACAGTAGGTGGCTGTTCTAGCTCCCTTTCGTGTTCAACAGTGGGTTCAGGTGGCTCCTGATGGACAGGTTCCGAACTTTCGCCCATTGTTGTCACGTGTGGAGTCACAACAGGTGCCGGCACCACAACCTCAGGGGTTGTAGATGGTGGCACAACAGGTAGCGAGAAAAATGGTTCCTGAGTCATCGGATTAGGTGCATGCACCCTCTTCTCCTCAAGATCAATTTTCCTAGCTACTGTGCTCCCCCTCATCAATTCGTCCTCCAAGAAGACTGCATGTCTCGTTTCTACAAACTTTGTGTATCTGTCAGGACAGTAGAAACGATAGCCTCTGGACTTATCTGGATAGCCAATAAAATGGCAAGATACTGTTTTGGGGTCTAACTTTGCAATGTTTGGATTCAAAACTTTTGCCTCGGCTAGGCTCCCCCAGACCCTCAAGTGGTGCAGAGAGGGGACTCTGCCTGTCCACAATTCATACGGTGTTTTGGGCACCGACTTACTTGGTACTCTGTTGAGAATGTGAATGGCGGTTTTAAGCGCCTCCATCCACAATCCCAATGGGAGGGTGGAATAGCTCATCATACTGCGCACCATATCCATAAGGGTACGGTTACGCCTTTCAGCTACTCCGTTTTGCTGAGGTTCGCCCGGCATAGAATACTGGGCGACTATTCCATTTTTCTGCAGGAACCTTGCAAAAGGGTCCTGGTACTTGACCATATGGAGTATGCCGACCGTAGTACTCCCCCCCACGATCGGACCGAACTATCTTAATTCTTTTATCATGCTGATTTTCTATTTCAGCTTTGAAAATTTTAAATTTATCCAATGCTTCAGATCTTTCTTTAATTGGATAAATATAACCATACCGGGAGTGATCATCCGTGAATGTTATAAATGAATCATAACCATCCACACTTTTCACAGGAAATGGTCCACAAATATCAGTGTGGATTATTTCTAGTGTAGTTATACTTCGGTTTGCACCCTTTTTAATTTGCTTTACATACTTTCCTTTGATGCAATCTATGTATTGCTCGATGTCTGAGAACTCTAATGGAGGAAGAATGTCATTTTTAACGAGGCTTTCTGTTCTTCCCCTGAAATATGGCCTAATCTGCAGTGCCATAACTTCGATGAGTCAAGAGTTCACTTTCTTTTCTTTTGTTCACACAGGAAACACTTTTTCACATAGTGATACAAAATAAGGCTCATTGTGAAGCAAAACAACACCCACATAAGCATTATTAAACCATATGGCACACTTGCCATGTCTTTGTCCACACGGGATACATTTATAAAGTTTCTGTGTAATGAAGGGTTTTTAGTCTTTTCTATAAACTCCCATGCGGAAGCACACTTTGCACTTGAGCCCGCATTAGCGTTCTCAATTGTGTTTTATAAAAATAATGCAAGTTTTGTTGGTATTAAACATATTTTGGTTCTCTAAGGTATATGCCATATCCAATAGAGCATGGTCCTTTTCTTTTCATGCCATGCAACATCATCATCTTTTCTTCCTTAAACCACAATGATGTGTAACCATAATAACAATTGCATGCATTAATGCAACGTTGGTATAAATTAAAACATACAACTGTTTATGCAATTAAATCTATATCATCGTTGGGCAGATAATAGAAATAAATGCACATATTATTGCAACAAAACATGATCATGTTATTAATAACGTTGGTCATAAAATACAGAACCATAATTGTTTCAATAATCACTTTAACATACTTTTAAAATTTAATTCTCACTTTAAACCTTTAATAAACACCTTTACCTATTTACATAGATAAAAGCACCTTTCAACATAAATTAACAAATCATGATCATGCTATTAATAACGTTGGTTATATAATAATAGAATCATAATCACTTTATCACATCCTTCTTTTTTAAAAAAAAAATTGATTATCACTTTATTGCATTTAAGCAATTACCTTTAACTATTTGCAGCGGAATATGAATACAAAATTCATCAACTTTAATACTTTGTAGAAAATACTTTCACTTTATATTTTTCTAAACAAATTTTCGTTGGAACAATTTGAATAGAAAAAACTTCTTCTTTTGCTTTTAAGCAATTTCTTTTAATTATTTTGCAGCGGAAAACATGAATAAAATTCATAAACTTTTAATCTTTGCAAAAAAATATTTCTGTCACTTTGGAATTATCTAAACAAATCTTCATTTGAATAATTTGAATAGATAAGACTATATGAAAATTTGCTCAAAAACTGAACAAAAAAAACATCAAAACTGTTCTATAAAAAAAACATCAAAAAACTGTGCTGTGTAATGTGCCTGGGCGGCAAACAGCAGCCCGCCCACGCCTGTGCGGCGCTTAACGCCCGCCCGCAGCACTTTCCGTGGCCCAACTGCGGCCCAGGTGGCCCAGCGCCGCCCAACCCTGCGCGCGCGGTCAATCCTGGCCGTAGGATTAGATCGGGCGGCTGCCCGCGCTCCTCGTAGGGTCAAAACCAACCCCGATCGCCTCCAGGCGTAACCCTAGCCCTCACTTTCCCCCTTCCCCGTCTCTGTCCCGTGGCGGCGGCTGGAGCCACCGAGCACTCGCGCCCGGCGCCCCGCCGGCGACGGCCCGAAGGCGGCTGGCGTAGCTTTCCCCACCTCCCCTCTCTGTTTCTCCTCTTCCCCACCTCTCTAGCTCTGTCACGCGTGGAGGAGCCGGAGCACCCGCTCGGTGCGGTGATGCAGAGGAGGCGGCGCCGTTGCTGGTCCCTTCATCGGTCGCGCATTCCCCTTGCGGTGAGCATGCTGCCGTCGAACGGGCTAGCTGTGGTGCCTTTTGAGCACGGCGGCGGTGAGGAAGGGAAGACCCGAAGGCCCCCTTCCGCCCCTTCACGCCGGCGTCCGCGTGGTTTGGTGGTGCCCCCGTCGGCCCAACGGCCGGCGACGAGCCTTTGCCCCCGAAAGGGTCACTCCCTTTCGGCCGTGGCGGAGGCAGGGTGCCCCCTCCACTGCCCTGTTCTTCCTTCGATGGCTCGGCTTGCCGATGCCCGTCGGTTGGAGAGGAACCACGCGGCCCGATGGCGGCGCTCTTTGCCGGCGAGACGAGGCTGCCAGGTAAGGTTATACCCTTCCCCTTCTCTCTGTTAGGATTAGGGTTCGGGATTTCTTTTCCTTTTCTTTTCGGGATTTGGGGATTTCTTTTGGGGATGAACTCAGGATGAACTAGGGTTTTGAAATCGAAACTTTTCTGAGATTTATTTCTACCGGAAAAAATCTAGAGCCTAGAAGCGCTCTGATACCAATGTTAAAAATAACCTTAGGATCAACTAGTCTAGAATCATCACGGTAGATCTTTGTCTGTAAAGATCTAGTCGAAAACTGAGAGGGAGAGGGAGATTGGGAGAGAGAGAGAGAGAGAGAGAGAGAGAGAGAGAGAGAGAGAGAGAGAGAGAGAGACAAACCTTCGGTGTGGCTCGAGGAGCCCGAGCCGGTGGCCATCGGGGAGGGCGACGATGTGAGCGTGGGTGAGCGAGGCGGTGGCGTCGGTGGTGCTTCCCGCCACACTGCGCGAGCCCTCGATCGGAAGGGCGTGGGGAGTGGCACACGACGAACCTCGTTGGTTGTGCCACCGGACCCCACCTCTATATATATATGCGCAGGTGGCAGGGGCCCACCAACCAGAGGGGTTGGACGTCCCCTATCAAGACGTGGTCAAAGGTTCGGTCGAGCCGTTGGGCTCGATCGTGTGGAGATCAACCTTACACTAGTACTAGGACTCACACATATACTTGCCTAACTAGGAAACCTCTCTAGACTAAGACACGTACACACCACACATACCACGGACACACATAGTCCTAGTGCTACTCGGACATAGACTAGTACCACTCGAACTCTCTTACCAAGATTAAGCTAACAATGCCTTGCCTGTCCAACAAGTGCCCCACCAAGAGGGAGCTTTGCAAGAGGGAGTGCGAGGCCGTCTTCGACAAGTGCAAGAAGGAGAAAGCCTGCAGCAGCACCCAGGACATCAAGTGCATCTGGGCGTGCGAGGACAAGCGTGTCTTGCAGCACCCAGGACATCCAGGAATGCCTTAACAAGCCAACTTCTAGCGCTAGCAGTTAAGGTGTGATCTACGACAGCGAGTGAACGTGTATCGTGCTCAAAGGCTCCTCATCGATCCCTCTGCCTTGCACTACTAGCAGTGTGTGTGTGTATCATCTGTCTTTGCATTCCATGTAACGTGTGTTTCTGTGTCGAGCTTGTGGTGGAGTGAATCGTTATGTGTGGTCGTTGTAATAATGGGCATTCTACTCAGCATTGTCCTCTATTTTCGAGTGTTGTGCCCGGAATATGCTGGCATTCTACTCTATTTGCCAACAAGCAGAGTGCTTTTTTCTGGAGTGCTCGTCCAATGGTGTCTGTTGCAGATATATTGCGCATGCACTCCGCTCCATTGTTTCTTCACTTGTGCTTCCTCTTTGCGTATTTACTAATCATTTTTAGTTGTTCAGATTTTCGATTTTCTCCTTGGCCATGGAGGCATGATGCGTGTTTTAATAATTCGCTAATGTATGTTTCGGGAGATGAGCTCAAGATGTGGCGTGCTGCAAAAGGATATACGCACGCGCGTACAGTGTGGAATATGAGGTAGTATATATATGTACCGGTAGGATGCCCTTGAGAATAATTCCTCAATTTGCTGTGAACTTATTAGCGGTTCAAATTCAATATTCATTATTCATTTTAGTTGTTCAGTTTGTCTGACTTTTTCCATGGCCAGGCATTTTTGAATGATTCACCAGCGTATGTTTCAGGAGGTAACGTGGTGCAAAAAGATATACGCACGGTGTGGAACATGAGGTAAGGATGCCGTTGAGAATGATTCCTCAATTTGCTGTGAACTTATTATTTGCAGTTCAAAGTCAATATACCATACTACTTAACATGGGTGCGTGCTACATGCTCCGCAATAGAAAACTTACATCCAGGCCCATAAATAGCAGCTATGTTGCGACCCATCCTTTCACATCCATCCATTCACCCCATCTATCCATATATACTTCATCTTGTGCTAGTATATCGCTCATATGGGTTCCAAGCTGGTCGTTCTTGTCTTCCTCCTGGCGGTCCTGGCGGCGCTGGCCATGGGGCAGCCGGCGGAGCGACAGGCTTGCGTAGACCAGTGCTGGAAGCCGTGCGACCTGTGCAAGCGTGACGTTGCCTGCAACGTCGCCTGCAGCCGGAAGGCCACGGCTTGCGTGAATGACAGGTGCCCCACAAAGAGGCAGCTTTGCGACAAGCGATGTGACCCTGACTTCGTCACCTGCGTCGGCGCCTGCAACCCCCTCGACATTTTATGCCGTTTTGGATGCTCTGACGACCTAGGCACCTGCATCAACGAATGCCTTGATCGCTAGCTGCGTGTCGCGCTAAAAACGCTATCCGTCCTCTGTCTCGTCCATTCCATTCCATGTGTATTGTGACAGTGTGACTCTGTGAGTCTGTACGTGGAGCAAATAATCATATGTACTGTGATTGTGTGGTTGTAATAATGGGCGAGGGTTTTGAACCATACGGTTTCTTCCTTAATTGTGGAAATCTCATGGAATATGCATTTAGCTTAGCTAGATCCAATCTAGATGCGAGGGCATCACCTTCAACGTGTGGAATGTTGCTATGAAATTAATTCATACTTTCAAAGGTTCTAAAAGCATGGAACTCTAAATTACATAGGTCTATGGCCAACAAAATAGTAATATTTAATGCAACATTTGAAGAAACGGCAAGTCTGTCATCTGGCGTCCATCGTGACGAAAAACACGTCATAGCTGATTGGGCCTGGGCTGGGTTGGTCCCGTTGGCCATGACGAAATTAAAGGAACGTCACGGACGGCCGTGACTTTTTCAGATAGAAAAAATATCAGATTATGACGTGAGGTTCACGACCTTTTTTTATCGTAGAATTCGTCGCGGATGGTCACCTATGACGTTTTCCCCTCATCCATGAAGAAATCAGATTGTCATGTACTGTCCAGATTCTTGTAATGACTTGTATCCAAACCTCCGATAATATGTATAAAGGCTCTTTCGCAGCGGACCAAACATCAAACACTAGATCAGTAGCTCCTTTTGGAACTTGGGAAACAAGAAATGTTAAAACTCTTTGGACCTCATTCTTATTTGGGAATTTAACTCTAAAGAATTATTCTGGAATTGAAACACCTCCCAATTGAAATTCTCAATGGGAGCCAATTTCATCAAAAGTTCAAGGATCTTTGGGATGGATAAAGCATCACCGTCAACAGTAAACTTTTCTAGCTTAGCACCACCTTTGGCTTAAAAGTTCCTATTGGCAACTCAAAAAACATCAGTCCTTCATTTGCCAAACCATGCATGACAACCGAAGGTTTAGGAGATTGCAGCAGGTGACAAGCCTCGGACATATGATTAATCGACTTACAATTCTCACAAATGGGAGCAAGGCAATCTTCAATAACATGTCCTGGCTGTTTGTTTGCAACGAAAACAACTTTTGTTAGTCTTCTTAAAACTTTTAGCAGGAGCTCGATTATCCTTAGTCAGAGTTGTCTCTCTTTCTGGCTCATGCACCAGTACATCCACCTGCTCAATTGTCGAAGCACTCACACCCAAAGTACCCAACTGACTAGCCACCATCGGGATTGGTTGCTCGAAGGAGGTCATGAAGGGGTTCCGGGGCAGAAAACAAATTTTCCTACGTTGGAACGCCCTAACTTCCTAATATCTATCTATTAGTAATACAGTAACGGCTGAGATTCTAGATACATAACCTTGTAGCCCGAAAGCGGTTAACGTTCTGAGGGGAGCATGGTTGATGTAGTCGTGCTCGTAACCGACCTCAAGGTCATGAAGATCCTCGCATGTCACCTCTTGCTTCATCGTGTAGCAGTCCGGCTCACGACATCCAAGATGCCCCAAGTGTGGCTCCTCATGGTTTCGTACACATAGGGTGTATGATGACGACCTACAACTCCCGGATCCTTGCCAGGAGTGTGGAAGTAGATCTCTGGATTGAAATCCCTATAGTGTAATAGCGTGCTGCAGGTGCGTCGTCTCTTGCACGAACAATCCTTTCATGGGACCATACTAGCGCATGGAGACAACTAGAGAGAGAGGAGAGAATTCTCTAAGAAAAATTCCTTAACAAACCTCTTAAATTGTGTGTCTAATCCCACCCATGGGCACCCCTTTATATAGGCGAAGGGGGCGTGCCCTCTCCATTAGGTGCCCCATGTGGGACTAAAGATATAAAGAAATACCAGGAAATAGGGCAAACAGCCGGGTAGGCCAAGCCAACCCAGCCCAACAAGCAGCAGGGTGGCTGCCATGGCGAGTGGGCTGGCGAGACCCACCACGGCCTAGCAGCTCGCGGCGACCAGCCTGGACAACCACCCACGACCTAGCTCACAGTAGTGCGGCTGCCAGCGGTGCGAAGCCCGGCTGGGTCGGCCACCCACCCACGACCCGCTAGCACGCACGTGTCTCAGTCAGGCAACGGCAGTGGCGACAACCCCAGGTGGGCTGCCCTGGGGTTCCAGGGTGATTTACATGTTTGAGAGGTATGACAAAAAACTCGTCGTTTTTGCGTTTTATGCCCGTTTTCATGAGCCACTCCCCGTAGTTTTGGGTTTCCAGGGCGATTTAAATGTTTGAAAGTTATGACCAACAACTCATCTTTTTTGCGTTTTATGTTTGAGAGGTCGGCCAAAAAGTCGTCGTTTTAGCATTTTACGGCCATTTTAATGAGCTATTGCCCATAGTTTTGGGGTTCCAGGGTGATTTACATGTTTCGCAGTTATGACCAAAAACTCGTCTTTTTTTCGTTTTATGGTCATTTTCTTGAGCGATTTCCCATAGGTTTGGGGTTCCAGGACGATTTACATGTTTGAGAATTATGACCACCAAGTCATCGTTTTTGCGTCTTATGGTCGTTTTCATGAGTTATTTCCCATAGTTTTGTGGTTCTAGGACGATTTACATGTTTTAGATCTATGACCAAAAAGTAATCATTTTCTTGTCTTATGACCGTCTTCATGAGTTATTTCCCATAGTTTTGGGGTTACAGGGCGATTTACAGTGATCTTAATAAACGATACATGTTTGAGGGCATGACCAAAAACTCATCATTTTCGTGTTTTATTGCTGTTTTCATGAGCTATTGCCCATAGCTTTGGGGTTCTAGGGCTATTTCCATGTTTGAGAGGTATGACCAAAAAGTCGTTGTTTTTACGTTTTATGTCCATTTTCATGAGCTATTGGCCATAGTTTTGGGGTTCCAAGGCAATTTAGATGTTTCAGAGTTATGACCAAAAACTCGTTTTTTGTATTTTATGGCCGTTTTCATGAGCTATTTCCCACAGATTTGGGATTCCAGGGCGATTTACATGTTTGAGAGGTATAACCAAAAACTCGTCTTTTTGCGTTTTATGGCCGTTTTCATGTGCTATGATCCATAATTTTGGGGTTCCAGGGCGATTTAAATGTTTGAGAGTTATGACCAAAAACTCATCTTTTTTGCATTTTATGGACGTTTTCATGAGTTATTTCCCATAGTTTTGGGGTTCTACTGCGATTTACAACGACCATAATACCTGATACATGTTTGTGGGCATGACCAAAACTCGTACATTTTTGATTTATGTCCTTTTTCATGAGCCATTGTCCACGGTTTTGGTGTTCCAGGGGGATGTGCATGGCCCGTAGAACCTAATACTCCCTCCGTTTTAAAATATAAGATGTTTTAGGTTTGTGAAAAAAGTGTATCTAGACTTTTTTTAGTGTGTAGAATCACTCCAAACATGAGTGAACCTATATACTAAAAGTAGTCTAGATACATTTGCTTCACAAAACTAAAACATCTTATATTTTGAAACGGAGGGAGTACATGTTTAGAATTATGACAAAAAACTCATCGTTTTCGCGTCTTATGGAAGTTTTCATTAATTATTGCCCATGGTTTTTTGAGTTCCAGGGGATTTGCATGGACCATAAAACCCGATACATGTTTTAAAGTTATAAGAAAAAACTCGTCGTTTTCACGTTTTATGGCTATTTTAATGAGTAATTGTCCATGATTTTGGAGTTGTAGGGTGATTTACCACAACCGTAAGGGCCCAAACATGTTTGAGGGCATGACCAAAAACTCATTGTTTTCGTGTCTTATGACCGTTTTAATGAGCTATTGCTCACAGTTTTGGGGTTCTAGGGCCATTTACAACAACCATAATACCCGATACATTTAAATTGCCGTTTTCATGAGCTATTGCCCATAGTTTTCCAGGTTCCAGGGCAATTTACATGTTTGAGAGGTACGGCCAAAAAGTCGTCATTTCTGTGTTTTATGGCCATTTTCATGAGCTATCGCCCATAGTTTTGGGGTTCCAAGGCGATTTACATGTTTCACTGTTATGACCAAAAACACGTCTTTTTGTATTTTATGGCTATTTTCATGAGCTATTTCCCACATGTTTGGGATTCCATGGCGACATGTTCGAGAAGTATACCTAAAAAGTCATCGATTTTGCGCTTTATGGTCGTTTTCATGAGCTATTGCCCATAGTTTGGGGTTTTAGGGTGATTTATATGTTTTAGGGTTATGACCAAAAACTCATCATTTTCGTGTTTTACTGGCGTTTTCATGAGCTATTGTCCATAGCTTTGGGGTTCCAGGGCTATTTCTATGTTTGAGAGGTATGACCAAAAAGTCATCGTTTTTGCGTTTTATGGCCATTTTCATGAGCTATTGCCCATAGTTTTGGGGTTCCAAGGAGATTCAGATGTTTCAGAGTTATGACCAAAAACTTGTTTATTACGTTTTATGGCCGTTTTCATGAGCTATTTCCCATAGGTTTGGGATTCCAGGGCGATTTACATGTTTGAGAGGTATACCCAAAAATGCTTCGTTTTTGTGTTTTATGGCCGTTTTCATGAGCTTTTACCCATAGTTTTGGGGTTTCAGGGCGATTTACATGTTTTAGAGTTATGACCAAAAACTCGTCTTTTTGCGTTTTATGGCTGTTTTCATGTGCTATGATCCATAGTTTTGGGGTTCCAGGTCGATTTAAATGTTTGAGAGTTATGACCAAAAACTCATCTTTTTTTCGTTTTATGGATGTTTTCATGATTTATTTCCCATAGTTTTGGGTTCAACTGCGATTTACAATGACCATAATACCTGATACATGTTTGTGGGCATGACCAAAAACTCGTACATTTTTGTTTTATGTCCTTTTTCATGAGCTATTGTCCACAGTTTTGGTGTCCTTTTTGCTCGTAGAACCTAATACATGTTTTGAGTTATGACCAAAAACTCATCGTTTTCACGTCTTATGGTAGTTTTCATGAATTATTGCCCATAGTTTTTGAGTTCGAGGGGATTTGCATGGCCCATAAGACCTGATACATGTTTGAAAGTTATAAGAAAAAACTCGTCGTTTTCACGTTTTATGGCTATTTTAATGAGTAATTTTCCACGATTTTGGAGTTGTAGGGTGATTTACCACAACCGTAAGGGCCAATACATGTTTGAGGGCATGACCAAAAACTCGTGGTTTTCGTGTCTTATGAACGTTTTAGTGAGCTATTGCTCAAAGTTTTGGGGTTCTAGGGCGATTTACATGTTTGAGAGGTATGACCAAACACTAGTGTTTTTTTGTTTTATGCCCCTTTTCATGAGCTATTGCCCATAGTTTTGGGGTTCTAGGGAGATTTATATGTTTGAGAGTTATGTCTGAAATCTCATCTTTTTACGTTTTATGGATGATTTCAGGAGTTATTCCCCATAGTTTTGTTGTTCTAGGGCGATTTACAACAACCATAATACCCGATACATTTAAATTGCCGTTTTCATGAGCTATTGCCCACAATTTTGGCCATTTTCATGAGCTATTGCCCATAGTTTTGGGGTCCTAGGGCGATTTACAAGTTTCAGTGTTATGACCAAAAATACGTCTTTTTGTATTTTATGGCCATTTTCATGAGCTATTTCCCACATGTTTGGGATTCCAGGGCGACATATTCGAGAGGTATACCCAAAAAGTCGTCGATTTTGTGTTTTATGATCGTTTTCATGAGCTATTGCCCATAGTTTTGGGGTTTCAGGGTGATTTACATGTTTTAGAGTTATGACCAAAAACTCGCCTTTTTTTTATTGCCATTTTCATGAGTTATTGCCCAAAGTTTTGGAGTTCCGGGGCAATTTAAATGTTTGAGATCTTTTTATGTTTTATGGACGTTTTCATGAGTTATTCCCCATAGTTTTGGGGTTCTATGGTGATTTACAATGACCATATTACCCGATACATGTTTGCGGCCATGACCAAAAAACTTGTAGATTTTTGTTTTATGGCCTTTTTAATGTGCTATCGTCCACAATTTTTGAGTTCCAGGGGGATGTGCATGGCCCGTAGAACCCAATACATGTTTGAGAATTATGACAAAAAACTCATCGATTTCGCGTCTTATGGCCATTTTCATGAGTTATTTCCCATAGTTTTGGAGTTCTAGGGGATTTGCATGGCCGTAAGACCTGATATATGTTTGAAAGTTATAAGAAAAAACTCATCGTTTTCATGTTTTATGGCTATTTTAATGAGTAATTTTCCACGGTTTTAGAGTTCTAGGGCGATTTACCACGACTGTAAGGGCCGATACATGTTTGAGGGCATGACCAAAAACTTGTCGTTTTCGTGTCGTATGGCCGTTTCAATGAGCTATTGCTCACAATTTTGGGTTTCTAGGGCGATTTACATGTTTGAGAGGTATGACCAAAAACCCGTTGTTTTCGCGTTTTATGCCTGTTTTCAAGAGCTATTGCCCATACGTTTGGGGTCCAGGCGATTTGAATGTTTGAGAGTTATGAATGAAAACCTACCTTTTTGCGTTTTATGGATGTTTTTAAGACTTATTCCCTACAGCTTTGGAGTTCTAGGGTGATTTAGAATGACCATAATACCTGATACATTTAAATTTCCATTTTCATGACCTATTGCCCACAGTTTTGGGGGGTTCCAGGGCGATTTACATGTTTCGCAGTTATGACCAAAAACTCGTCCTTTTGAGTTTTATGGTTGTTTTCCTGAGCTATTGCACAGATTTAGATGTTTCAGAGTTATGAGCAAAAACTCGTCTTTTTTGTGTTTTATGGCCGTTTTCATGAGATATTTTCCAGGGCGATTTACATGTTTGAGATGTATACCCAAAAAGTCGTCGTTTTTGCGTTTTATGGATGTTTTCTTGAGCTATTTCCCATAGTTTTGGGGGTTTCAGGGCGATTTAAATGCTTTAGAGATATGACCAAAAACTCGTCTTTTTGCGTTTAATGGCTTTTTTTCATGAGCTATTGCCCACAATTTTGGGATTCTAGGGCGATTTACATGTTTGAGAGGTATACCCAAAAAGTATTTGTTTTTGCATTTTATTGTCACATCCCAAGATTTTCCAAATCTTGTAATGTGAAAAATAAATAAACAAAATAAATAATTGCTGAAATTTAGGGTGAAAAGAAACTTTTGTTTCTAAAAGTAAACTTAAAATCCCATCTGGAAAAAAATTTGGTTAATGTTTGAATCCAACTAAATTCAAATCAAGTGGAATGCATTCTTCATAAAAGCATCTGGAAAATTTAAACACTTGGAAAATAAACCAAAACCCTAAAAACCCTAATGGAAGAAAACATTACCAAGTTATCCCTAAGCCTATGGATTTGATCCATATAAAATTGGGCAAACAAACATTTCAAAATGATCAAGAATGACAAATAGAAATATTATAAAACCATATGAAATGGTTTCATTTAATTTGGGGCCATATATAAAATTTTATAAATTTAATAAGATAAGGAAATTGAATTTCCAAAGCTAATAAAGCACCTATCTATAAATCCATACCAAATGGTGAGCAAATAATACTAAATGGATTTAAAAGGATAAACAAATATTAAATAAAATTATACAAATTGGAATCACCAAGTTTGGATCTATAAATAAAAAGATATGGATTTTATAAGATAAAAAAAGAAATATTAAATGAGGAATATTTAAAGACCAAATTAAATGTTGGCCTAATCCATAAGAAAATGGAATGAATATAATCCAAATCCAAATAAAATAAAAGGATAAAGAATTTTCCAAACAAAATAAAAATGGCCTTAACCAAATTCTATTCCATTGGATTAAAACAAATTACCTAATAAGAATGATTAATTAAATCATGGGAAAATAGTATTTGGAATTTACCCAAGTGGATTTAAAGCCATTTAATTAACATAAATGGAATCAAGGAAATCACCTAAATAAAAAATATGGAATTAAAATCCATAATTATTTCATTGGAATAAAGACAAATACCCAAATTAAATTCAATGTGAAGTATTTGACACCCTAATAAATAAATAAAACCTACTGAAAAGGTTTTGTGAAGAATTGAAACTTAAATAAGGGTTGAAAATATATTTGATCTTATTTGAATTTAAAACAAAGGCCTACTTTAAATAATCAATATACCCTAAAAAGAATAAAAGAATTATTCTAAATTTGACTTCAGAATATGTTATTAATCAGTATTTAAAAATACTCAAAGTTTGGTTGAAGTTTGAATTCAAATGGGTGTTTGAAATGATTAAACAAAAATCAAACAGATAAATATAAAAAGAAAAGGAAGAACAAATCTGTACAAAAAATGAACAAGGCTAACCCAGCAAGTCCGGCCCATCTAGCCCAACTAACCCCTCTCCCCGAAATGTTTTTCTCACTGCAGAACAGACCCACTCAGTCGCTGACCGCTAGGTCCCACTCTTCCCCTCTCTCTCTCGCTGACTGCTGAGCCCCACTTGCCAGACCATCGTCTCCACCCACGCGAAGACCACGCCCTCTGGCCGTTTCTGCCGCTGATTACTCGCGATCAATCCACCTTAATGCCGCGATTATTCCTCGCCGTGACCACGCCGTATTAAACGCCTGCTCCCCCTCTCCATTTCCCCCTAGACCCCATTCCTTCTCTGCCACCGGGCTGTTCCCATTTCGAGCTCGCGCCCCCTATGCTCGGACGAGCCTCTTCTCCAATTCCGGCCAACCCCCGTCGCTTCTCGCCTCCTCGACCACACGAGCATGCTCCCCATCCCCTGGTGCTTCTCTCTGCACCCTCGGCTTTCCCGCGCTTGACCCACAGCGTCGGCAACGACGACCACTGAGCATCGCCACCGTCTGCTCCAACTCCAGCAACATCTCCTGGTGAGCCCAGACCACCCCGGACCCTCTCATTGATGCTCTCTCACGCTCCTCTCTCGCGCGCATCTAACACTGCTCTCCGTTTGCCTTAGCGCACCATATAGGTTCGTCTTCGACAGCACCAGAGCATGCCCATCGCCAGAACGAACTCCGGCGAGGAATTGACGACAACTTCATGCGCCCCCTACTCTCCTACGACCACCCCGAGCATCCCCACGCCAAGGGTGGATTATATTTCATGCTATGGAATATTTCAAAGTCAAGGACTTGTGTTTTGTTTAATAAAACTACTAAGTGAATGAATCACCTGGGTGGAATGGAAAGAATGGTTTGTGTTGAGTGGTTATGCAAGTCTAGTGTACTAGGAAAAACTTGGGCATCACCAAGTCCAGTATACTGGGGAAAACTTGGTATCTCACTTGTGGAATGCCACCCAGGAACAAAGAGATTTGAGATGTCAAATGTTGATGTCAACACCCGGATTTTTTATCCCAGATGCCTGTTATGCCATACATCACAATCCTAGGATTACCATTTTTGCGAGACATAACAGAATTGGTTACCACAGTACATCATCCATTACAAACCATACATAAGGTTTTACACAAATAAGGATCTCATGATCCAGTTCTTAATACAACTTCAAGCATCGGAATACGTAATAATAACGATAGCGTAGGCGAAGCTCCATCTTCGGGGTCACAGGCAATGCTGACGATGGGAGATGATCCTAGTTGTCGTAACCTTCCTAGGGTCCATCCTGCAGGTACTCCTCTTCATAGTCTGGCCACGGGAATAGCCAGGGACAAAGCCATGAGTACTCTTTAAGTACTTGCAAACTAATACTAACAAGTGAAGGTGGTTTTTGATAATAGGTCACTAGGCTCTAGGGTTGTTTTGCAAAAAGCCAGATTTATCTCTACTAGTTCAGAAACAAGAGAAGCTAGTCACAATTTTATAAGTCCTAAGTAGGAACTTGTATTTATATCACAACCCTGTTGTGGTCAAGTCAAAGTCTCAATTCTTTTCGCAAGTCATTTTGAAAACATCTGACGGGGGAACAATATGGCCACTCCAACTGTCCATAACCGTGGACGCGGCTATTCGAATAGTTTGACACTCTGCAGAGATTGTACACTTTCACCACAACATTCGATACATCCGTCAGGAACAAATCCTGAATTCACCATACTTAGTATGCGGATAATCAATCCTAACCTTTCAATTACACGCCCTAGTATAAGCACCTCTCCTGTGAGTTTGGCCTCCCAACCATGACCAACTGTCATCTTGGGTACTGCATAGGTGGACAATCTTCACAAGGTAGCCTCAGCTCAGACCTTGGCCGTGAGGGAACTAATACTAAGGTATATAAGTTTCCAGTCAAGCCCTACCCAATCTTTGGGTATTGTGGTTGTACGGTAACATTGGAATGGTATCGCATCCAGACAACCATCAGTTTTTAAAAGGGCTAAGGCTCATGCCTCAACATTTTCTTCACCGAAATCATCTGGTGTTCAGAAACATATGTCAAAACATCTCAGTAGAATGATCCATCATTCTAAGGTTTTCATAACCATTTTCACCAAGTATTCCCATCTAAAGTTGATCAAGTTTTATGCTTAGCACTAGCATCTACAAGTTGGGGTAAGTACTAATGAGGTAAACTAGTGGAGTTTCAACTAAGTACAACCTTATATCTTAGGATGATATCAAGGTTTCTAACTTAGGCCAAATTTTATGCTCTTTATGCAACCTTCAAAAATATTCTTCTAGGATCTATAAGTCACTTAAGTCAAATCTAAGTTAAAGCCTTGATAAAGAAATAAAGTAGAAAGCTTGCAAATAAAACTAGGATTGGGGTATCAAGTGGGTAAGATCACATATGCTTAAGGCATATAGTTGGCATGGTAACAAGCAAGTATTAGCTTGCATAGGTCAACTTGATTATTAAGGCTGGCAAGTATGGGCTTGCACAATATCAGTATAAGCTTGCTAAGTTAATATCTTGCAAGTATTGGCTTGCATTGTGCAGAGCAGTGGTTGAAGTTCTCCTCGGCTTCTTCTTCGTAGTATCCTAATTCCTCCTCGTATCTTTGGTCGGTACTAGCGTCTATAAATAAATACAATGTACACAATCAACAAACAATACTTAACTACTTGCAATCATCACACAAAAGGGTCCTATAGATGATCTAGCATCATCACTAACATTACTAGATTAAAGATTGGTTTAATTCCCTTTTTTTTAGAAAAGTAATTTCTACTCATTGAAACACTACTTAAGATTTAATATTCTCCAAACCAAACATGGGATCATGTTGACACATGTCATCCCCACATATTTTAGTCCATGGGAATATGATTTAAAGTGGTGTCACAATTTAATAAGGTTTTACCCTTTTATTTTAATTAAATAATGTGTCTAGAAATGCCTATGTGGCATTCTTTTATTACTTGGTCATTATTTCTGTAAGTAAACCTATATATTTTTATATATTCTGAAAGGTATGGTTAAATGTGATTTTTGAGAGTTGGAATCAACTCAAAAGCTATTGTTGTTTAAATTTGAAAAATGTTTGAAATCAGAAAAGCTTCTGCCTTGTCATTTTTACCAAGATATATAGATCCAAATGACTTGAATCCAACGGGCTTGGATTCAGCATTTCCGGACCTTTCTAACAAAATTGGTTTCATTCAATTTGGTGCACTGAGTTGACCTGGGTTGATTTTTGAAACTGGGTATAGAAGTGTGTTTGAAATAAAATGGAAAAGGTTTAATTCAAATAACTGGGCTGCGCAGGAAGCGATACTGGGCTGGCCTGCTAAGCGCAGCGCTTCTGCGGGCTGTTTAAGTTGCTGTCCCCACGCGTCAGTGAGACAGGGGGTGCGAAGCGGTATGGGGCGATGTGGTGCGTTCGATCTGGTTCTAATCCAACGGCTGAGGGTCATCATCGACGTTGGGCAACGCCGGCGAGACAGAAACCTAGAGCGGCCAATGGGGGTCGTTGGGGGCTCACTGGGGTGCAGGCGAGGGTCGGCGAGGCGGGCAAACGACGAAGTCGACGACGGAGAACCTCCTGGTACCGGCAGCTTCTCCTGGGGCGGCTCCAATCGCTGGCGCCCTTCTTCTCCAGCAGCGGCAGGCTCCGGTGAAATTCTGGCGAAGTGCTGCTCGCCTTGCTCCAGGAACAGGGTGGCACGATCAGTGAGGAGAGGGGAGTGAGATGGTGTGCTCAATTGGGCTGGGGGTGGCCTCTATTTATAGTCGCGATGACGAGACCGAACGGGATGGGCAGGCGACGGTGGCGACATGGCTACGGGCTGCTAGAGTCATGGCCGGCGGTGGCGATCGCTTGGTGGTATCCTGGCGATGCTCTATGACTTTAATGAGCGCGTAGGGGCGGTGCAGTTTGGTCTGGAACGCGCGATGCTCTGCGTGGTAGAGGCGGCGTCTTCGACGGCGAGAGGTGGCTGTGCGGCATGGGGCGGTGAACGGGGATGTCTGGCGGTCTCCTGGGTCGGTGGTGATCGCGTATGCATGCGGCAAGGGTGGCGCGCGGTCTGTGGGCGTCGGTCGAGCGTGGCGCTCTGGCGCATGCTCGGCACGGTTGCTGGCGAGCTGGGCGCGGTCCGTGCGTGTGGTCCAGGGGTTGGCAAGGTTCGAGCGTTGGACAGGGGGTGGTGGTGGACGGTGGGCTGCCTCCTAGACAAGGTTGGCACGGCTAAATCTCTTCCTAGCTTGCTGTCTCCACTAGGGTGGCATGGTGAGCTTCGGCTGTTCACCATTGATGTCATTGCCCAGCTTACAGTGAGGCTAGTGCTTGGTTTAACTTGCTAGATGATCTACTGAGATGGTTGTGAGCTAGAGAGGGAACAAGTTAGGCTTCAATCACTGCTCACAATAGTGTTTAGGATTTTGATGATTTGTGTCTACAACCTGTTTGATGAAATGGCCGCAAGAACTCAAGTTTTGAATTTTGAAAAGATATTTGGTGGGTGTGCTAGGTTGATGCTGGGGAGTCTGCAGATGCTTGGGTTTTGAAAGTTGAGCTTGTTTGAGTGGTTTTTGAAAAAGTGGTATCTTCCCATATGAGAAAGATTCAATTTTGAATTGTCATTTAAACTATGCATTTGAAAGTTTTTGGATGATCACAAAGTGGGCCTTGATACTTTGTTATGAGTACAATCAAGGGTTGCAAAGATCCAGAAAAGTTTCTGTTAGGTTTTGAAAGTTTGAGACAGCCAAAGTAGGCATGGGAGTTAAATTGGTCAAAATGACCATTCCCTTATTTTATTTGTTTTGAATTACTTGTCTTTAGGAAAAGTGTGGGAAATGTTTAGATGATGTTTATTTAACCTAAGCATCCATTTACAAGCAATGGAACACACAAACAAGGTGGTTCAAAAGAATTCAAAATGAAATGCATACTCACATGCATGCTTTCATAATTTTATTTAGAAAAGTTTTTGTTAACCCTAATTTTAATGATTAGAGTTTGATGATCCAAGTGTTGTATTTTTGGGATGTTACAAACCTTCCCCCCTTAAACAAAATCTCGTCCCGAGAATTGAAAAAGGACAAAAAAGATTACCTAGGATTTGAAGAGATCGGGAAACTCCGTCCTGATGTGATCTTCGCGCTCCCAGGTAGCTTCCTCTTCTGTGTGGTTGCTCCACTGAATCTTGAGAAACTTGATGCTTCGGGTTCGGGTAGTTCTGAAGGCTTCTTACAAAATACGGATGGGTACTTCAGGATAGGTCAGGTCATCGTTGATCTCTATGGTCTAATGATCGATATTCTTGAACACTTCGGTCTTCTCTGGAACTTCGAGACACTTGCGAAGTAACGAGATACGGAACACATTGTGCACTGCTGACATCTCTTCGGGTAGTTCCAATTGATACGATACTTCTCCTCGACGGTTCAAAATCTTGAAAGGTCCGATATATCTGGGGGCTAACTTTCCTTTGAGTTGGAAATGCTGAATTCCCTTCAATGGCGACACTTTCAGATAAACAAAATCTCCTATGTTGAAGGCGAGGTCTCGACGTCTCTTGTCGGCGTAACTCTTCTGTCTGGATTGGGCGGTCTTGAGGTGCTCATGAATCTTGTGAACCTTCTCTTATGCTTCTCGTAGGATGTCGGGTCCGAAAATCTGACTCTCTCCTACTTCCGACCAGTTCAAAGGGGTGCGACACTTCCTTCCGTACATGAATTCAAATGGGGCCATTTGCAAACTGGCTTGATAACTGTTATTGTATGAAAATTCTGCAAACAACAGATACTCTTCCCACTTGGATCCATATTCCAACATACATGCTCTCAGCATATCTTCGAGTATTTGATTTACTCTTTCCGTTTGTCCATCTGTCTGAGGGTGATACGCGGTACTGAAATCTAGGCGGGTTCCTAAACCTTCTTGGACTTTCTTCCAGAATCTCGAGGTAAACTGCGTTCCTCGATCCGATATGATGTTCTTGGGGACTCCATGCAAACTAACTATTCTAGCGATGTATAACTCCGCTAGCTTCGAACTCTGATATGTGGTCTTGACGGGCAAGAAATGGGCGACTTTGGACAATCGGTCCACTATGACCCAGATAGAGTCATTTCCCCTACTAGAAGTAGGCAATCCGGTGATAAAGTCCATTCCAACTGAATCCCATTTCCATTCCGTAATCTGCAAGGGTTGCAACAATCCAGCGGGTCTTTGATGTCCTTCCTTGACTCGCGGACATATATCACACTTGGCGATATAGCTTCCGATTTCTCTCTTCATCTGATGCCACCAAAATTGCTCCTTCAAATCTTGATACATCTTCGTTCCTCCGGGGTGGATAGAATAAAGAGTATCACGAGCCTCCTTCAGAATAACTTCTTTCAACTCAGAATATGCTGGTACACAAAGGCGTCCTTTGTACCACAGAACTCCTTCTTCGTCTTCGGTGAATCTGGGTACTTTGCCTATACTGATACGATGCTTGATTCCGCTGATACTAGCATTTCCTTTCTGTGCCTCTTTGATCTGGCTGATCAAAGTGGGCTAAAGTTCTATGCTAGCCAAAAATCCTTCACTCACTAATTCTATTCGAAAATCCTCCATCTCCTTGTGCAAGCTTGGTTGCTCCTTCAAAATCATGGAGTTCAAGCGGCACGGCAATCTGCTAAGGGCATCTGCTACCACATTGGCTTTACTAGGGTGGTAGTGAATGTCCAGATCGTAATCCTTAATTAGCTCAATCCATCTCCTCTGTCTCATATTCAGCTCCTTCTGAGTGAATATATACTTCAGACTCTTGTGATCCGAATAAATCTCACAACGATTTCCCATTAGGTAATGTCTCCATGTCTTCAGGGCTAGAACTATGGCTGCGAGTTCGAGGTCATGGGTTGGGTAATTTTGCTCATGTTGCTTCAATTGTCGAGATAGATAAGATATAACTTTGCCTTCTTGCATTAGCACACATCCAAGGCCGATCTTGGATGCGTCACAATACACATTGAAGGGCTTCGTGATATCTGGCATGATCAAGATTGGGGCTGAAATCAATCTCCTCTTGAGTTCTTGAAAACTCGCTTCACATTTGTCGGTCCATTCAAACTTCTTGTACTTCTTCAGCAATTGGGTCATGGGTCGGGCGATACTCGAGAATCCTTCTACGAACTTGCGGTAATATCCCGCCAATCCGAGAAATGCACGAACTTGGGTTTGAGTGGTTGGGGCTTGCCAATCTTCTACATCTTTCACTTTGGCAGGGTCAACGGCAATTCCTCCGGCTGATACAATATGACCGAGGAATCCTACTTCCTGTAACCAGAATTCACATTTGCTAAACTTGGCATACAACTTATGCTCTCTATGGGTTCCAAGAATGGTCCTTAGGTGTAGCTCATGTTCTTCTTCTGATTTGGAATAAATCGGAATGTCATCGATGAAAACAACAACAAACTTATCCAGGAAGTCCATAAAAATCTTATTCATAAGATTCATGAAATAAATGGGGGCATTGGTTAATCCAAAAGACATGACAGTATACTCGTACAATCCGTATCTGGTGGTAAAGGCAGTCTTTGGAATATCCTCTGCATGAATCTTGAGTTGATGATAACCAGTTCTAAGATCAATCTTAGAAAACACTTTGGCACCGGTCAACTGATCAAACAAATCTTCTATCTTGGGCAAGGGGTACTTGTTCTTGATGGTGACATCATTCAAATTCCGATAATCCGTACACAAACGGTTACCTCCATCTTTCTTGTCCACAAATAAGACAGGCGATCTCCATGGTGACGCACTTGGTTGAATCAATCCAATTTCCAGCATGGCATCCAGTTGCTTCTTCAGTTCTTCTAGTTCTGACGGGTTCATACTATAGGGTCTCTGGGCTATGGGTCCAGTTTCGGGGATTAGTTCGATGGTAAACTCGATATCCCGATCTGGGGGCATACCGGGCAAAACATCTGGAAATACATCGGGGTATTCACAAACTATTCGGACTTGGTCAATGGTAGGTTGGCCTATACTCTTGTTGCACTTGAATTGACGAGGTAAGGTTTCAGATATATGGTCGACTGATATTCCGGCTGTACTGGTCATGGTGATGGCTTTCTTGGCACAGTCAATCAATCCTTTGTGTTTGGACATCCAATCAATTTCTAGTACTACTTCCAAACCTTTAGTTCCGAGTACTATCAGATTAGCATAAAAATCTATGCCATGGATTCGGATAGGGACGGCTTTGCAAATTTGCCTAGCCTTGGTGGTTGATCCGAGAATTTGAAAAATCATTACATGCTTCAGTTTGGTTGGTTGAATTTTACTAGTGCATGCAAATTCTTCGGTGACAAATGAATGCGATGCACCAGAATCAAACAACACTCTTGCAAGTACTGAATTAACAGAAAACATACCCAGCACGATGTCTGGCGCTTCCTGAGCTTCTTCAGCATGCATGAGAAAAAGACGGCCATTGCGGTTGAGTGAATTCCCTAGGGCAAACCTTCTTCCGGGATGAACACGACGCTGCTGCTGAGCTGTGGCATTGGCATTGGGGGCTGCGGCATTCTTCTTGTTGGGGAACTCGTTGAAGTAGTGACCCTTATTTCCACAGTCATATCAAGTCACTTGCGACTTGTCCTTTGCTGCTACAGGCACAACATTGCTTCCAGTCCTCGGGGCAGTGTTGGTGTTGGTGGCAGCATTGTTGTTGTTGAACTTGGGTGGGGCACGGTTGAAATTGCTAGTGTTGCCGGGGTTGTTGTGATTTCCTCTGGGTCTAGGGTTTCCACGGTTGGGGTAGGTCGGGCGGTGCATCGAGGGTCTGTTGGTTCTTGGGGCAAATCCTGGAGATGGGTTAGGGCGATACTTTGGGGTCTGATGGGTTCCTGGCTGATGCATCATACGACTCTTGCGGTTCTCATTGGCTTGGTTGATCTTTCCTTCCATCTAGATAGCAGAGTCGACAAGGGCTTCAATATTAGCAAAGGGGATATTGACTAACACTGTCTGCATCTCATCATGCAGACCATTCAGGAATCTCTCTTTCTTCTTGGCTTCCGTGCCGATCTCATCCGGGGCATACCTAGCTAATGACAAAAATTTGTCACGGTATTCCACTACAGTCATCCTTCCTTGCTTCAGCTCTCTGAACTCATCTCTCATCCTCTTGATCAAACCCGGTGGCACATGGGTTCTGCTGAACTTGACCTTGAACTCCTCCCAGGTCATCATCTGTCCTCCGGTCATTGCACGAACACTGTTCCACCATGCCCTGACATCTCCAGCTAGATAGTGGGTGGCGAATAGTACTTTCTCGTTCGCTTCCACTCCGGCGACTTCTAGGTTATTTTCCATGGTTTGCAACCAATCATCGGCGTCAAGGGGTTCTTCTGACTTAGTGAAAACAGGTGGGTTGGTATTCTGGAAATTCTTGAGCTTAGATCCATGGTTGTCCTGATTTCCGTGGCCTTGGTTGTTGTGGGCAAGCTGAGCTATCTGTTGCAGAGTGGCTAGGTTGGCTTGACGTTCCGCTCTTTCAGCTTCGCGGTCAGAAGTCAACATTTGCAGGATCTGCAACATCGGGTCCGGGGATGAACCACTTCCTCCGCGTGGCATCTGAAGCTTGAGATAGATCATGAGAAAAGAGGGAAATTCTAAGGTTCTGGGATTTTGAAAAGTTTTTAAAGTTTGACTCAGATTTTTCTAGCAACTTGCTTTTCATTCATTCATTCACACGATACAACACACACCACAACAAGGAAAAACAGATGGTTTTAAGAACCATTCATGAAAACTACGATACAGTGGGACCGAATACTACTCACTACGCTAGTGCTCAAGTGCTACTACTCCTCGGAATCGGTGGCTTCATCATCTTCATCATCATCGATGAAGGCGAAATCATCCTCATCGGTGAAGAAGTCCATAGCCTGATCCTCCAGAAAATCATCATCATCGCTGAGATAGGAGTAGGGGTCTCCACGAAGATCCTCTCCGGCATTCTCCCTTTCCTCCAACTGCATGTCTCTCTCGTGGATGGTCTCCTCCAAAGATGAGATGTGGTGGCAGAGACGGGCAATAATGCGCTCCTTCTTGTCGAGCTGACGGCGGCAAGACTTGTGATCCTTTGCTAGCATGGTGATGGTCTGATCCTTCGTCTTGATGATGGCAGACTTGTGGTTGGAGTAGTCACGGCAGTTATCCAACTCCTGCTGACGATTGTACAACATGAATCTAAGGTAGTCCAATTGAGTCTTCAGCTCGGGGTGGTATGGGGCTTCTAGTGGTTGTCCATTTGAATCACGCCTTGGGCAGAACTCAAAGCGGGTTCCCTTGATCTGATTGATGGTTTGCCCACACAGACGGGCAAGACTTTCCTGCATGGCCCTGGGAAGTCCATCGAGCCAGTTGTTCTCTCTCAAGGTAAACTGAATTCCCTCAGCAGTGGGAGGTTCAATCTTTCCTCGGAGACTTGCAACAATTAGCCACTGCATATCTTTTCCCCCTTGATCATTGAGCTGAGCTCCGAAGAACTTGGGGTGCGGACGCTCCAGAAGTTCCAAAAGCTGGTCCAAATCCCTCTCAAAGATAAGGTCTCCTCCATTCCCCAACTAATAAAACTTGCTGTACTTCACGTACATCTATAAGAATATAGGATGATCAAGTGTGTCAAAATTTTATGTATTTTGCAAGAGTTTTTGAGGAACATGAATTTTCATGAAAGAATAAAAGGGATAAGAATGAGAATAAGTTTTTGTAAATATTTGCTTCCTTTGGTTTTGAAACTAAGTTTTTGATTCAAACGTCCAGTCTAACTAGGGTCTCCTATTGTCAGGATGGCTCTGATACCAACTTGTCAACACCCGGATTTTTAATCCCAGATGCCTGTTATGCCATACATCGCAATTCCATGATTACCATTTTTGCGAGACATAACAGAATTGGATACCACAATACATCATCCATTACAAACCATACATAAGGTTTTACACAAATAAGGATCTCATGATCCAGTTCTTAATACAACTTCAAGCAGCGGAATACGTAATAATAATGGTAGCGTAGGCGAAGCTCCATCTTCGGGGTCACAGGCAATGCTGACGATGGGAGATGATCCTAGTTGTCGTAACCTTCCTGGGGTCCATCCTCCAGGTACTCCTCTTCATAGTCTGGCCACAGGAATAGCCAGGGACAAAGCCATGAGTACTCTTTAAGTACCTGCAAACTAATACTAACAAGTGAAGGTGGTTTTTGATAATAGGGCACTAGGCTCTAGGGTTGTTTTGCAAAAAGCCAGATTTATCTCTACTAGTTCAGAAACAAGAGAAGCTAGTCACAATTTTATAACTCCTAAGTAGGAACTTGTATTTCATATCACAACCCTGTTGTGGTCAAGTCAAAGTCTCAATTCTTTTCACAAGTCATTTTGAAAACATCTCACGGGGGAACAGTATGGCCACTCCAACTGTCCATAACCGCGGACGCGGCTATTCGAATAGTTTGACACTATGCAGAGATTGTACACTTTCACCACAACATTCGATACATCCGTCAGGAACAAATCCTGAATTCACCATACTCAGTATGCGGATAATCAATCCTAACCTTTCAATTACACGCCCTAGTATAAGCACCTCTCCTGTGAGTTTGGCCTCCCAACCATGACCAACTGTCATCTTGGGTACTGCACAGGTGGACAATCTTCACAAGGTAGCCTCCGCTCAGAACTTGGCCGTGAGGGAACTAATACTAAGGTATATAAGTTTCCAGTCAAGCCCTACCCAATCTTAGGGTATTGTGGTTGTACGGTAACATTGGAATGGTATCGCATCCAGACAACCATCAGTTTTTAAAAGGGCTAAGGCTCATGCCTCAACATTTTCTTCACCGAAATCATCTGGTGTTCAGAAACATATGTCAAAACATCTCAGTAGAATGATCCATCATTCTAAGGTTTTCATAACCATTTTCACCAAGTATTCCCATCTAAAGTTGATCAAGTTTTATGCTTAGCACTAGCATCTACAAGTGGGGGTAAGTACTAATGAGGTAAACAAGTGGAGTTTCAACTAAGTACAACCTTATATCTTAGGATGATATCAAGGTTTCTAACTTAGGCCAAATTTTATGCTCTTTATGCAACCTTCAAAAATATTCTTCTAGGATCTATAAGTCACTTAAGTCAACTCTAAGTTAAAGCCTTGATAAAGAAATAAAGTAGAAAGCTTGCAAATAAAACTAGGATTGGGGTATCAAGTGGGTAAGATCACATATGCTTAAGGCATATAGTTGGCATGGTAACAAGCAAGTATTAGCTTGCATAGGTCAACTTGATTAGTAAGGCTGGCAAGTATGGGCTTGCACAATATCAGTATAAGCTTGCTAAGTTAATAGCTTGCAAGTATTGGCTTGCATTGTGCAGAGCAGTGGTTGAAGTTCTCCTCGGCTTCTTCTTCGTAGTATCCTAATTCCTCCTCGTATCTTTGGTCGGTACTAGCGTCTATAAATAAATACAATGTACACAATCAACAAACAATACTTAACTACTTGCAATCATCACACAAAAGGGTCCTATAGATGATCTAGCATCATCACTAACATTACTAGATTAAAGATTGGTTTAATTCCCTTTTATTTTTAGAAAAGTAATTTCTACTCATTGAAACACTACTTAAGATTTAATATTCTCCAAACAAAACATGGGATCATGTTGACACATGTCATCCCCACATATTTTAGTCCATGGGAATGTTATTTAAAGTGGTGTCACAATTTAATAAGGGTTTACCCTTTTATTTTAATTAAATAATGTGTCTAGAAATGCCTATGTGGCATTCTTTTATTACTTGGTCATTATTTCTGTAAGTAAACCTATATATTTTTATATATTCTGAAAGGTATGGTTAAATGTGATTTTCGAGAGTTGGAATCAACTCAAAAGCTATTGTGGTTTAAATTTGAAAAATGTTTGAATGCAGAAAAGCTTCTGCCTTATCATTTTTACCAACGAAGATCTACATATCCAAATGACTTGAATCCAACGGGCTTGGATTCAGTATTTCCGGAACTTTCTAACAAAATTGGTTTCATTAAATTTGATGCACTGAGTCGACCTGGGTTGATTTTTGAAACTGGGTACAGAAGTGTGTTTGAAATAAAATGGAAAAGGTTTAATTCAAATAACTGGGCTGCGCGGGAAGCGATACTGGGCCGTCTTGCTAAGCGCAGCGCTTTCGCGGGCTGTTTAAGTTGCTGTCCCCACGCGTCAGTGAGACAGGGGGGTGCGAAGCGGTATGGGGCGATGTGGTGCGTTCGATCTGGTTCTAATCCAACGACTGAGGGTCATCGTCGACGTTGGGCAACGCCGGCGAGACAGAAACCTAGCGCGGCCAGTGGGGGTCGTTGGGGGCTCACCAGGGTGCAGGCGAGGGTCCGCGAGGCGGGCGAACGACGAAGTCAACGACGGTGAACCTCCTGGTACCGGCAGCTTCTCCTGGGGCGGCTCCAATCGCTGGCGCCCTTCTTCTCCAGCAGCGGCAGGCTCTGGTGAAATTCCGGCGAAGTGCTGCTCGCCTTGCTTCGGGAACGGGGTGGCACGATCAGTGAGGAGAGGGGAGTGAGATGGTGTGCTCAATTCGGCCGGGGGTGGCCTCTATTTATAGTCGTGATGACGAGACCGACGGGATGGGCAGGCGACGATGGCGACATGGCTACGGGCTGCTAGAGGCATGGCCAGTGGTGGCGATCGCTTGGTGGTCTCCTGGCGATGCTCTACGGCTTTAATGCGCGCGTAGGGGCGGTGCGGTTTGGTCTGGAACGCGCGATGCTCTGCGCGGGAGAGGCGGCGTCTTCGACGGCGAGCGGTGGCTGTGCGGCATGGGGCAGCGAACGGGGATGTCTGGCGGTCTCCTGGGTCGGTGGTGATCGCGTATGCACGCGGCGAGGGCGGCACGCGGTCTGTGGGCGTCGGTCGAGCGTGGCGCTCTGGCGCATGCTCGACACGGTTGCTGGCGAGCTGGGCGCGGTCCGTGCGTGTGGTCTAGGGGTTGGCAAGGTTCGAGCGTTGGACAGGGGGTGGCGGTGGACGGTGGGCTGCCTCCTAGACAAGGTTGGCACAGCTAAATCTCTTCCTATCTTGCTGTCTCCACTGGGGTGGCATGGTGAGCTTCGGCTGTTCACCATTGATGTCATTGCCCAGCTTACAGTGAGGCTAGTGCTTGGTTTAACTTGCTAGATGATCTACTGAGATGGTTGTGAGCTAGAGAGGGAACAAGTTAGGCTTCAATCACTCCTCAAAATAGTGTTTAGGATTTTGATGATTTGTGTCTCCAACCTATTTGATGAAATGGCCGCAAGAACTCAAGTTTTGAATTTTGAAAAGATTTTTGGTGGGTGTGCTAGGTTGATGCTGGGGAGTCTTCAGATGCTTCGGTTTGGAAAGTTGAGCTTGTTTGAGTGGTTTTTGAAAAAGTGGGATCTTCCCATATGCGAAAGATTCAACTTTGAATTGTCATTTAAACTATGCATTTGAAAGTTTCTGGATGATCACAAAGTGGGCCTTGATACTTTGTTATGAGTACAATCAAGGGGTGCAAAGATCCATAAAAGTTTCTGTTAGGTTCTGAAAGTTTGAGACAGCCAAAGTAGGCATGGGAGTTAAATTGGTCAAAATGACCATTCCCTTATTTTATTTGTTTTGATTTACTTGTCTTTAGGAAAAGTGTGGGAAATGTTTAGATGATGTTTATTTCACCTAAGCATCCATTTAAAAGCAATGGAACACACAAACAAGGTGGTTCAAAAGAATTCAAAATGAAATGCATACTCACATGCATGCTTTCATAATTTTATTTAGAAAAGTTTTTGTTAACCCTAATTTTAATGATTAGAGTTTGATGATCCAAGTGTTGTATTTTTGGGATGTTACAGTTGAGAAGTTTCAACTGCAGCCACTTGGCATTATGTGCTCTGCCTGGATCATATAGGTTGCAATAACTTGGCCAAATGGACAGTTGGTGGTAGGGGTTTGATAGGTTATTGGAGCGCGTCCATTCTGGTCTAAGGGAAAGCTTCTAAAAGATCTTGTCTTGGTGAAACCAAGTCTTGTGGGGAAAGTGCACCACCTCTGCAGAGTGAAAAATCTAAGTATTTAGCCGTGTCCCTGGTATTGGACAATTTGAGCATCAAGACATGGAAGCTATCAAGAATCTCCTCATCCCAATTTCTAAGTTAAAATTTTGTGGTTGAACAAGGGTTGAAGGATCACCAATTTCTATTGGGAGATGCCTTGGGTGATTTTTGACAAACAAAAACTTAGTGTTTTCAAAAGATAAGGAAAATCTATTTTGAGAAAAGCAAGCTAAGCTCCACCTAGCCAAAATGCATATAGATGATAGACTCCACTATACTACCATAGTATCTCTTGCCAATACAATTCAAATGTATTGACCCTTGTGGCTGTAACTTATTATGTTGCAGGTTTGTTTGATGTTAGTGAGATGTGTTGATTAGGATTACAAGTCTACAACCAACATGCTTTCCTGTGGCACTTTGAAGATGAAGGACCCCATGCTATAGTTATTGTTGCTTCATTGTAATGAGATAGCCACATGAGCTATGTAAGATGTAATGAATTAATTTATTCCTGGTTATAAAGTTGTATTATGACCCTTGTTTCTTGATATTACATCTTAACTGTGGATGCTAGCTATTGATCCAGGGACTAGCATTATAAACACAGGGATCTCTACCTTTATAAAGGTGGGATCTTACATTTATGGCCGTTTTCATGAGCGTTTGCCCATAGTTTTGGGGTTTCAGGGCAATTTACAATGACCATAATACCTAATACATGTTTGTGGGCATGACCAAAAACTCATAGATTTTTGTTTGATGATTGTTTTCACGAGATATTGTCCATAGTTTTGGTGTTCTAGGGGATGTGCATGGCCCATAGAACCCAATACATGTTTGGGAATTATGACCTAAAACTCATTGTTTTTGCATCTTATGGCCATTTTCATGAGTTGTTTCCCATAGTTTTGGAGTTCCAAGGGACTTGGATGGCCCATAAGACCCGATACATGTTTCAAAGTTATAAGAAAAAACTCATCATTTTCACGTTTTATGGCTATTTTAATGAGTAATTGTCCACGGTTTTGGAGTTCCATGGCGATTTACCATGACCATAAGATTTAATACATGTTTGAGGGCATGACCAAAAATCGTCGTTTTCGTGTCTTCTGGCCGTTTTAATGAGCTATTGCTCAGAGGTTTAGGGTTCGAGGGCGATTTACATGTTTGAGAGGTATAACCAAAAACTCGTTGTTTTTTGCATTTTATGCCCGTTTTCATGAGCCATTGCCCGTAGTTTTAGGTTTCGAGGGCGATTTAAATGTTTGAAAGTTATGACCAAAAACTCATCTTTTTTGCGTTTTATGTTTGAGAAGTCAGCCAAAAATTCGTCGTTTTAGCATTTTACGGCCATTTTCAAGAGCTATTGCCCATAGTTTTGGGGTTCTAGGGCGATTTACATGTTTCGCAGTTATGACCAAAAACTCGTCTTTTTTGCGTTTTATGGTCGTTTTCTTGAGCGATTTCCCATAGGTTTGGGGTTCCAGGACGATTTACATGTTTGAGAATTATGACCACCAAGTCATCGTTTTCGCGTCTTATGGTCGTGTTCATGAATTATTTCCCATAGTTTTGTGGTTCTAGGACGATTTACATGTTTCAGAGTAATGAACAAAAAGTAATCATTTTCTTGTCTTATGACCATTTTCATGAGTTATTTCCCATAGTTTTGGGGTTACAGGGCGATTTACAGCGATCTTAATAAATGATACATGTTATAGGGCATGACCAAAAACTCATCTTTTTGTGTTTTATTGCCGTTTTCATGAGCTATTGCCCATAGTTTTGGGGTTCTAGGGCTATTTCCATGTTTGAGAGGTATGACCAAAAATTCGTTGTTTTTGCGTTTTAATGGCCATTTTCATGAGCTATTACCCATAGTTTTGGGTTCCAGGGCGGTTTAGATGTTTCAGAGTTATGACCAAAAACTCGTTTTTTGCGTTTTATGGCCGTTTTCATGAGCTATTTCTCACAGGTTTGGGATTCCAGGGCGATTTACATGTTTGAGAGGTATACCCCAAAAGTGTTCATTTTTGTGTTTTATGGCCGTTTTCATGAGCTTTTGCCCATAGTTTTGGTGTTTCAGGGCTATTTACATGTTTTAGAGTTATGACCAAAAACTCGTCTTTTTGCGTTTTATGAACGTTTTCATGTGCTTTCTAGAGCAATTTAAATGTTTCAGAGTTATGACCAAAAACTCAACTTTTTTGCGTTTTATTGACGTTTTCATGAGTTATTTCCCATAGTTTTGGGGTTCTACTACGATTTACAACGACCATAATACCTGATACATGTTTGTTGGCACGACCAAAAGTCATACATTTTTGTTTTATGTCCTTTTTCATGAGTTATTATCCACAGTTTTGGTGTTCCTGGGGGATGTGCATGGCCCATAGAACCTAATAAATGTTTAGAATTATGACCAACAACTCATCGTTTTCGCGTCTTATGGTAGTTTTCATGAATTATTGCCCATAGTTTTTGAGTTCCAAGGGATTTGCATGGCCCATAAGACCCGATACATGTTTGAAAGTTATAAGAAAAAAACTCATGTTTTCACGTTTAACGGCTATTTTAATGAGTAATTTTCCACGATTTTGGAGTTGTAGGGTGATTTACCACAACCGTAAGGGCCGATACATGTTTGAGGGCATGACCAAAAACTCGTCGTTTTCGTGTCTGATGACCGTTTTAATGAGCTATTGCTCAGAGTTTTGGGGTTCCAGGGCTATTTACATGTTTGAGAGGTATGACCAAAAACTCGTGGTAGTTTTGGGGTTCTAGGGAGATTTATATGTTTGAGAGTTATGTCTGAAATCTCATCTTTTTGCGTTTTACGGACGTTTTTAGGAGGTATTCCCCATAGTTTTGGGGTTCAAGGGCGATTTACAACAACCATAATACTGGATACATTTAAATTGCCGTTTTCATGATCTATTGCCCATAGTTTTCCAGGTTCCAGGTCGATTTACATTTTTGAGAGGTACGGCCAAAAAGTCATCATTACTTTGTTTTATGGCCATTATCATGAGCTATTGCCCATAGTTTTGGGGTTCCAAGGCGATTTACATGTTTTAGTCTTCTGACCAAAAACAAGTCTTTTTTTATTTTATGGCCATTTTCATGAGCTATTTCCCACATGTTTGGGATTCCAGGGCGACATGTTCGAGAGGTATACCCAAAAAGTCGTCGATTTTGCGTTTTATGGTCGTTTTTCATGAGCTATTGCCCATAGATTCGGGGTTTCAAGGTGATTTATATGTTTTAGAGTTATGACCAAAAACTCGCCTTTTTGTGTTTTATTGCCATTTTCATGAGTTATTCCCAAAGTTTTAGGGTTTCAGGGCGATTTAAATGTTTGTGTTTTTTTTGCATTTTATGGACGCTTTCATGAGTTATTCCCCATAGTTTTGGGGTTCTACGGTGATTTACAACTTCAATAATACCTGATACATGTTTGCGGGCATGACCAAAAAACTCGTAGATTTTTATTTTATGGCCTTTTTCATGAGCTATTGTCCATGGTTTTTGAGTTCCAGGGGGATGTGCATGGCCCATAGAACCCAATACATGTTTGAGAATTATGACAAAAAACTCATCGATTTCGCGTCTTATGGCTATTTTCATGAGTTATTGCCCATAGTTTTGGAGTTCTAGGGGATTTGCATGGCCCGTAAGACCTGATACATGTTTAAAAGTTATAAGAAAAAACTCATCGTTTTCACATTTTATGGCTATATTAATGAGTAATTGTCCACGGTTTTAGAGTTCTAGGGCGATTTACCACGACTGTAAAGGCTGATACATGTTTGAGGGCATGACCAAAAACTTGTCGTTTTCGTGTTGTATGGCCGTTTTAATGAGCTATTGCTCACAATTTTGGGTTTCTAGGGTGATTTACATGTTTGAGAGGTATAACCAAAAACCTGTTGTTTTCGCGTTTTATGCCTGTTTTCATGAGCTATTGCCATACTTTTGGGGTCCAGGCGATTTAAATGTTTGAGAGTTATGAATGAAAACCCACCTTTTTGTGTTTTATGGATGTTTTCAGGAGTTATTTCCTACTTCTTTGGGGTTCTAGGGTGATTTACAACGACCATAATACCTGATATATTTAAATTGCCATTTTCATGAGCTATTGCCCACAGTTTTGGGGGTTCCAGGGAGATTTACATGTTTCGTAGTTATGACCAAAACTCGTCTTTTTGCGTTTATGGTCGTTTTCATGAGCTATTGCCCACATGTTTAGGGTTCCAGGGCGATTTACATGTTTGAGAGGTATACCCAAAAAGTCGTCGTATTCGCGTCTTATGGCCGTTTTCAAGAGTTATTTCCCATAGAGTCGGGGTTACAGGGCGATGTACAATGATCTTAATAAACGATACATGTTTGATGCCATTACCAAAAACTCATCATTTTCGTGTTTTAATGCCGTTTCTATGAGCTATTGTTCATAGTTTTGGGGTTCCAGGACGATTTACATGTTTCGGAGTTATGACCAAAAACTGGTCTTTTTTGTGCTTTATGGCCGTTTTCATGAGCTATTTTCCACGGGTTTGGGATTTCAGGGCGATTTACATGTTTGAGATGTATACCCAAAAAGTCATCGTTTTTGCGTTTTATGGATGTTTTCATGAGCTATTTCCCATAGTTTTGGGGGTTTCAGGGCGATTTAAATGCTTCAGAGTTATGACCAAAAACTCATCTTTTTGCGTTTTATGGCCTTTTTCATGAGCTATTGCCCATAATTTTGGGATTCTAGGGCGATTTACATGTTTGAGAGGTATACCCAAAAAGTCTTCGTTTCTGTGTTTTATGGCCGTTTTCATGAGATTTTGCCCATAGTTTTGGTGTTTCAGGGCGATTTACAATGACCATAATACCTAATACATGTTTGAGGGCATGACCAAAAACTCATAGATTTTTGTTTGATGATCGTTTTCACGAGCTATTGTCCATAGTTTTGGTGTTCTAGGGACCTAATACATGTTTGGGAATTATGACCTAAAACTCATTGTTTTTGCATCTTACGGCCGTTTTCATGAGTTGTTGCCCCTAGTTTTGGAGTTCCAGGGGACTTGGATGGCCCGTAAGATCCGATACATGTTTCAAATTTATAAGAAAAATCTCGTCATTTTCATGTTTTATGGCTATTTTATTGATCAATTGTCCTCGGGTTTGGAGTTCCATGGCGATTTACCATGACCATAAGGTTTAATACATGTTTTAGGGTATGGCCAAAAACTCGTCGTTTTCGTGTCTTATGCCCGTTTTAATGAGCTATTGCACACAGTTTTTGGGTTCCAGGGCAATTTACCTGTTTGAGTGGTATGAGCAAAAAATCATTTTTTTTGCGTTTTATGCCTGTTTTCATGAGCTATTGCCCATAGTTTTGGGTTTCCAGGGCGATTTATATGTTTGAAAGTTATGAACAAAAACTCATCTTTTTTGCGTTTTATGTTTGAGAGGTCGGCCAAAAAGTCGTCGTTTTAGCATTTTACGGCCATTTTCAAGAGCTATTGCCCATAGTTTTGGGGTTCCAGGGCAATTTACATGTTTCGCAGTTATGACCAAAAACTCGTCTTTTTTGCCTTTTATGGTCGTTTTCTTGAGCGATTTCCCATAGGTTTGGGGTTCCAGGACGATTTACATGTTTGAGAATTATGACCACCAAGTCATCGTTTTCGCGTCTTATGGTCGTTTTCATGAATTATTTCCCATAGTTTTGTGGTTCTAGGACGATTTACATGTTTCAGAGTAATGACCAAAAAGTTATCATTTTCTAGTCTTATGACCATTTTCATGAGTTATTTCCCATAGTTTTGGGGTTACAGGGCGATTTACAGCGATCTTAATAAATGATACATGTTATAGGGCATGACCAAAAACTCATCGTTTTTGTGTTTTATTGCCGTTGTCATGAGCTATTGCCCATAGCTTTGGGGTTCCAGGGCTATTTCCATGTTTGAGAGGTATGACCCAAAATTCGTTGTTTTTGCGTTTTATGGCCATTTTCATGAGCTATTACCCATAATTTTGGGGTTCCAGGGCGATTTTGATGTTTCAGAGTTATGACCAAAAACTCGTTTTTTGCGTTTTATGGCCGTTTTCATGAGCTATTTCTCACCGGTTTGGGACTCCAGGGTGATTTACATGTTTGAGAGGTATAACCAAAAAGTGTCTGTTTTTGTGTTTTATGACCGTTTTCATGAGCTTTTGCCCCTAGTTTTGGGGTTTCAGGGCGATTTACATGTTTTAGAGTTATGACCAAAAACTTGTCCTTTTGCGTTTGATGAACGTTTTCATGTGCTTTCCAGAGAGATTTAAATGTTTCAGAGTTATGACAAAAAAATCAACTTCTTTGCGTTTTATTGACGTTTTCATGAGTTATTTCCCATAGTTTTGGGGTTCTACTACGATTTACAACGACCATAATACCTGATACATGTTTGTTGGCATGACCAAAAGTCGTTCATTTTTGTTTTATGTCCTTTTTCATGAGCTATTGTCCATAGTTTTGGTGTTCCTGGGGGATGTGCATGGCCCGTAGAACCTAATAAATGTTTAGAATTATGACCAAAAACTCATCGATTTCGCGTCTTATGGCCATTTTCATGAGTTATTTCCCATGGTTTTGGAGTTCTAGGGGATTTGCATGGCCTGCAAGATCTTATACATGTTTGAAAGTTATAAGAAAAAACTCATCGTTTTCACATTTTATGGCCATATTAATGAGTAATTTTCCACGGTTTTAGAGTTCTAGGGCGATTTACCACGACTGTAAAGGCCGATACATGTTTGAGGGCATGACCAAAAACTCGTCGTTTTCGTGTCGTATGGCCGTTTTAATGAGCTATTGCTCACAATTTTGGGTTTCTAGGGCGCTTTACATGTTTGAGAGGTATAACCAAAAACCCCGTTGTTTTCGCGTTTTATGCCTGTTTTCATGAGCTATTGCCCATACTTTTGGGGTCCAGGCAATTTAAATGTTTGAGAGTTATGAAAGAAAACCCACCATTTTGCGTTTTATGGATGTTTTCAGGAGTTATTCCCTACTTCTTTGGGGTTCTAGGGTGATTTAGAACACCATAATACCTGATACATTTAAATTGCCATTTTCATGAGCTACTACCCACAGTTTTGGGGGTTCTAGGGAGATTTACATGTTTCGTAGTTATGACCAAAACTCGTCTTTTTGCGTTTATGGTCGTTTTAATAAGCTATTGCACACAGTTTTTGGGTTTCAGGGCAATTTACGTGTTTGAGTGGTATAACCAAAAAATCGTTGTTTTTGCGTTTTATGCCTGTTTTCATGAGCTATTGCCCGTAGTTTCGGGGTTACAGGGCGATTTACAATGATCTTAATAAACGATACATGTTTGATGCCATTACCAATAACTCATCATTTTCGTGTTTTAATGCCGTTTCTATGAGCTATTGTCCATAGTTTTGGGGTTCCAGGATGATTTACATGTTTCAGAGTTATGACCAAAAACTGGTCTTTTTTGTGCTTTATGGCTGTTTTTAATGAGCTATTTTCCACGGGTTTGGGATTCCAGGGCGATTTACATGTTTGAGATGTATACCCAAAAAGTCATCGTTTTTGCGTTTTATGGATGTTTTCATGAGCTATTTCCCATAGTTTTGGGGTTTCAGGGCGATTTAAATGCTTTAGAGTTATGACCAAAAACTCGTTTTTTTGCGTTTTATGGCCTTTTTCATGAGCTATTGCCCATAATTTTGGGATTCTAGGGCGATTTACATGTTTGAGAGGTATACCCAAAAAGTCTTCTTTTCTTTGTTTTATGGCTGTTTTCATGAGCTTTTGCCCATAGTTTTGGGGTTTCAGGACGATTTACAATGACCATAATACCTAATACATGTTTGAGGGCATGACCAAAAACTCATAGATTTTTGTTTGATGATCGTTTTCACGAGCTATTGTCCACAATTTTGGTGTTCCAGGGACCTAATACATGTTTGGGAATTATGACCTAAAACTCATTGTTTTTGCATCTTATGGCCGTTTTCATGAGTTGTTGCCCCTAGTTTTGGAGTTCCAGGGGACTTGGATGGCCCGTAAGATCCGATACATGTTTCAAAGTTATAAGAAAAATCTCGTCGTTTTCATGTTTTATGGCTATTTTATTGATCAATTGTCCTCGGGTTTGGAGTTCCATGGCGATTTACCATGACCATAAGGTTTAATACATGTTTGAGGGTATGACCAAAAACTCGTCGTTTTCGTGTATTATGGTCGTTTTAATAAGCTATTGCACACATTTTTTGGGTTCCATGGCAATTTACGTGTTTGAGTGGTATAACCAAAAAATCGTTGTTTTTGCGTTTTATGCCTGTTTTCATGAGCTATTGCCCGTAGTTTCGGGGTTACAGGGCGATTTACAATGATCTTAATAAACGATACATGTTTGATGCCATTACCAATAACTCATCATTTTCGTGTTTTAATGCCATTTCTATGAGCTATTGTCCATAGTTTTGGGGTTCCAGGATGATTTACATGTTTCAGAGTTATGACCAAAAACTGGTCTTTTTTGTGCTTTATGGCTGTTTTTAATGAGCTATTTTCCACGGGTTTGGGATTCCAGGGCGATTTACATGTTTGAGATGTATACCCAAAAAGTCATCATTTTTGCGTTTTATGGATGTTTTCATGAGCTATTTCCCATAGTTTTGGGGTTTCTGGGCGATTTAAATGCTTTAGAGTTATGACCAAAAACTCATCTTTTTGCGTTTTATGGCCTTTTTCATGAGCTATTGCCCATAATTTTGGGATTCTAGGGCGATTTACATGTTTGAGAGGTATACCCAAAAAGTCTTCGTTTCTGTGTTTTATGGCCGTTTTCATGAGCTTTTGCCCATAGTTTTGGGGTTTCAGGACGATTTACAATGACCATAATACCTCATACATGTTTGAGGGCATGACCAAAAACTCATAGATTTTTGTTTGATGATCGTTTTCACGAGCTATTGTCCACAGTTTTGGTGTTCCAGGGACCTAATACATGTTTGGGAATTATGGCCGTTTTTATGAGTTGTTGCCCCTAGTTTTGGAGTTCCAGGGGACTTGGATGGCCCGTAAGATCCGATACATGTTTCAAAGTTATAAGAAAAATCTCATCGTTTTCATGTTTTATGGCTATTTTATTGATCAATTGTCCTCGGGTTTGGAGTTCCATGGCAATTTACCATGACCATAAGGTTTAATACATGTTTGAGGGTATGACCAAAACCTCTTCGTTTTCGTGTCTTATGGCCGTTTAATGAGCTATTGCACACAGTTTTTGGGTTCCAGGGCAATTTACGTATTTGAGTGGTATGACCAAAAAATCGTTGTTTTTTGCGTTTTATGCCTGTTTTCATGAGCTATTACCCGTAGTTTTGGGTTTCCAGGGCAATTTAAATGTTTGAAAGTTATGACCAAAAACTCATCCTTTTTGCGTTTTATGTTTGAGAGGTCGGCCAAAAAGTCGTCGTTTTAGCATTTTACGGCCATTTTCAAGAGCTATTGCCCATAGTTTTGGGGTTCCAGGGCGATTTACACGTTTCGCAGTTATGACCAAAAACTCGTCTTTTTTGCCTTTTATGGTCGTTTTCTTGAGCGATTTCCCATAGGTTTGGGGTTCGAGGATGATTTACAAGTTTGAGAATTATGACCACCAAGTCATCGTTTTCGCGTCTTATGGTTGTTTTCATGAATTATTTCCCATAGTTTTGTGGTTCTAGGACGATTTACATGTTTCCGAGTAATGACCAAACAGTAATCATTTTCTTGTCTTATGACCATTTTCATGAGTTATTTCCCATAGTTTTGGGGTTATAGGGCGATTTACAGCGATCTTAATAAATGATACATGTTATAGGGCATGACCAAAAACTCATTGTTTTTGTGTTTTATTGCCGTTTTCATCAACTATTGCCCATAGCTTTGGGGTTCCAGGGCTATTTCCATGTTTGAGAGGTATGACGAAAAATTCATTGTTTTTGCATTTTATGGCCATTTTCATGAGCTATTACCATAGTTTTGGGGTTCTAGGGCGATTTAGATGTTTCAGAGTTATGACCAAAAACTCGTTTTTTGTGTTTTATGGTCGTTTTCATGAGCTATTTCTCACCGGTTTGGGACTCCAGGGTGATTTACATGTTTGAGAGGTATAACCAAAAAGTGTCTGTTTTTGTGTTTTATGACCGTTTTCATGAGCTTTTGCCCCTAGTTTTGGTGTTTCAGGGCGATTTACATGTTTTAGAGTTATGACCAAAAACTTGTCCTTTTGCGTTTGATGAACGTTTTCATGTGCTTTCCAGAGAGATTTAAATGTTTCAGAGTTATGACAAAAAAATCAACTTTTTTGCGTTTTATTGACGTTTTCATGAGTTATTTCCCATAGTTTTGGGGTTCTACTACGATTTACAACGACCATAATACCTGATACATGTTTGTTGGCATGACCAAAAGTCATTCATTTTTGTTTTATGTCCTTTTTCATGAGCTATTGTCCATAGTTTTGGTGTTCCTGGGGGATGTGCATGGCCCGTAGAACCTAATAAATGTTTAGAATTATGACCAAAAACTCATCGTTTTCGCGTCTTATGGAAGTTTTCATGAATTATTGCCCATAGTTTTTGAGTTCCAGAGGATTTGCATGGCCCATAAGACCCGATACATGTTTGAAAGTTATAAGAAAAAACTCATCGTTTTCACGTTTTATGGCTATTTTAATGAGCAATTTTCCACGATTTTGGAGTTGTAGGGTGATTTACCACAACCGTAAGGGCCGATACAAGTTTGAGGGCATGACCAAAAACTCGTCGTTTTCGTGTCTTATGACCGTTTTAATGAGCTATTGCTCAGAGTTTTGGGGTTCCAGGGCTATTTACATGTTTGAGAGGTATGACCAAAAACTCGTGTTAGTTTTGGGGTTCTAGGGAGATTTATATGTTTGAGAGTTATGAATGAAATCTCATCTTTTTGCGTTTTACGGATGTTTTCAGGAGGTATTTCCCATAGTTTTGGGGTTCAAGGGCGATTTACAACAACCATAATACCGGATACATTTAAATTGGCGTTTTCATGAGCTATTGCCCATAGTTTTCTAGGTTCCAGGTCGATTTACATTTTTGAGAGGTACGGCCAAAAAGTCGTCGTTTCTGTGTTTTATGGCCATTATCACGAGCTATTGCCCATAGTTTTGGGGTTCCAAGGCGATTTACTTGTTTTAGTGTTCTGACCAAAAACAAGTCTTTTTGTATTTTATGGCCATTTTCATGAGCTATTTCCCACATGTTTGGGATTCCAGGGCGACATGTTCAAGAGGTATACCCAAAAAGTCGTCGATTTTTGCGTTTTATGTTCGTTTTTCATGCGCTATTGCCCATAGATTTGGGGTTTCAATGTGATTTATATGTTTTAGAGTTATGACCAAAAACTCGCCTTTTTGTGTTTTATTGCCATTTTCATGATTTATTGCCCAAAGATGTAGGGTTCCAGGGCGATTTAAATGTTTGAGTTTTTTTGCGTTTTATGGACGTTTTCATGAGTTATTCCCCATAGTTTTGGGGTTCTACGGTGATTTAAAACTTCAATAATACCCGATACATGTTTGCGGGCATGACCAAAAAACTCGTAGATTTTTATTTTATGGCCTTTTTCATGAGCTATTGTCCATGGTTTTTGAGTTCCAGGGGGATGTGCATGGCCCATAGAACCCAATACATGTGTTGATAATTATGACAAAAAACTCATCGATTTCGCGTCTTATGGCCATTTTCATGAGTTATTGCCCATAGTTTTGGAGTTCTAGGGGATTTGCATGGCCCGCAAGATCTGATACATGTTTGAAAGTTATAAGAAAAAACTCATCGTTTTCACATTTTATGGCTATATTAATGAGTGATTTTCCTCGGTTTTAGAGTTCTAGGGCGATTTACCACGACTGTAAAGGCCGATACATGTTTGAGGGCATGACCAAAAACTCGTCGTTTTCCTGTCGTATGGCCGTTTTAATGAGCTATTGCTCACAATTTTGGGTTTCTAGGGCGATTTACATGTTTGAGAGGTATAACCAAAAACCCCGTTGTTTTCGCGTTTTATGCCTGTTTTCATGAGCTATTTCCCATACTTTTGGGGTCCAGGCGATTTAAATGTTTGAGAGTTATGAATGAAAACCCACCTTTTTGAGTTTTGCGGATGTTTTCAGGAGTTATTCCCTACTTCTTTGGGGTTCTAGGGTGATTTAGAATGACCATAATACCTGATACATTTAAATTGCCATTTTCAAGAGCTATTGGGGGTTCCAGGGAGATTTACATGTTTCATAGTTATGACCAAAACTCGTCTTTTTGCGTTTATGGTCGTTTTCATGAGCTATTGCCCACATGTTTAGGGTTTGGGATTCCAGGGCGATTTACATGTTTGAGATGTATACCCAAAAATTCATCGTTTTTTGCGTTTTATGGATGTTTTCATGAGCTATTTCCCATAGTTTTGGTGTTTCAGGGCGATTTAAATGCTTTAGAGTTATGACCAAAAACTCATCCTTTTGCGTTTTTTGGCCTTTTACATGAGCTATTGCCCATAATTTTGGGATTCTAGGGCGATTTACATGTTTGAGAGGTATACCCAAAAAGTCTTCGTTTCTTTGTTTTATGGCCGTTTTCATGAGCTTTTGCCCATAGTTTTGGGGTTTTAGGACGATTTATAATGACCATAATACCTAATACATGTTTGAGGGCATGACCAAAAACTCATAGATTTTTTGTTTGATGATCGTTTTCACGAGCTATTGTCCACAGTTTTGGTGTTTCCAGGGGACCTAATACATGTTTGGGAATTATGACCTAAAAACTCATTGTTTTTGCATCTTATGGCCGTTTTTATGAGTTGTTGCCCCTAGTTTTGGAGTTCTAGGGGACTTGGATGGCCCGTAAGATCTGATACATGTTTCAAAGTTATAAGAAAAATCTCGTCGTTTTCATGTTTTATGGCTATTTTATTGATCAATTGTCCACGGGTTTGGAGTTCCATGGAGATTTACCATGACCATAAGGTTTAATACATGTTTTAGGGTATGACCAAAACCTCTTCGTTTTCGTGTCTTATGGCCGTTTTAATGAGCTATTGCACATAGTTTTTTGGGTTCCAGGGCAATTTACGTATTTGAGTGGTATGACCAAAAAAATCGTTGTTTTTTGCGTTTTATGCCTGTTTTCATGAGCTATTGCACGTAGTTTTGGGTTTCCAGGGCGATTTAAATGTTTGAAAGTTATGACCAAAAATTCATCTTTTTTGCGTTTTATGTTTGAGAGGTCAGCCAAAAAGTCGTTTTTTTTAGCATTTTACGGCCATTTTCAAGAGCTATTGCCCATAGTTTTGGGGTTCCAGGGCGATTTATATGTTTCGCAATTATGACCAAAAAACTCATCTTTTTTGCGTTTTATGGTCGTTTTCTTGAGCGATTTCCCATAGATTTTGGGTTCGAGGACGATTTACAAGTTTGAGAATTATGACCACCAAGTCATCATTTTCGCGTCTTATGGTCGTTTTCATGAATTATTTCCCATAGTTTTGTGGTTCTAGGACGATTTACATGTTTCAGAGTAATGACCAAAAAAGTAATCATTTTCTTGTCTTATGAACATTTTCATGAGTTATTTCCCATAGTTTTGGGGTTACAGGGCGATTTACAGCAATCTTAATAAATGATACATG